>JAXFYN010000036.1:1276393-1624468 GCA_036172215.1 Camellia granthamiana | reverse complement strand
GAAATACAACACCGAGGCTATAAACATCACTTTTGTCTGTCATTTGATGAGTGAGAAAATACTCTGGATCGAGGTACCCCTGCAAACAAAATGATGTTCAAGTTTCACACTAGATAATGTCTTCACATAACAGATACTACATTTTACCATTAAGTTTCACACATTAACAATTTTAACCAGACGATCACTTAAGAAGCACCAACACTTCTCAGTTCTAACAAGGTAGCGTGTCGGTGTCAAAAACAAACACTCGTTGAATACTTCTTCACATGTATTGGACATATTTTTAGACCAAAACACACTTTGGACATGAGACACATGTTCATTGCTCATACATAGATGAAATTAATTACAAGTGTGTATAAAACAACTTATGAAACAATGACAAATGCATATAATATATAAAATTTTATAGGAAATAGTGTTATTTTATATTTTATATTATATTTAAACAACATAGTTATATATGAGATATGATATTTATAAAACAATATATTTTGCGTCTCCTAAGCATCATATTATGCCTATTTCATTTTTTTTTAATCAAAAGTGATAAGATTTGGTAAAAAACTATCTAATTGGTTCTAAAATATTTATAATATTGAAATTTTCTTTTAAAATACAAAGAAAGAAAGAAAAAAGAAACCTCAATCATATATTCCTCTCTCACAATTTTGCTTTGTTATCCATCAAAATATGATATTAAGAAAACACCATTTTCTCACTTAAATGAAAGTTTATAGTCATTCCTTTTCTTTTCTCACTCCAAATCTTGTGACAAGTATGCATAGTACTCTAATTTAATATTTTTAATTTAAATTGTGAGGATCATTAATCTTAGGATAAATTATAAATATACTTCCTGAACTTTGTTCGAAATACGAATTGTCTCTATAATTTTGAAAATTATATCCTGTCTCTTAAAATTTCTAATTCATAACAAATGACCCTTTATCAATAAATCATCAAGTCAATTAATAATTTTTAATGATATCATAACTACATTTCTATTAATAATTCAGTTAATTTTATTATTGTATAGAAGAGCAGTTAGAAATTTCATTTTTTCAATTAATTCTATTAAATAAAAAAATGGCACTCACCAATTAGTCCTATTAACTAGAATTATTTACTTACAGGTCCAGACTAATAAATTCATCACTGTAAATTTATTCATAAAAATAAGAGAGACTGATAAATTTATCACTTAATAAATTTATTAATAGGACCTAATAGGCAATAAGTCCCAACAGTAAGACCTATTGGTAATTTACTCAATAAAAAATTCTTACAAAAAAATATTTGTGATTTTTCAAATCATAAAGAACCACCTATATTTTAAATAAATTTTAGAAAATATCTTTGCAAAACAATTCTAACACATTTTTTTTTTTTTTGGTGATAACATAAATGAAATGATCAATCACAACCCTTCTATTATAACTATCACAGCAAAGCCATCCATAATTACCGAAAGTCCAACACTGACAATTAACCTTGAGAACCAACATTTTCATGGGTTGCATATTCAAGAAGCAACCTCATAAAATAATATAAATGAACAGCAACCATTAGAAAGATTTGATAATGTTAAAGCGTTGGCCTCATTTTCATGCGCAAGAAATATTGAAAAACTTGGCAAAACCTTGAAAATTATCAGAGATGAGAATTGTTAGCTCTTTTTTCAATATCTTATAAATTACGTAGTCTTCGTTTAGCATGTGGATTGATTTTTTGACTTTTTAACTATTTTGGCTTGGGATGGTGGCCAGTAGTGGGTCACCAAAGTGTTGCAGGGTGGCTAGAGGTCATGGGTGATCACTGGCCAGTTGATGGGAAAGGTAGCACACTACGCCAAAATTGAGCTTTAGCGGCGGTTTTTTACCGCCGTTAAAGGATGTAAAACCGCCGTTAAAGCCTTAAACGACGGTAATTTAGGACCGCCGTTTATATTCGTGTCGGAAAAAGCACAACCGTCGTAAAAAGGTAAATTACCGTTGTTAAAAGTCGACAGTAATATAGGACCAAAAATGGCAGTTCTTTACCGTCGTAAATAGGTTCAAATTTTTAAAAAACTAATTCTCTCTTCTTGCACCCCCCAGGCCTTGAACCCATGACCTTTAATCCATGCACACCAACTACTACACCACAACCACTCTATATGAAATATATTCCCTAAATAAATATTTAAACATTACTTTTGCTTTATTGTAGATGGTCATGTTCAACCTCTGGCCGCGCGTGGTCACCACACGTCGGAGTTTCGCCGGAGCTCCGCCGGCAAAGACCGCCGTCATTAACGGCGGTAATGAGAGGGCTTTAGCGGCGGTTTCGTTACCGCCCATGACCTTTAATCCATGCACACCAACCACTACACCACAGCCACTCTATATGAAATATATTCCCTAAATAAATATTTAAATATTACTTTTGCTTTATTGTAGATGGTCATGTTCAACCTCTGGCCGCGCGTGGTCACCACACGCTGGAGTTCCGCCGGAGCTTCGCCGGCAAAGACCGCCGTCATTAACGGCGGTAATGAGAGGGCATTAGTGGCGGCAGGGACGGAACCAAGAATTCATTTGCCCGCCAAGACATAAATAAATTTTTTTATATGAATTGATAAAAATTATTATTTTTTTGAATTCAAAAAGTAAACTAAAATTTAATATTAAATTAGTACGTAAAAAATAAAACCATATATATATATCACAGGACATAGAAAATTTTTGTGCCTAGAATAACAAATGTAATTAAAACAAATTTCATATAAATTTAAAAATTCAGAATTCAGATTCAACACATAAATTTTATACAAGTCTCAATTCATTTTAATTTTGAATTAATAACACTTAATCTGAATAAAATTAAATTTGCCCAAATATGATTAAAAAAAACCCTAGTGATTGAAATCATACGTCCTAATTCATGATTTTTTTCTTAATATGTAAAATTAAAAAAAAATTACAATTGTATCAATATGACATTAAAAAAAAGATAATAAAAGTATTACAAATTGAAAACAACAATAAAAGAGAATATGAATCACATACCTGCAATAATGAGAAGATTAATAGCAGGAGCAAGATTTTTTTTTTTTTTTTTTTTTTATGTATCCCAAGTTGATTTAACTCAAAAAAAAAATCCTATGCTTGCTTTGAAAAAATTGAGACGGCATCACGGCGTAGAACAGGTTATAGCACTTGGGTTTTCTTTCTTTCTTCTTTTTGTCTTTTCCTACTTCTACTTAGGCTTTTTTAAAAAAAAACAAAATGAGGAACTTATTGATAAGTCCCATGTACCAAGTTCAAAACCCAGCTAAGCCCAAAACAAAATACTTGCACAAATTAGTCCAATACATTTTTAATTGTTACCAAAAAATCCCTTTTTTTTTTTTTTTTTATAATTTACAGACACTGTTCACATCTTACTACCGTAGGACTTCCGTCAAACGGTCGCCGGAGACTCGTCGGAATGTTCAACATCACCGGGAAGTCACCGGAGTATCACCGGGAAGTCGCCGGAGTTTCGCCGGAGTGTTAAGAATGTTAATGGAAGTCGCCGGAATGTTCAGAACGTTCACTGGACGTTAAGAACATCACTGGAGACTCACCGGAATGTCTAGAATATTGCCGGAAAAAAAAGAATAAATGGATAAATTATAGCAAAAAAATCATAGCAAAATGTGCTAAATATTGATAAACTAAAAGGAAAAAAAATGAAACGACAAAAAACAGCAACAATGGGGAAAACATATGTTATTTTTCAATTTTTGTAAGGTTCAAGCAAATAATCTCTAAATAGTGATCAAACTGAAAAGTAAGTTTTGAAACTGTAAAATGTTACAGTTTCAAAACAAAAATATATTAAGCATTTATCCTTATTAATCAAACTGAAAAACATGTTATGAAACTGTAAAATTTTACAGTTTTATACCATGATTCATTCCAGCACCCAAAAAATTTGAAACTGCAAAATTTTACAGTTTTCACCGCCTGTAACTAAAACTCGAAAACTACTTGTTCAGAATTCGAAAATTTTCTCCATTAGAACAGAAAATAGAAGTGTATAGTAGAGAAAAAAAAAAAAAAAGAGATCGAAGGAGAAAGGCGCATGTAGAGAGAGGATTGTACTCCAGCAACTATTTTTTGTTTAGATATAGCCAAATCTGATGTAGATCTACTCAGATCTGAGTAGATCTACATCAGATCTAAGTAGATCCATTCATCTTCTTCGTCGGAAATATATCATCTTCTTCGTCGGAAATATATTATCTTCGTCGTCGGTGAGAGTGAAGTCACGAGTTGATTTTGATGGTTGGCGGTTATCAGTGAACCCCGATCAATGGAGAAAGACATGATCACCGGTCGTCGTCCATGACAAAGACGATGAGAGAAAAATGTAGAAAAAAAAAAACGAGAGAGGAAGGGAAGCAAAAAGCAGAGAGAGAGAGAGGAAAGGACTTTTAGGTGTACTCAAAAAGTTATGGGATTAAATGGTGTCCACATGTTCCACATGGGACCTGTGGATAATTTCTCCCAAAATAAGACACATGGCCCTCCTGGCCATCTAAGGAATAGATTGAGCCTAGCCCACCCACAAAACAAAGAAGAGCCATTTTACTATTAATAACTTATTGAAAAGATATATATATATAAATAAATTTTTTTTTTTTTAAGCAGGGGGGCCGTGGCCCCTGACAGTCTCTACCTCAGTCCGTCCCTGAGCGGTAGTTTCGTTACCGCCGTTAAAAGAGGACTTTAGTGGTAGTTTTTTTAACGACGGTTTCATTATTGTCGTTAAAAATACTTTAGCGGCGGTTTTTTAAACGGCGGTAACGAAACCGCTGTTAAAGATACATTAACGGCGGTATTAACGGCGGTTTCGTTACCGCCGTTAATAGTATCTTTAACGGCGGTAACGAAAACCGCCGTTAAAAAAACCGCCGTTAATGCCCTGTTTTGGCGTAGTGGCAAAAGCTCATTGGAGCTCCCCAGTGGTCGGTTGGAGTGGGCGGGAGGTTGTCGACAATAGAAATGAGTGGTGAGGGATGAAGATGAAGAAGAGAGTGGAAAACACTTTTTTCCTGTTAATTTTTTTAAAAAAAATTTGGAATCAAAATTTATTTATTTTTTTATAAATAAAAAATAAGATATCAAATAAGTTTTCATTTTCATTTTAAAAAAAAAGAAAGAAATGAAAACAAAAAATAAGAAACAGAAATGAGACTTCAATGTTCCACTTGTGCATATATAAAATAGGGTTTGATTTCTCTCATGTAATTTCAATTTGAGAGAGCGTTTGGGTTTGGTAGGCCTATTTTATGACTGATTTCAGTGATTCGAACTGTTCACTTTTTAGGATTCGTTAAGTAGAATATTCATACAAAAAGTCAAGATAATTGAATATCGGTAACTATAAGTTTGATATCATATTTGTTTTAAAAAATAAACAATAAATATAATTTGAAGAATATTTATTCATGTTTTGTAATATAAATCTAATTCAAATATACAACTATCAATATTTGATCATATTGATTTTTTGTATGAATATTCTGCTCAACAAATTCTAAAAAGTGAATGATTTGAATCACTGAAATTGGTCATACATGGGCCATAAAATAAGAGTGGTGTTATTCAAACTTAAAAATTAGATTCACTTTTTAAATTTAATGGTGCAACAATGTATTAAAATATCTAAAGCAAATCTCTCACTTATATCTCCTTTAGTTATATACCAATTATCTTATTTACACATTATTAAATTTATAAAATAAATTTATATACCATTTTTCATAATGGAAAACACTTCTCTTGATGTCACTCAAATAGAAATAGAAAACTATAAAATGTCTGAAAATAACTATTGATTTATGGTTAAAATGCCAATAACTAAAATCAAAGGTGTAGTTTAGGAAAAATTTTATGGTAACACCCCCATATGCTCCAATTACAATGTTTATTGTCTTTAGTTATGAGGTATTGGGGCTGTTTGTTACCCTTTTTAAGAGATGGTTATAGTTTATTCAAATTTGAGATCTTGTATCATATTATTTGGTATAATTTTTACTTTGGCTTACTAGAGAAAAATAATTTAAATATGCTAAAAAATTTAACTATTTGAAAATGGGAAATGGGTGCTTCTAACTTCTATTTTGGGATTATCATCTTTTAGGCAAGTTTGGAAACAACTTATTTTAGTTAAAAAATCAAAAAATCACTACCAAAAAGTCAACTCTTCTCTCTATTTGTCGACACGTCTTCTTGTAAAAAATCAAAAAATTAATTAAAATAATTAGTTCCTAAAACAAGGTTACCAAACAAGACCAATGCAGTGTTAGTTATGGATTGATTATGACTAATTATGATGTTAGTTATGACTCATTCTAAAGTTAATTATGACTTATATCATGATTATTATTTTAACTATGATCAAAAAAATCTTTAGTTATATCTTATGTTTTGTTTGGTTATGAATCATATTAATTTTTTGGAAATTGCTATGGTGTGAACATTAATATAAAATGTATTATTTTATTACAAAATTTCATAATTTCAACTACAAAATATGTAATACTGTTACAAATTGATGTAACAAAATGTCTACAATTTTGTTATTGATGTTATAAAAGTTTGTGACTTAATTACAATATTTTTTGTAACGTCAATTTGTAGCGGTGTTATGTATTTTATAATAAAATTACATATTTTGTGGTAAGTCATTTGCACCCTAAAGGGTCCACACCTTGGGGAGAACCCTAATTTTTTAGTTATGATTAGAAAATTTTTTAATCTCATTTGGGAAGATAAGGGATTTATTATTTTATTGATTTATTTGGATGACACTATCTTTATTTTTTTTACGATTTTTTATAATAAATTTTTTTTTTTATTACTCCTACCTGAAAAGGTTTTTTTTAAGTAGATTGTAAAGTTTTTTTTTTTTTAGAAGACTATTCAATAATCAATTATTTCAGTTGAAATGATCAAGTTTTGTTGTACAAACGACTTTTTCGCAAGTGAATAAATAGAACGTGAAAATTCTCCTTCCAAGCCAATAGGCTAAAAAAAGGCAATACTAATGGTTGTTTTAGAAAGTTGATTAAAAGTTAGTTTTTTTGATTTATTTTTATTTTTTTTTAAAAACATAAAAAATAAATAGATAATATAATTCAAAATAGATTAAAAGTTGATTTTTAGCTTTTAGCTATCTTGCAAAAGAGGCTGAAATCTAAAAATGACCTTTTTACATATTAACACTACTTTTTTTTTTTTTTTTTATAACTTTTCTACATGTCCGTTAGAACAATTTCAAATTCTTTGTCAAGTACTTAGAGCTTATTCAAATTATAGAATGGTGAACGCATTTAACTCTTAATAAAATGGGATGAACTCCCTTTATATTTTTATTTATTCATATTTTTTTTGTGATCCCCAATTTAAATTCGTATTGATAATTTGAATTGTTATCTTATACCTGCTGTAATAAACGCAATTCGTGTAAAAAATTAATTTTTTCAGATATCTTTAAACATACAAAAAAAAATCATATTTTATTTTATAAAATAAAATAAAACAAAATGCAAATTATTTTCTTGTAAACTTGAACTATCTATTTTACAATAAAATAAAATATAATTGTAAACTTGAACTATCTATTTTACAAAACAAAATGCAAATTATTTTCGTGTTTATAGTTGTTCATTAAAGCTGATTTTTTGGATGAATAACCTTTATTACGAGACTTATAAATAGTTCAGATCATTAATATAGATTCAAATTCAAATTGAAGACCACAAAAGAAATATTGAGAGATGAGATATGGAGGAAAACTTATCCTGATAAAAAATACACATGCATCCGAAGCCTATCCTCATGCATCCGAAGACATTTTTTTGCCAGGTGTGCTCAATAGTAGGCCCACCAGGCAAGTGGACTTTTGCGACTGAGTCTATCCCAACTCAGTCGTGTTTGCTCAAGTGTTGGGCCAACTCAATCATCCTATTTGGGCCTAGCCCAGCTGGATCAAAATGCTCCAAATATTATTCAAAAAGTTTTCATACTTCTGTTTATATATGTAATCATTATTTCACTTATTATATGTTAAAAGAGCAATAACTACTATGTGAGAAACTTTGCATGCATACGTAGACTTCATGTAAAATGTGAACAAAACTATTAAACAGGTAAACTGTAATTCTAGTTACTTAAAAAATATATATATAGAAAAGTTGTAAATATATTTTTCATTTAGATTAATATTTTACAAATCACTAGATCTGTGTCATTCTACAGCAATCAAGTGCCGTGGCTATGTCCTCTTAGGTTGGTCTTGCTAATTGGGCTTCAATATGGCCGCGTAACGAGCCAGGTTCGGCCCATAAGCCCAATTATAGTCTTGCCTCGAAATGTATTCATGATATTCAACTAGTATTGTCTTTGACCACCATATTAACATTGTATCTAATTAAAAAAGACAATACTTGTTAAAAGAAAATATTGTACTTAATCAAAAATTAAAACACTTGTTAAGTTCGAATTATTATTAAGGATGTAAAAAAAATCAAAAAAACCGATTAAACCGGTTGAACCAAACTGAATCGGCTAAATTTGGTCAATTTTTTAATATGAATCGGTCTGTGTGGTTTTTTAAATTTTTTATTTGGTACTGGTTTAAGCACCTTGTGCAAACCGAAACTGACTGAAAGTTTCCCATATTAAATATATAATGAAATTGGTTGAGTACAAAATTCAGTTGATTCACATAATTGTTTATTTTTTCTTAAATATTTCAGGTTTGACAATAAATATTAGCAATGTGATAAGTTGTTAATTTGCCACTGATATGTGCTTAAGTCAAATTTTGTTACTGCTATGCTTATATAACTATGGCAGATATTTATGTCATTTTCAATTTTTTATTTTAACTCTACTTTGTACTTGTGATTTAGCCTTATGGGAGGATAGTTTTAAACTTTGGTTTTACTTTGGTGTCAAGACTTCGATTTTCATATTATATTTTGTTTCTAATTCTACTTTAATATTTTTATATAAATTATTTACTATACTACAAATTTAAGAAGTAAAATAACTCAAATTTGAAAGGCCCTAAATCAATTAAGTCGCACCAAGTCGAATCGTTTGACTTTGTGTGGTTTAGTGAAAAATTTAGTCTGTATTAGTTCTCAATAATAGAACCGACATTATCGGTTTGGTGTAAAATTTCATCTAAACACCAACCGTCCACTACTACAAAAATAGTTAAAGATCACACTTTGACAAAAAAAAAGATCTCACTTTTATTAGAAGTGTGATAAAAAAAATTAGATTGATATTTTAATCACACTTAATTTGATTAAGTGTGATAATATTTATTTTTTATGTCACTTTTCAATTAAGTGTGATTATATATATAGATTTTTAATCACACCTTCTAATTAAAGTGTGATTATATACTTTTTAATCACACTTTTTAAACAAGTGTGATTGTATATATATTTTTTAATCACACATTCTAATTAAAGTGTGATTATTTATATATTTTTTAATCACACCTTCTAATTAAAGTGTGATTATATATACACTATTACTTTTTAATCACACTTTTTAAATAAGTGTGATTGTATATATATTTTTTAATCACACATTCTAATTAAAGTGTGATTATTTATATGTTTTTTAATCACACCTTCTAATTAAAGTGTGATTATATATACAGTACTACTTTTTAATCACACTTTTTAAACAAGTGTGATTGTATATATATATTTTTAATCACACATTCTAATTAAAGTGTGATTATTTATATATTTTTTAATCACACTTTCTAATTAAAGTGTGATTATATATACACTACTACTTTTTAATCACACTTTTTAAATAAGTGTGATTATATATATATATTTTTATCACACATTCTAATTAAAGTGTGATTATTTATATATATTTTTTAATCACACATTCTAATTAAAGTGTGATTATATATACACTATTGCTTTTTAATCACACTTTTTAAATAAGTGTGATTATTTATATATTTTTTAAGGTAATTAAAATGTGATTACATATACATTCCTACTTTTTAATCACACTTTTTAAATAAGTGTGATTGTATAAAATATTTCAAATTGATTTTTATATAAAATATACAATTCCCAAAATTTTAATCACACTTAATCTGATTGAGTGTGATATTATTTATTTTTTATGTCACTTTCTAATTAAGTGCGATTATATATATAGGGTAAATTACACGAATAATGCTTGGGACCCCCTTGTGGGGGTCACCCCTCACCCCTTTGCCACGTGGCGGGTGGTGATTGGAGGAGCATGAAAAGAAAGAAAAAAAAAAAAGAAAAAAAAAAATGTAACCAATGAGAGAGAGAGAGAGGGGGTCAAAGGGGGTAGGGGAAAATGGCGGATGAATCATTGCTCAAATTACACTGACACCTCCTAAGGTTTATGTTTATTACAGTTCCCTCTTCACGTTTTGGAAATTACATCTCCCTCCGTGAGGTTTAAAGTTTCATTACAGATTCCCCCTTAGCAATTTAATTTTTTTAAATGCTAATTTTGCCCTTACTGGGTAAATTACATTGACATCACTTACATTTTAGAAATTACAATCCCCTTCCTAAGGTTTAAAGTAGCATTACCAATTGCCCCCTCGGTTAGTATTAGTTGGAAAAAAAATTCATTGAAAAAAAATCAATTGGAAAAAAAATTAATTGAAAAAAAAAATTGTTAGTAAAATTTTTAAATTTCTGTTTAAAAACCAACATAAACTTATTTTTTGAATTTACGTTTTTTCCTCAAATTTACAAATTAAGACAACCATTTATAAATCAAAAAAAATATCAAATAAATTTTTATGACAATTTTTAAAATTTTTGTAAATATAAATTGAAAACTGAAAACGAAATGGTTACCAAACAGGCTTCAGATGGTAAAAAATGTCGTAAAATTAATAAATAATTAAATAAGTTACCAACATAAGAAATAACTTATCAAAAGATTCTTAGGCTATGTATGGTTTGATTTTTAGAAAAAAATTAAAAATTAATTTGGTTAAGAAATAAAAAATAAAAAATAATTATCATTTTTATATAATTTTTATCTTTCGAGTGGTTAGAAATAATTTTTTACAAATTAAATTGAAACAGCCATATGTATGTATATAACCAGCTCAAAAATTAAAATTATAATTATTTTTTACCCTTAAATGATAATTATTTTTTAGTTTTTATTTCTTAACCAAATTAATTTTTAATTTTTAAATTTTTTTTCTAAAAATCAATCCATATATGGCCTAAGAATCTTTTGATAAGTCATTTCTTACGTTGGTAACTTATTTAATTATTTGTCAATTTTACAATATTTTTACCATATAAAACCTGTTTGCTAAGGTGCTATTTGGTAACACTAACGTTTTCAGTTTTTTGTTTATATTTACAAAAATTTTAAAAACTCAAATAAAAACTTGTTTGGTAAATTTTTGATTTATAAATCAGTGATCTTAGTTTATAAATTTGGCAAAAAAATGTAAACTCAAAAAATGTGTTTCCGTTTTGAGTTTTTAGTTTTTTTTTTTTTTTTTTTACCACCCAACACTAGCCACCACCTGCCACCATTTTCCACCACGGTCTTCAGCCACCACCACCACCTGCCACCACCACTCACCACTCACCACCCACCTGTCACCACCACCCACCACCCTCCACGAACACCCACCTGCCAGCTACCATCACCCACCTGCTACCCACTCACCACCACCACCCACTTGCCATCTACCCGCCACTACCATCCACCGCCCGCCACCTATTCGCTACCACCACTCAGCACCCATCTACCACCACCATCCACCACCACTACCCTCCAACCACCTATCATCCACCCGCCACCACCACCCACCACCCACCACTACCACCACCACTACCACCACCACTACCCACTCGCTACCATCCGCCACCGTCATCCACCCACCCACCCACCCACCACCACCACCCCCCGCCACCACCTACCACCACCCGACATTCCGCCACCCACCTGCCACCATCGCCCACCACCCGCCACCACCACCACCCACTCGCTACCACCCACCACTCGTCACCATCACCCACCCACCCACTCGCCACCACCCACCACCACCCGCTACCCACCACCCACCGTCACCACTTTCTACCACCATCTTCCGCCGCCGCTTGCCACCACTTGTCATTTCTCACTATTTTTTATATTTTTAAATTTTGTTAAACATTTTGTCAATTACCAAACGCGTTTGTAGTTTATGTTTTTCTAAAAATAATAAACAAAAACCAGTTTATAAAATTTTTATAAATATAAACTGAAAACGTAAACGTTACCAAACAGACACCATTTCATTTTCAGTTTTCAATTTATATTTACAAAAATTTAAAAAACTATTATAAAAACTTGTTTGATAATTTTTTTGGTTTATAAATGGTTGTCTCAGTTTGTAAATTTGAGGAAAAAATGTAAATTCAAAAAATAAGTTTTTTTTTTTCTCTCTCTCTCTCTCTGTCTCTCTCTTTGTCTATATCTTTTCACCAATTTTTTCATCTTTTTCTCTATATTTTCTTTCTCTCTCTCATTCATCACTCTTCTCTGTCTGTCCGTCTATTTGTCTCTCTCTCTCTCTCTCTCTCTGTGGGTCTCTCATTCATCTATCTCTTCTCTGATCTCTTTTTTTTTCTCTCTCTCTCTGTGCCTCTCACTCATCTCTCTCTCTCACCACTCATCTCCTTTACCACCTTCACCACTACTGCAAACGCGATTTCACTACCACCACTACTACCACGGTCGCCATTTCACCTCTACGACTACCATTACTACTACCATCGCCACCACTCCACTACCACCACTACCACTATTGCCACTACTACTACTACTACAATTACCTCTCTTTCACCCCTGCTACTCTATCTACTCTACTACTACCACAACTTCACCACTAATCTCCTTCGCCACCACCACCACCACCACCATCACCATCATCTCTTATCCACCACCTTCACCACTACTGTCGGTTCCTCTTCTTTACCACAAAATATTACATCTCTTCTCTCTCTCACTCATCACTCTTCTCTGTCTGTCAGTCTTTGTCTTTGTCTCTTTCTCTTTCTCTTTCTCTCTTTGTCTCTCGCTCATCTCTCTTCTCTCTATCTCTCTCATCTCTCTATCTCTCTTCTCTCTTGCTCATTTATCTTCTCTCTATTTCTCTCTCCGTCTCTCTCGTTCATCTTTCTTCTCTCTTCGTCTCTCTCTTTTTCTATGTCTTTCTCTCGATCATCTCTTTTCGCTCTCTTTCTCTCTTTCTTTGTCTATCTCTCGCTCATCTCTTGTTTCTCTCTATTTTTCTATATGTCTCTCTTTCTATCTGTTTCTCTCTCTGTCTCTCTATCTCTCTCTATATCTCTTTCTCTCTTTGTCTCTCTCTCACTTATCACTATTCTCTCTCTCTATCTCTCTTCTCTATCTATCTCTCACTCATCTCTCTCTCACCACCCATCTTCTCTACTACATTCACCACTACTGTAAATGCCATTCCATTATTACCACTACTACCACTGCAAATGCCACATTGACAAAAAAAAAATTAACTTTATTTTAATAGAAAATATTATCCCTACTTCTACCAAATAAAAAAAAAAAATTTTATTCATTAAAATAAATATGAAACAAATAAATTTTCAACCTTACTAAATGAAAAAATAAAAATAAAAATTCATTAACTATAAAAAAATTATTTTAATAAAAAATAATTTTTTTAGCAATAACATCATCTGTTACAAAAAAAAAAGTCATTTTATTATTTAAATATTTATTTATAATAAAAATTTAAAAAAAATCAAAAAAAATTTTCATTCCCCCTCCTTTCTTTTCCATTCCCGCTCGGTTCCCCCATCCCCAAACCCAAAATCCCCAATCTCAAAAATCCCTAATCTCTTCCCCCCCCCCCCTTCCATTCCCGCTCGGGTTTTCCCCCACCCCAAACCCAAAATTCCCAATCTCTTCAACCAGTGCAGTGAAGCAACTTCACACCCAACCTCTCAATCCATCGCGCCTGGTTCTTCAAGCTGAACAAAATGAGCAGTAGTAGTAGAAAAGCCAAGAACATGAACAACAATCCCATTTACAAAAACCCTAACTCCCCAATCGAATCCAGAATCAAAGACTTACTCTCTCGAATGACCTTGTCCGAGAAGATCGGCTAGATCACTCAAATCGATTGACGAGTCGCCACTCGTTCCGCCATTCGAGACCTCTCCATCGGTCTCTCTCTCTCTCTCTCTCTCTCTCTCTCTGTTTTTGTGCATTTTTTTCCTTTGATCTTCGATTCATTGATTTCTCAGGGAGTATTCTCAGCGCCGGCGGTGGTGGACCGTTCGAGAAAGCAACGTCGTCCGATTGGATCGATATGATTGACAGATTTCAGAACGCTGCGCTCGAGTCTCGCCTCGGGATTCCACTTCTCTACGGTACTGACGCTGTTCATGGCAACAACAACGTCTACGGTGCCACTGTATTTCCTCACAACATTGGCCTTGGAGCTACTAGGTATTATACGTAACTATTGTTGTTGCTTATTTATAGAATCATTGCTTGAGAGAGTGTTAGTTTGTGTGACAGAGATGCAGAGTTGGTTAGGAGGATTGGAGTTGCAACTGCTCTTGAAGTTAGGGCTTGTGGCGCTCAGTTTACTTTTGCTCCTTGTGTGGCTGTAAGTTCTCATAATTTTTTATATTAGATTATTTGATCGGATTATTATCAGACCATTCTGTGTTCATTTTGGTTCATTTTGTACAGCATTACTCCCAAAAAAAAAAAAAAAATGAACCTTGGAATTGCTATTGAATTTAAATTTAAGTACTATAGTTGTCTTTAGATCGGCAAATTTTCATTAGTTCACTTGTTATTTGATTTTTTTATTTTTTTATTATTATCCTTCAACATTGTGAAAGTATTTTTTGTGTGCCTGGGTGTGTAGTTCTGTTTCTCCCTCCTGTTTGTTATTCTTACACCCAAGTAATTAGAGCTTCCTTGGGGAAAACATTGAAATGCTCCTGCATTTTCATCCAATGTTCTGTCAGATGTTGGGGAATGATCTGTCTTTGCATGCATTTTTTGGGTTGATTTTCTATTTGTTAAGAAAATGCATAATGATTTTCAGGCATTAGCAACTTTTGTTGTGTGTACATGGGGTATAGATCTTCTATAGCTTTGCCAGAGTCCATTGATTTTATGTTCACTTTTCTTTTATACCTTTCATTAATCTATCACTCATGTTTAGCATTGTTTGTTTCATAGAATGTTTAGTTTTTCCCAGTTTCATATCTTTCAAGTTTTTGCACTAATTAGTTTGAAGTTGTAATCCTTCTAATGCTTTTTTGACATTTAATTGAAAAATTAAATGAACAGGCTCTTGATACTGATGGCATGGATATGGAAATTGACCTCTCTAACCTTGGAACGGTTAATACAATGTTTGCAGCATTATTCAGGTTTTTCTTTTTCCTGAAATTCAGCAATGTTTTATTACTGTGGCTTGTATTAGTTACTTAGTTACTCTTTCATTTGTTTAGCAAGCTAGGTGTCCCTATCAAGACTACTATTTCTGCTAATGTTCTTGAAGAAGCTTTAAGCGGGACTGTCACGGTCAGACCTCTTCCAATTGGGACATCAGTTAGTGGAAAGGTGCATACTCGGTTTGTGTGTGGGATAATCCATAGTTGGTAAGTTATACTCTCTTTCACTACTGTTAAGTTTTTCTGCAGGTAGAAAAGCAATGTGCCCACTTCTTTGGTGTAACTATCAGTGACTAGCAAGCTGAGTCAGGAACACAAAGCAAATTTAAGGTATATAGTACCATTTGCACTGACTAACTTGTGTGCATTTTATGTTATGGTAATGTCTCCCAAAGTGTTACCTGCATTATGCAAAAATCATAATTGCCTTTATGGTATTTACAGCTTCTTTATTTTGAACAAGATGTCAATGGTGGATATGGTTTGGCTTTACAGGTATTGTACATGTCTATCTTTCAATTTTTTTCTTTCATTATGTAGCAATTCTCCATTATAAGTTGCAACTAGTTCCATTTGCTGTATTTTTTACTCAATATTCATGTTATATATTGAAAAAAGAAATTGAAGAAAAATATACTATTTTTTTAATGTGATATTTTGGCTTTACTAGTATATATTTGAAGTATATGTTCCTTGCAACATGGAAGGGATGGAAGGAGATACCACTTAAAGCTAAAAGCTGGTGGTGGTTGTTAACTGTTTTTGAGACTGACTTGATGTAAGAAGTTCATTTGCTTTTGCGGTTGTTAGAAATGCTATCCGGATATATGATGAAAAGTAAGATTTTACGATCCATAAAAGCCAGATGACCCAAATCAATCCAAATTGCACAAATAATTACACAGCTGTAGTAGCTTTATGCTAGAATGTAAATCATATCAGACTGGAAACACGATCCTAATCCTAACTCTATGGATCTGTATCTTAAGTTCTCATATTTATGTACTAAACTCAGTAAGCCTTTGGCCCAATTAGTTGAGGTTGGTACATAGATCCATTTCCTCCAGTTGGCTTGATTAGATGTCATATCCTTGGTTAAGATGATAGATAATGTTAGAGCCAGATTGGTGCGTAGACCAGGTTTCAGATAGTGTGCTTCACTTTTTTGGTGTGTGCATGTGCTGGTGTACATGCCTATGTGTCATTTACATAATAAAAATAAGATATTGGTAAGAATGTTTACTTACTCTAGATGATATATTAGTACGTATATATATAGGTGTGCAGAGACGTCTTTTGCAATGCTTTTCCTTTGAACATTTGATGTCAATACTAATAATACAGAAAAAATGTTAAATTTTTTCATAATTTGTAAGTATTTATTGTATTCTTATATAATAATTCCCTTATGAAACTACGGGGAAAATGTTTATTCTATTATTTAAGGGTAAAATAGCCTTGTCCTGGAATCCTTGACATGAAAATTTTATGGATTTAGCTTTTACATTGAATGCTGAATGCACAGTACATGACACAAGTCATATGAATTGGAGCCATGTCCTGGAGTCCTTGACATAAGAATTAGATGAATCCGAAATGTAGACATGTACCTGCACCCAATGCTCATACCTAAGTCCATTTAACACAGCCTATAATGTGTGCATGTGCTTATGCCCATGCCCATGCCTTTGTGTGCGCACTATGGTTGTGATGAACATGCTTAAAACCTTTGAGCCTTCGAATGGATAGCTCTAGCTTGATCCCACTTCCCACACTCCCATCCCACTTGCTCCTGCTTCATGCTTCTATTTATTGGATGATTTGTCCACAGTTACCCATTGTTATAGATGTATTTGGATAGTTTACCATAAAATACAAATAATAAAAATTACAATAACTATTGAAAGGGCTGAAGCGCGGGAAAAAGAAAAGAAAAAAAAAGAAAAAAAAAGCTCTAATAAGACAAGCATGTTAGGAAGTGTTGGACATGGACACCACCTAGACACGCCACCTTCTTAGAAGTGTTCGTGCTTTGTAGTCTGGCCCTTCCCACTTAAACTTGACTCTAACTGCCCCCAACGTTTGATTTCTCTAAAATGAGAATTCTTGGATGCTGTGACCCAATTTTATGATCTATTCCTTCTGCTTCGCTCAATTTAAATCTCCAATATGCATCCAACATTCTATCTATTTATGAAGCATGATGTACCTTCAAACAGGTCTATGATGCAGCACAGATTTAATCCATTTTGCCATAAGTATTCTTGACAGCAGCATATTTGTCACACAACCCTGCTACTACATGCTAGAAAATCATGTATTAAGCAAGACAAAGATCCAAGAATACATGTATGTGTAAATGTAAATGTAGAGATGTATACAAAAATAGCCAACACTAGGGAACACACTAGGGGACGTAAATATTAAATATTTGGACATATACTAGATTTCTATTTGCATATTGATCTGCCTGTGATAATTTTTTTTTTTTTTTTTTTAAATTTTATTGCTTTAATTTTGCTTATGTTTGGTGTTTCATAATTTTGTGTTTTAGGCATATATAAGAAAACTTTGTTCATAAGGTTTGATAGAACTAGAGTTTGTCATAGTTTTATGTATATCATTTCACACCTAGATTCAATTAGCAAAGATTCTGAAGAAGCAAAAAAATAGCTAGGGGAGTTTAATGTGTATTTTGCTGGGAAATAATTTGAGAGAAGTGAGTGGATCTATAAGTGACACTGAAAAAACTTGAATGGTGTAGACTGTATTGTTTTAGACTAGCACAATACATTGATATATAAGTGAGTGGATGTATACATATTACCCCTACTCTCTTTGTTGTGTCGTGCTTAGTATCTAATCTTTTATTAAATGTCTTGTTTTTCAAATAATATTGTCATTTTCTACAAGTGCACATCTTGAGTTTTAGTGTGCTGGGCTCTTATTATTTCCTCTACGTGGATTGCTCCCATACCAATTTGTAATTATTCAGGCTATGTGGTTTCTGCTTTTAAGACCAATAAGCTTTTTTGATCCTTATTTGTTTTATAGTTTTTAGTGGGTTATATGTTGATATCATATGATTTTGATTGTCCATATAATACTCCATTTTATCATTTATGTGATCCTTACTGCATTGTTGCATATTGTCTTCTTTTGTGGTGTTGTTTTACTGATATTTGTGTGAAAAATCAAAATAATTATGTCATTTTTGGTGGCTGTGGGGAAAGGATTGGGGGCAGTTTAACAACTGGATAAATTACATTATTTTTGGTGTGATCTAAATGTAAGTTTATAAATTAATTAGTAAGTTTGTTCCTATGTTTCTAGCAGTTTTTAAATTAATTTGTTTTTTTATTTTTCAGGTCAGAAATTTCTTGGAGAGATGCAAAATATGGTCAAAGAATTCAAGAACTTAGTTTTTTCAAGTTTTTTTTATTTTATTTTTTAATATATGTAATCACAGTTAAATTTTTTTTTATTAATTTCTTTGTATATACTTTTAAACATTTAACTTTTATTTATGAAATATATGACGTTATTTCATTCAATATATGGTTGTGATTCAAAATATAGTATATATACATTCTTCAAATGCGCGTACAAAAATAATATTGATTATTCTTCAAATATGTCAATTTTTTTTTTAATCACAGGTTTTATTAGTTATTAATCACACTTAAAATGTGTGATCTAAAGTTTTTAATCACACTTAAAAGGTGTGATCTAAAGTTTTTAACTACACTTAAAATGTGTGATCTAAAAGTTTTTAACCACACTTAAAAGGTGTGATCTAAAGTTTTTAATCACACTTAAAAAGTGTGATCTAAAGTTTTTAATCACACTTAAAAGGTGTGATCTAAAAGTTTTTAATCACACTTAAAAGGTGTGATCTAAAGTTTTTAACTACACTTAAAATGTGTGATCTAAAAGTTTTTAACCACACTTAAAAGGTGTGATCTAAAGTTTTTAATCACACTTAAAAGGTGTGATCTAAAAGTTTTTAACCACATTTAAAAGGTGTGATCTAAAGTTTTTAATCACACTTAAAAGGTGTGATCTAAAAGTTTTTAATCACACTTAAAAGGTGTGATCTAAATCTTTTTAATCACACTTAAAAAGTGTGATTAAAAATGACCATTTTTAATCACACTCCTAAAGACCACACTTTAATAAAATTTAAAAGGTGTGATTAAAAATCATACATCACACCAAAAAAGTGTGATCTTTATCTATATTTGTAGTAGTGGTCCCAAACCTATTACATCCCTAATTATTATTGTATATAGCAATTATTTATCGAAAGGAAAATACCTCATTATAATATCAATATTATAATGTATGTAGTGACGACAGATAATGTGACCATAATGATATTCAACTTTTTAATAGTAGCTTTTGCACAAATCAATTCAAGGGTTGTCAATATCAATTTGTTCAATGTATCCAAGTATTCAAAAATATAAAACTTACAAAATATTTGAAAAAACTTAAATTCAGATCTCTCTCTATATACAGATATGTTTAACTTTCATTACTTTCATAAGGATTCTTACATTTGGCATAGATGAAAAATCATGTATTTGAATTCTTCTATCGTTTGATATTACCAATGACTGTGAAATTGAGAATCCATTTTTTCAATTCCAAGATATCAACTTTTGTGATATAGGATTCATAGTAAACCTAGATAAACATGTCAATATATATATATGATTGTTCAAATTATACTATCATATGTAATTTGTTAATATTACACAATCATAACATATCACCATCGAATATGATTTGTATAATGGAATGAATGATCTGTATTTGCATGTAGCGAGACATGGACCTAGAAGTTGAGAAAAGACACTTTATCAAAATCAAGATCTGTATATGCATATAGATATTATAAAAGTCGATACAAAATAATTTACCATGACAAATAGACATATTGGTCTCCATTTTTAACAGAAAAGATAAGAATACACAAATAGACCTATTTGTCTCCATTTGTTTTTTATAAAAATCTAAATGTGATTTATTATTATAGTTGGGGGTAATTTTTTGACCTAAAAGGATAAATCAAACTAAATCACAGTATAAATTATTTATATCTATATTGTGAAAGTGAAACTTAAATAATCTATTACTTGACTGAATAAGTTTATAAAATTGACAAATTAATTATAGAGAAACAAAATCAGCCAAACAAAATAATTTTTCAAAATCCAAACCCCAAAGCACAAATCAAACTCATATCACAATATAAATAATTTATATCTATATTGCAGATTTATAATGTAAATGGAATGCATTGTCAACTATTCACACAGTTAGTGAAATTCATGACACATCAATGGCGATTAATGAATAGCTTATTATTTTTGAATAGTTGAATATATTTTTAACCATGCAGTTGAATAGCTTTTTTTATTTTTTTTATTTTTATGATTAGTGAAATTAATCATGCAGTTAAATAGTTTATTATTATTTTAAATTGTAAAAATAATGACATGAATTTATCCAATCAAAAAATAACAAGTATGAAGAAAACTACACACACAAGAGAGAGTGAGAGTATAAAATGATACCTCTGTTCTAACTACAAATTAAATCTTCTGGGTAATGAAATAGAACAAAATTAACAAAACCTACTGCAAGTCCGACATTTTAAAAGTTAGTAACTTGAGAAACGGAGACATGAATATATCCAATAAAAAAATTACAATGTGAACATAGAAGAAAAACACATATATAAGCATATGTATCCATATATATATAGAAGAGAAAGTGAGGGTATAAAATGATACATATGTTCTAGCTATAAATTAGATCTTCTTGGTGATGAAATAGAATTAATAAAATTAACAAAACCTACTATAAGTATGACATTTTGGCTCCGTTTGGCAAGTTGGGTTATGGATTTTTTTGGCTATTTTAGCCACAAAAGACAAAATAGGCTATTTTAGCCACAAAAAACAAAACATCACATCCAACCCATAATCATTACACTCTTCTCTCACAAAAAAAGCCAAAAAAGTCAAAAAGCCAAAAAGTCCTTCCCAAACCAAGCTTTTTAGCCCAGGCTAAAATAGCTAAAAAAATCAAAAAGCCAACCCACTTCCCAAACCAATCCTTTAAAAGTTAGTCATCATACGGTACTTTTTTCAAGCTAAAATTGAGAAATAACTTGATTGATTGTAAGATATTTATAATATGAAGAATGTCTCTCAAAATACAAAAGAAAAAACAAAATACAGTCATATCTCTCGCTCTCTCATGATTTACTTTTGGGATACTTACGTGTAGGTCTTAATAAATGAACTTATTGTCTAATAGGTCCTATGGAAAAAATTTGTCATAAAAACATTACTAATTGTAAGTTTAGCGATAATTTATAAAAATCATGACAAAAAAGTCACTAATTGTCAATTTTTAACTACATATATAAAAAATTGTCACAAAAAAATTATTTTTAGCGATAATTTTACCAAGACTTATTTTCAATAAGACTTGATGGAAATTAAATCCAACTATTAGGACCTATTGGTAGTTTACCCTTTACCCCCTTTTTCATCTATCCAAACATTAATAGTTACAAAATACAATCATTTATTTTCTTTTTTTCACCTAAATGAGAGATCATATTTTTTTTCCCTAACCCTTCGAACCAAACATAGTGTAAATCATCATTTAAAGATTGGTAAAAGTAGAAGTTTCAAAATATTCAACTCCCACAATAAAAAAACTTGATGTTTTATACAAATAATTAATTTTTTAAAAATACTTTTTTAGATGCATGTAATGAATATGTATCTAAAAAGTAGAATAAATTAGCTAAAACAACATTAAAAGTATATGACAACTCGAACAAAAACAATCGTTATAGTTACTATTGCTTACTGTTAGATCTTGTAGGAGACAAAAGCAATCATTGAAGAAAGGGGACTCAAAGGCAAAACATGAAGGAGTAAAGAGAGGCGGCTGTGGTGATTGACAAAACAAGGATAAGCAACCATAGGGTTTTTTAAAATTCAAAATGTCCAAAAAAGAAGGGTGGGCAGGAGTTGGAAAATACAATATTTTTTAATTTTAAAAAATCAAAAAATAAAAGAATTTAGATTGGGAATTTGAAGCTTTTAGATGTCTTATGAGTTAGAAACTCATTTTTTTTCTTAATATGTATGTAATATCACTTTTATTTTCTAAACTATCATATCTTTTTTTTATTTCATCCTTAAATTATAAATTTCATTCATGTGATCTAAATAGAGACAATTATACAAGTTAATAACTATTGAAGAAATTTATACAAATCAATAACTATTGAAGTTTAATTTGATTAAAAAAATATTTTAGAATTTAAATAATTTAAACTATACAACAAATGCATTTAATTGTTGTTTAATTGTATGATTTAAGTTGTCCACATTATAAAATTATTATAGCAATCTTGATTTAGACTCGACCCATTTATTACTTTTGAAACCGGAAAACCATATTCGTGATGGTCGTTCATTTCTCTTTATGTTTGGTTTTAGCTTCAAAGGTCGACACCATCCTTGTTGGTGTCGACACTGCCTTCTTTTCTTTGTCTTGTTTTGTTTCTAGGGTCGACATTAGCTTTGGAGGTGTCGACACCAACTACTATGTTCTTGGAATAACTACTGAAATTTAGGGTCGACACCAGCCTTGTGGTGTTGATGCTTGTCTTTTGTTGCTGGCCTCAAGGGTCGACACCAGTCTGGGAAGGGTCGACCCTTGTCTACTGCAGAATCTGGGTTTAGTTGCTAAAATTTAGTGTCGACACCTTTGGTCCAAGGGTCGACACATTGTCTGTTGCCAGCATTGTCAATGTTTGTCAATTCTTCCTAAAGGGTCGACACCACTGACACAAGGGTCGACCCCTGTGAGTTTTTTTTTTCCAGATTTTAGTTCGTTTTGGGCCCTACTTCTTGGAGATTTTGACTTGTTCTTTTAGGTTGACTTTGGGACTTTATTTTACTTTAACCTAGCTCTATAAATAGCACCCTCACTTACCATTTTCTTCACTTTATCTTCTCTTTACCCTCTCTAAACCGCGATTCACTCTTCTCTCTCTCTAAACTCATTTATTCGCTCAAAGATCTTCAGATCTACACACTTAGAAGCATCTCCTCACCTTGCTCCTTTGAGATTAAGTGTAGAGCTTGTCGAGGGCTTCGTTTCGACCGGAACAAATCGTTGTTTTGTCATCGTCAAATTTTGGTGTAGCGATCCTAATTTCGATCCTTCTTTCATGTTTTGCCACTTCGACTCGGCCGGTCGGCGATCGAGCTACCCGATCAGCTCGCGGGGGTCGAAGGGGCAGCGCCCCTTAGCGGGTCTGAGGGCAGCGCCCTGGCGAGGTCAAGGGGCAGCGCCCCCCGAAGCAAAAATGCAAAATGCATTCGAAGTTGCTTGTCCGCTCGAGCGGCCGTTTATGCGCTCGAGCAAAGAATGTTTGGTTTCAAAAGTTTGACCTGTCTGCAAAAGTACTGGGTTAGTGTATTTGACGCTCAAGCAAACTATGTTATATCAGTTCGTGAATCTGATATTTCAGATCACTTTTTCAGTCCTCTCTCTCTCTAAAACTCTCCAGAATTCCAGATCGGGAGCTTCTCTGTTTAGAAGTCATCTTCTCTCTTTGATTTCTCCAAATTCATTGGGATTTAGACCTAAGTTCTTCACCAAAGTTGGTTATCATCTCTAGGGCTTTGTTGTGTGCAGTGAAGATCGAGTTTCGACACCGTTGATTTTGGGGGTTTCATCTCATTTCTTCTTCAAAACTTGAGGTAGGGATTTTCTTAGAGTTATATATATATGTTTTTGCAAGATCTATATGATTTTCGAAATCATCTTTTGATAGTTTTGAAAATTGATTATTGATTCAAGAAGTTGAGCGATTTTGAAAGTGAGTTTGCCTCTTGTTCTTTTAAAATGATCTTATGGGTTTTGATCTTCATTGATTGAAGAAAATATGATTTCGGAAAGTTTTCTTTCAAAAGATTTGAGTTGTATAGTTTTGGTGAGAAAACCTAGAATTTGGGAATTTTTTTTAAGAAACTGAAAATCCATGAATGATATTGTTATATTTATTTTGTGTGTCAAAATAAATGGATCTTTAGAAAATTTCTTATTTATATTCATATAAATGATGAATTTCAGGGAATACGAGAATTATTGTTCATTTTGAAAAATTATTGTTCAAAGCGTTGAAATAGTCTTGAAATGACTAATTATTGAGGATACTTGAGAAGAGAGAATTGTGTTATTCCTTAGATGATGAATTGGAATAACAGTATTTATATTCATCTTGTGTTATTGGCATATCAATTCATTTGATTACATTAAACTTTGAAAGTTGATTTGAAAACTTGCATTGAGAAAAGAATGTTAAGAAACAAGTTTTCATGGAATGGTTTTGGGGTAAATACGTTGGTAAGTCTTGATAGGTGGTGTAGATGATATTGAATAAGTTGGCCTGAGAGTTCGGGGTGAAAGACCGAAAACCCCGCGCGGATAGGTGTCGAGCCTTCCGGTTAATACGGGTAAAAATGACAAATTGGTAGCACTTGTATAGTCTACTTGCAGACACCGACCTAGGGATTACTAGAGTCGTATTTACCGCTCTTGAAATGAATTGTTAAGTTTTGAAGAATTGAAATTGCATGACATCATTGAGCATGATGGTTTTCAAAGATGAAGATGTGATTTTCTTTCAAAAGGGCATAGCATGGCATGTGCATTTCATCTCTTGAGACTTGTATAAAATGTATATACTTTGTCAAGGATTTCCTACTGGGCTTTATGCTTACCCTATGGGATTTTTGTGCAGGAAAAGATGTGGTGATGCCGCCTAACTAAAGGCGAGGAAATGTGTGTTGCGAGTACGGGACTCTCATTTTGCTGTGACTCTGTGTGTAAGCCAAGGGCTATATGTGTGTGGGTTTGAATAACCGTTTTGTGTAACTAGGCTCAAGCCTTGGAAACTTGTAAACCCTTGGGGGTATTTATTTATTTATTTTCTTGTTGTTGGATTAATGTATTGGTGCATGAAGAACTATTGTATCATGTAATGTAAGTTTAGAGATTTATATTCGGTTTTCCTTGAAAGAGCCATGATTGTTGTATTATCATTTGAGCTAGAAATTTAGGACGTTACATTTGGGCTTTTTTTCTTCTTCCTTCTTCATTTTCTAAGTTTGAGGTATAGATTCTTTACACTCTTGTATGTGTCTTACCTTAGCTATTTGTTATTCCAAAAGACTATGGTGGTTTGGGGGTTTTTATTTTGTCAAAAACCTAGGGTTTGGAATCAAAAGGTAAAAGAGAGATTTTCAAATGGTTTTAAGAAAAAGGTTGTGATTATGAATTTGGGGTTGGTATGTGTTGAAATGAGATATTTCTTGCATTGAAATGAATTTTCAAAGAGAAAAAAGGTTTTTGCCCAAAAATATGAATGCTTGAGATTGTAAAGAGAAAATGAAATTGATATAGAAATTGTGATATTGAAATGATGATAATGATGAGGGTGGAGTTAGATATGGATTATCACTCCCATTTTGAGATTTTGGAAAATGGTATCTTTAATGAAATTTATTTACCTGTTTAGAAATATCTGTTTTGGGCTATCAGTGGAGGATAGCTATGGGTGTTGTAGAAATTGCATGAGAATTAGGTAAACTAAAACTAATTTCTCATCCAAGTAAATTAAACATTGTTGCTTATTTACTACATTGAAAATGTATATGATATTGAGAAAAATGGGTGAATGTTGAAAAGAGGTGTGTATCACCAAATCAAATTGGCCTGTGTGTCTAGGGTGAAAGTCTCGAAAAATACGTATAAACATGGGTACCGATTCCCACGAATGAAATATCCGTAAAATGGCAATAGTAGCGCTTGTATAGGCTACGTTTACATAGATGCCGTTTGACGATTTTCCGTGAACAAAATATCCGTAAAAGATTGTATCGGTTTGAGATTTCCTTCTTGTTCTGTTGTAAAGAGCATGGTTTTGAGAATTGAGATATAAAATTGGTATATCATGGCTTTCGAAAAGGATATAAATGTTTTGGTACTGGCATTGCATATGCATAAAACTTTATGGCTTTGTTAAGATTTATACATTGTGTTGTAGTATTTCTGCTGGGCTTTGGCTCATCTTATGTGAGAAAAACATTTCAGGTACTAGTGATATGCTTCCACTAAGGACTTAGCTTGGGAGGACTGTGGAGCTAAAGGCTCATTGTTGTTATTTTATATTTAATCTTGTGCAAGCCTAAGGTTTTATTGTATTGAGCTTAAGACTCACTTTTGATGTACCCATGCATTGACTTAGAAAAATGTAAGCCTTTAGGGCATATAATTATCTGTTTAACTTTTATTTCTTTTCTCAATCTTGTAACAGATGCTGTAGATTCAGGATATACTATTTATGAATATATATCGCATGTGTCACTTTTTGTATATTAAACTCTGATTAATGAAAGGTTATCAATTTATTTATGTTGCTATTTATTGGTTGTTCAGAGAAGGGTATGTTGTGTTTATTTTGGGCCGTTACAACTTGATATCAGAGCGTATCGGGTTTGAATACTTTGGGTACGTGGGAAGTGGTTGTTACTACAATGGGTTTATCTCACTTAATAGAGATATTTGTATATATAGTATGCTTATGTAGTTATATGGGTATGAGATTTAGTTTCTAAGATATTGATTGGGTCTATGGATTTCTAGAAGTCATAATGGAAGAGCACTTGATCACTGCTGTTTCTAATTGGAACTCTGGCAATGCTGCGGGATGATCATTATTTAGGAAGTAAATTCGTGTGTGTTTATGTGACTACGTGCTTATATGGAGTGAATTACTATTGTCCACCACATTAGGATGTGAGTGAGTTAGCTTCGGCACATTTGTAAATGTGCTAATCTTTTTTGTTACATTCATTAGGATATCAGGATGTAGATGTAGTGGTGGTAGGCATGGTAGGCCTAGAAGGCATAAGGTGCCTTTACCGGATGAGATTTTGGCCCAAGAGGAAGGGGTTGGTCAAGCAAATGTGGCCGAACCAGTTAATCAACAAGCCATGGGCACCTTAACCCGCAAAATAGTCGTAGCATTGCGGGAATCCATGAACATTCTCAAAGTTGAGAATCAAGTCCAGGCCTATGTTACTGAGACATGGCCATATTTTCTGAAGTGAGAGTTTTTTCGGTTGAATCCGGATGAGTTTGTGGGTGACCCTAAAAAGTCACTAAAAACGAATGAATGGCTCGAGCAAATGATGAAGACGTTTGAAATGCTCGGCATCAAGGACGACTAGTTAAGAGTGACCTTAGCATTCTTCCAGTTGAAAGGAGATGCAGGTCAGTGGTAGAAGTATACACATGGGCGTATTGGGGTGACTTGGGAGGCCTTTGTCAACGCCTTCCAGGAGAAGTTTTTACCTCCCACGGTTAGGAAGAAGTTCTCAAAGCTTAAGCAGTTTAACATGCCTGTAGTCGAGTTTGAGGCAGCCTTTACTAGCCTTTCTAGGTTTGCACAAGAGTTAGTGGCGACAGAAGAACGCCGTTGTGTGGAGTTCGAGAAAAGGTTGAGGACCAGACTTCTCTTTAAGGTAGTCGATTCAATGATTAGAGATTACGGGCGACTTGTAGAGTCGACGACTCATCTTGAGACCGTGATTCAAATGGAGGAGGAGTGGATGAGGGGCTCCAAAATGAGTCAGAATGTTCAGTGGGACAGTAAGAGGCAGAGACGTTCTACTCCACAGTAGTCCTAGGGAGCATAGTCAAGGTCTACTTTTCTAGTACTGAGTTCAGGTTCTGGGAGAAGTGGTGAGGGAGATTTCACTTGCTTTCAGTGTGGTCAGTTGGACCACAAGTCTCCAGCTTGCCCGCAGAGAGGAGGAGGGCAGCGGTCTGTATCATCTTTTGCTCGTTCTTAGAGCCATAGTCAGGAGAGAGGACATCCGCTCACTTGTTATCAGTGTGGGTAGGTAGGGCACTTGAAGAGGTTTTTCCCTCAGTTGGGTGGCACACCTAGTGCGTCTGGTTCGAGGTAGTTACAGAGCCACCAGCCTGCACAGTCAGCACAGGCCTCGAGGGCCAATCAGGGAGCCTCTTTGGCTCAGTTACTGCATTAGATGTATACTCTGAGGGGTGAGTAGGTGGAGCAGAAACCTACAGGGCGTGTGTATGTTGTTACTATGCCAGACTTAGTACCAGCGCCTTCGGTAGTGAGAGGTACTTTATTGTTATACAATTCTATTGCTAATGTGTTGATTGATACGGGTGCATCTCATTCATTTATCTCGGTTGCATTTGCATCAGCTTTGGGGTTAGAATTGGCTCGGTTAGTATCTCCACTCAATGTAGAGTCACCTATTGGTGGTGAGATTATTTTGGAACAGGGGTGTCGGGGTTGTGACATAGAAGTTACTGGTCATCGACTTCCTTTTGCATTTGTGATTGACATGTCGAGTTTTGATGCTATATTGGGTATGGACTAGTTATCATCGTATCAGGATGTCATAGATTGTTACCGTTAAAGGGTCAATGTATGCCTGAGTTGATTTGCCGAGGGTAGTTTGTGAATATCCGAACATTTTCCTAAGGATCTCACTAGTTTGTCACCTCATCGTGAGATTGAGTTCCCTATTGAGTTAGTGCCTGGCACAACACTGATTTCTATGGCACCTTATAGATTTGCACCCGCCAAGTTGAGTGAGTTGAAGATTCAACTCCAAGAATTGCTAGATAAGGGTTTTATTCACCCTAGTTTTTCACCTTAGGGAGCACCAGCTCTCTTTGCCAAGAAGAAAGATGGTGCCTTGCGACTTTGTATTGATTATCGAAAGTTGAACTGGGTAACTGTTAAGAACAAGTACCCAATGTCGCGCATAGATGATTTGTTTGACCAGTTAAAGGGGTCTTGTTGTTTCTAAGATAGACCTGAGATCGGATTATCACTAGTTGAGGGTGATGGAGGAAGATATCTAGAAGATGACATTTTGTACGTGGTATGGCCATTATGAGTTCCTAGTGATGCCTTTTGGGTTAACCAATGCACCAGCTGTGTTTATGAATTTGATGAACTGAATCTTTAGTGAGTTCTTAGACCGCTTTGTAGTTGTCTTTGTGGATTACATTTTGATTTACTCACCATTTGAGAAGAAGCACAAGGAACACTTACGAGTGGTGCTTGCGTTGCTTAGAGCCCACAAATTGTATGCTAAGTTTGGAAAATGTGAATTCTGGTTGAGTGAAGTGAAGTTCTTAGGCCACGTGGTATCCGGAGAATGAGTGATTGCAGATTCGTCCAAAATAGAAACAGTACAAGATTAGGAACAACCTAAGAATGCCTTTGAGATCCGTAGTTTCTTGGGGTTGTCACGGTATTACCGTCAATTTGTGAAAGATTTCTCTAGATTGGCTTCACCATTAACTAGACTGACGAGGAACATAATTAAATTTGTGTGGAATGGGACTTGTGAGAAATCATTCAAGAACTTAAGGTTAGACTTACCATTGCTCTGGTGTTAATTATTTCAGAGATGGGTTTGGGCTATTTGGTGTATTGTGATGCTTCTCGGGAAGGTTTGGGTTGCATCTTGATGCAAGATAGGAAGGTAGTAGTATATGGCTCATGTCAGTTAAAAACACACGAGCGAAACTATCCCACTTATAATTTAGAATTAGCAATTGTGATATTCGCTTTGAAGATTTAGAGGCATTATTTGTATAGTGAGAAGTTTGAAGTATTTTCTAATCACAAGAGTTTGAAATATCTGTTTACATAGAAAGACTTGAATCTAAGGCAGAGGAGTTGGATAGAGTTTACAGAAGATTATAACTTTGAGTTGCATTATTATCCGAGGAAGGCCAATGTAGTGGCTGATGCCTTAAGTAGAAAATCCATTAGCAGTGTAGCTTGTATTGCCCGAGAATGGGAGATGTTGGGTGCTATCAGTGAGTTTGACTTGCATCTTGGCGAGTCCGTTGAGTCTGCAATCTTGTTTTCGATAGTTGCACAACCTACACTTATGAGCCGAGTGATAGAAGCGCAGAGGAGTGACCTCGAGGTAAAATCCCTTCGGGAGAAGATCTCTAATGGGAAGGAAGAGAAATGCTTGAATGTATATTCTGACTTGAGTGTTAGATACCTTGACCGTCTTTTTGTGCTAGAGTCTTGTCGAGAGGAAGTACTTCAAGAGTTTCACCATTCACGCCTTGCAGTGCACCCAAAAGGCACAAAGATGTATCATGACCTTAGTCGCCAGTTTTGGTAGAAGTGGATGAAGAAGGATGTGGCTGTGTTTGTATCGAGGTACTTTACTTGTCAACAAGTGAAGGCCGAGCATCGGAGGCCAGCGGATTTGTTGCAACCCTTGCCTATAGCAGAGTGGTGGGAACATGTCACAATTGATTTTGTTATAGGACTTCCGATGACTCAACAGGGTAATGATGCCATTTGGGTGGTAGTTGATCGATTAACCAAGTCAGTGCACTTTGTACTTATGCGCATGAATGACTCGGTAGATTATCTAGCTGACCTTTATGTTAGGGACATAATGAGGTTGCACGGGGTCCCTATAACGATTGTTTCGGATAGAGATCCACGTTTTACTGCTCGTTTGTGGCAAAGCCTGCAAAATGCCTTGGGCACTAGGTTGACCTTCAGTACCACCTATCATTCTCAGACTGATGGGCAGTCTGAGCATACTATTTAGATTTTAGAGGATACGCTTCAGGGTTGTGTTCTTGACTTTAAAGGGTCGTGGGAGAGACACTTGCCCTTAGTGAAGTTTGCCTATAACAATAGCTTCCAGTTGAGTATTGGCATGACACCATTTGAGGCCTTGTATGACCGACCGTATAGATCTCCTATGTGTTGGGGTGAGGTGGCGATGCACCTATGTTGGGTCTAGAGTTAGTCCGAGAAACGACAGAGAAAGTTGCACTTATCCATAAGAGGTTGGTCATGGCTTAGAGTCGTCGAAGAGCTATGACAACCGTAAGAGAAGACCGTTATCCTTTGAGGTAGAAGATCACGTCTTCTTGAAGATATCACCTAGACGAGGCTTGATAAGGTTTAGGAAAAGTGGGAAGTTATCTTCTAGATTTATCTGGCCTTTTGAGATCCTAGAGCAAATTGGAGAGGTAGCTTATCGTTTGGCCTTGCCGCTACAACTTCCCGAGGTTCATGACGTGTTTTATATCTATATGTTCTGGAAGTATGAGCTGGATCCATCACACGTGTTGGACTGGACTGAGTTAGAGATAGATGAGGATGCCTCGTATAAGGAGAGACCGGTGAGAGTCTTGGACACTCGAGACCAAGTCTTGCGAGGCAAGACAATTCCTTTGGTGAAAGTGTTATGGAAACACCATGGGGTTGAGGAGACCATTTGGGAGCGTGAGACAGAAGTCCCTGAGAAATATCCAGACTTGTTTATTGATGTTTGAACATGTATTGAAACCTTGTTATGTTAACATTGTATATGTTTTGAAAATATTAATTGTATATTCAGTAATGAACAGATATTTACCTTGTTGATGAGAATGGATGACTAGTGAATGGGTCATGGTGATGATTTGAAATTATTATCAATGTTGTAATTAGTCAAAACATGATTTTGAATGTTTAGTTCACATTTCGGGGACGAAATTCATTAAAGGGGGAGGTTATAGCGATCTTGATTGAGACTCGACCCATTTATTACTTTTGAATCCGGGAAACCATATTCGTGATGATCGTTCCTTTCTCTTTATGTTTGGTTTTGGCTTCAGGGGTTAATACCATCCTTATTGGTGTCAACATTGCCTTATTTTCTTTGTCTTGTTCTGCTCCAGGGTCAACACCGACTTTGGAGGTGTCGACACCATCTTACTTCTATGTTCTTGGAATAGCTACTGAAATTTAGGGTCGCCACCAGCCTTGGTGGTGTCGACATTTATCTTTTGTTGTTGGCCTCAAGGATCGATACCAATCTGGAAAGGGTCGACCCTTGTCTATTGCAGAATTTGGGTTCAGTTGCTGAAATTCAGTGTCGACACCTTTGGTCAAAGGGTCGATACCTTGTCTGCTACTAGCATTGTCGATTTTTGTCAATTGTTCCTGAAGGGTCGACACCATTGACACAAGGGTTGACCCTGTGAGTTTTTTTTTTTTTTTTTTCGATTTTGGGCCCTACTTCTTGGGGATTTTGACTTGTTCTTTTGGGTTGACTTTGGAACTTTATTTCACTTTAACCTAACACTGTAAATAGGGCCCTCATTTACCCTTTTCTTCACTTTATCTTCTCTTTCCATTCTCTAAACCGTAAGTCACTCTTCTCTCTCTTAAACTCACTTTTTCGCTCAAAGATCTTTAGATCTACTCACTTAGAAGCATCTCCTCACCTTGCTCCTTTGAGATTAAGTGTAGAGCTTGTCGAGGGCTTCGTTTCAATCAAAACAAATCGTTGTTTCGTCACCGTCAACTTTTGGGCTTTTCTTCCTTCTTTCTTCTTCCTTTTCTAAGTTTGAGGTAGGGATTCTTTACATTCTTGTATGAGTCTTACCTTAGCTATTTGCTATTCCAAATGATTATGATGGTTTGGGGGTTTTTATTTTGTCAAAAACCTAGGGTTTAGAATCAAAAGGTAAAAGAGGGATTTTCAAATGATTTTAAGAAAACGGTTGTTGTACGGGGAGCAAATATTCCAGCAAGCCCGTACTCCTTTCTTCCAAGCTCCGTTTCTGTCCGATCACCTGCGAACACAACGGCGGTGAGCTACCCGGCGGTGTGTGGCCGGAAAACCCCTCCGACGATCAAGTTAGCACACACCTTGGGATAGAGAGAGAAAAAGGAGTGAGTGTTTGAGTGTAAGTATTTCTCACAAAATGTTCGTCTGTCCGCGTATGGGGGGCGCAGACATGCTTATATACCCTCTGCACCCCAAATCTACTCCCAGTGATCTCTCAACACGTGGCACTGCTATCCCGTCTGTCAGCACAAATCTTGCTGAACATCACCTAACCCAACTGCCTATCCACTCTTATGGGAGCTCGGCAGCCGGGCTGCACCATCTCGGCTGTCAACGGCCATACTGCGCTTCAAGCCTAAGTATTTCCATAGCCAAGACCAGTGAGGACCGGGCTCAACTGCATCCCGGCATAGCCAAGCTCGGTCAATCTCATGCTTGTTTGCCGTCGACCTTCCTGCCGAGCAAACACAAGTAGCCCGGTCTAACCTTGGCACCGCCAGACATCTCACTTGACCAACTTTGATACCATGATGCCGCGTAGCTCGGTCAGACCTCGGCCTGCCTTAACCGAGCAGATTCCTGCAAGGACAGGGCTGAACTACCTCGGCCCAACCTCGTTGGGCCCAAATCTGTCCGGCCCAATTCCAGATCATAAATCTCCCTCTCAATTGCCCCTTAATTCCATCCGCGCAAGCATGATTGGGATTACCCATTCTGACCAGGATAATCTCTTTCTCGGTTCATAATTTGCAAGAAACCAACCGAGCTAACTTCCGCGCTCGGTTCCTAGTCTTGCTCGGTCGACGTCTCGTCTGACCTTAACGTCTCTTCAACTCTGATGCTGCCATTAATGGGGACACGTGTCAATCCCCCATGGGTTCTCGAGCAGCCAACCCAGCCGTCCCCTAGAATTCGAATTTGGGCGGTCTTTCTTCCTCCATATACATGCCTTCCTCCTCCTCATTTCACCCTTACTGATTCTCACTCCTCCTTGCCGATCCAGAGCTTTTGCCATTTCTCACCTGCCATTCCTGAGCTCGAGTTCAAGGAAATAGCTACTGCCCTTCACAGGTATGCCCTCCAACTCCTCTTTTGTTGTTATTTCCTTCGATATTGCACACATTAGGGCACTAAAACGTAGCTTTTAGGACATAGGCACTAAAAACCATCCCAAACCTCCAATTGTGAATGGTGTTCTTCATTTTTCCTGAGGATCACTGAAGATCTGGGGCGGACCGGGCTCCAGGTCTGCATTTGATCCAAAAAGCCAATCTGACCGAGCAAATAACCTGTTTGTCTCAACCTTAGTAAAAATCGGGATAACAAAAGGACTTGGTCGCTCGACCGGGCTAACATCTGGTCCACTTGGGCGACCGAGCTCCTTGGTTAGCCTTTACAACTGAGGTGGTTTGGCACTCCTCATGACTGAGCTAAAGTCAAGCTCGCTTTGCGCGACCGCGCTCACACTTACAATTCATTGCCATCCTTTTTCCTGCAGAGTCCAAGGGGACCACTGCCTAAATATTGAGGCTCCCAAAGACCGAGCAGCCATCAATACACCAGACAGTGCCAAACCTCCTCAGCTGAGCTAACCTGGCCGGTTTCACATGGGGAAATTCCGCTTCCTCGTCGATACTCCGGCTGCGTTGGCCGCATTCAGGGAGGAGTACGGTATCTCGACCGACGTCCACCTTGAGCTTGCACCAATTAAAATAACCCCTTGGGGCAGATTAGACCAGTGCCCCTTTACTGTGCTGTCCATCATAGAAGGAGGCCTCCGCTTCCCGGTCAATCCATTGATGACCGAGTTTCTGCGCCGGACTAAACTTGCGCCCACACAAGTATCAACGAACACTTACTGCATTATCAACGGTGTCCACGAGCTTAACAACCGGCTAGGCACCAACTTGGGTTGAGCCGAGATATTGAGGCAATACACACTTGGGCACACTAGGGATGGCCTCGCATATTACTTAAAAATCCGACCGGGCAAAGAGAAAATAGTGACCGGCACCCCAGATAAAGACCTTCCTGACGATGACTTTTTCTGGGTGTCTGGCAACTATGAACCAGCCGACGTACCGGGCTGGGCGATTAGCAAGAACTTCGGTTCCATATGTAAGCCGCGCTAATTTGCTCGGTCACTTGCCTTTCTTCAATATTGTGTACTTAACAATTTTTCCTGTTTTCTCTGCAGCAATTCAAGCCTTGCAAGCCAACTACCAATTTCCTAACGTTGAGGCCATCCGGACCGTGCCCCGCTACAACCACTGGGATTGTAACGAGCTGCTCGGCTACACCCCCACTTACAGATATTCAGTTCCACGCCGGAGTAAAGTAACAGACTTTCTCCGTGCTCCATCACCTCCTCCAGACCCAACTTTGCCTGACGTTCCACTAATTCGGTTGACTGAAGCCGAAGAGATGGCGAAAAGAAGTCGCATCAAAAACTTGCTCACGGCGACCTCAGCCGAGATACCGAACATCGTTACCCGTTCCCCAGCTGTCGGTCAATCCAGCGGCCCCGTGGTCGCCTTGGCATCTCCAGTCGCCGGGTAATCCAGACAGGAAGCTCGCCGGGCAAGCAAAAGGCCTCGCACAGACCCATCTGCCGAGCTGGTTGCCGAGCTAACCACCGAGCAGCCCGCCATCACAGCTGAGCCAACACCGCCATGGCGACCGCAGCTGAAGCACCGAGGAAAAGACATCCCGGCAAATGCTTCTGTCAAGGGTGACAAGGAGCACTTGCTTGCCTTCGACCTCTCAAAAGCTCTGCTGCTGCCGAACGACGTGGTTGGCAGCGACCACGTTCCTGACACCCAGCTGGTGAAATCGGCCGTGAAATCCATGACTAGGGTAAGAATCTCAATCTTCTACTTAAATTTTCACAAGTGTTTGCACGGTTTCTTCTCTGATCTAATTCTCTTTTTGCAGGCCATCCAAAAGCAACACTTGGTCATGGAGTGCATCCACAGACTTCGGCAAAAGGCGAATGACACCGCCAGCCAAGTCCAAAGCCTTCAGACCGAGCTTGGCCGAGCAAAGTCCTCACTTGAAATCGCCAACGCCGACAACAACAGGTTGCTCGGTCAGCTTGGCGAGGCCGAGAAGAAGCGGGATGAGCTCCAGGCCGAGCTTGACGCGCTCAAGAAGTCAAGGAAGACTGTCAAGATGCAAACAACGTCGGCTTGCCGAAGACAATTACAAGAAGCAGGTCTTCGCAACTCAAGACATTTATTTCAAAGCGGGTTGGAAGTCTGCTTACGAGCATCTCGGTCAAGGGCCCGATACCGATGTATTTGCCACTTCGCCGCTTGCCTTCCTACCGACCTTTCTCATGCCATATGCCAACGATGTCTTCAGCGCGTTGCAGGCTGAAGCTGAGGAAGGGCTCGAAGAAGAAGAAGAGGCCGAGACAGATGCTGAGGGAGGGGACCGTGAAGAGCAAGAGCAGCCCGGCCAGATTTTGACCGGTGTACAAAATCAATCTCCAACAGTCAATTTGGAGACAACTGAGGATGAATTCACCAAACTATCCCCCTTAGCTTAGTTTTCGTTCTTTTTTTTTTCTTTTTTTTTCTTTTTCTTTTTGTGCTTGTTGCTTTACAATGTAACCGGGCTATCAGCCCCACCTTTTGTACTTATTTTCTATCAATGAAAATTTCAAATTTCATCAAGTGTTTGAACGGTATACATGTCTCATAACTTTAGCCGAACAAAACACCTCGGCAAGACAAACCACTTTAAGTAATTCATACAATCGGAAAAGACATCTCGGCTTAAATTTCATAAGTGAACAAAACATCAACTCTTTTCAACTGGAATAAAATCTCGGTTGAGAGTAACTAAGTTGAACAAAACATCAACGCCTTCAACCGGAGTAAATCATCTCAGTTGGAAATACCCAAGTTGAACAAAACATCAACGCCTTTAACCGGAGTAAATCATCTCGGTTGGAAATACCTAAGTTGAACAAAACATCAACGCCTTCAACCGGAGTAAATCATCTCGGTTTAATTCTGAGAGTTGAACAAAATATCAACTCTGCCAACTGGAGTAAACATCTCGGTTAAATTCTATGAGTTGAACAAAACATCAACTCCGCCAACCGGAGTAAACATCTCGGTTGAGAGTACCTAAGCTGAACAAGACATCAACTCTTTCAACCGGAATAAACATCTCGGTTTAATTCTGAGAGTTGAACAAAACATCAACCTTGCCAACCGGAGTAAACATCTCGGTTAAATTCCGTGAGTTGAACAAAACATCAACTCCGCCAACCGGAGTAAACATCTTGGTTGAGAGTACCTAAGCTGAACAAGACATCAACTCTTTCAACCGGAATAAACATCTCGGTTTAATTCTGAGAGCTGAACAAAACATCAACCTTGTCAACCGGAGTAAACATCTCGGTTGAGAATACCTAAGCAGAACAAAACATCAACTCTTTCAACCGGAATAAACATCTCGGTTTTTTCATCAAAATGACAATCTGAATGCTAAAGCAAAAAAGAAACACTTCTATATATTGACAAAAAGAATTACATTCTGAAGTGTAAGCCAAAAAATTCCATTGCACAAAAAGAAGGCTAAAGCTAGAAATAATACAGTTTGAGGTTGGCCGCATTCCATGGCCGGGGTATTGTTCTACCATCCAGATCCTCCAAGTGGTATGCCCCCTTGCCCGCCAGACCGGTTATCTTGTAGGGTCCTTCCCAATTTGCCCCTAGCTTGCCTTCACCTGGCACCAGGGTGTTGCCCATAACTCAACACCCAATCACCTACTTTGAACCATCTGGGGTGCACCGTTTTGTTGTATTTCCTTGAAAGCTCCTGTTGATAGGCGGCCACGTGGATGAGGGCCTTTTCCCGACGCTCTTCCACTAGATCAAGTTAGCCTCGGCGTTCAGCTCGGGCTCAAAACTTTCACTCCTTAGGGTGGGCATGCCAACTTCCAAAGGGATGACCGCCTCCATGCCATAAGCCAAAGCAAATGGAGTTTCCCCGGTAGACCGTCACGGGGTTGTGCGGTATGCCCAAAGGACGCTGGGGAGTTCCTCGGCCCACTTTCCCTTAGCTTTCTCAAGCCTTTTCTTCAACCCATCCAGGATGGTCTTGTTGGATGCCTCGGCTTGACCGTTGGACTGTGGGTAAGCCGGAGTAGAGTTGTAGAATTCAATCTTTAGATCTTCACAAAATCCTTTGAATAGGCGACCGTCAAACTGGGTGCCGTTATCAGAGATCAAAATCTTGGGGACGCCAAAACCGTGTGACCACATTCTGCCAGACAAAACCGCTTCACGTCTTTCTCCTTGATCGTTGCCAAGGGCTCAGCTTCAACCCATTTGGTGAAGTAATCTGTGGCCGCGATGAAAAATTTCCGGTTGCCTGGTGCTGCTGGAGCGGCCCCACTATATCTAGCCCCCACATTGCAAAGGGCCAAGGACTGGTGAGGGGAAGAAGTTCCCTGGCCGGCTGATGGATCTGATGGGCGAATTTCTGGCACTTTTCACACTTGCGAACGTACTTTTGTGCGTCAGCCTGCATGCACGGCCACCAGTAGGCCTGCGAAATAGCTCGGTAGGCTAGGGACCTGCCCCCGATATGACTGCCACAGATGCCTTCGTGAATTTCGTACAAGAAGGCCTCCACGCTACTCGGGTGCACGCATTTCAGGTAAGGACCGGCAAAAGATTTCTTGCATAAAGCGCCGGATGGAGAGAGCCAAAACTGCTCTGACTTCACCTGCACTTTATGTGCTTCCTTCTTGTCGGCTGGAAGAGCTCGGTCTCTGAGGAACAGGATTATAGGGTCCATCCATGAAGGACCCTAGAGCAGCGCAGAGTACATCCGTTTGCCCGGCTTCCTCAATGCTGGGCCGCGGAAGGAATTCAATCAAAAGAGGGTTAGGAGATGTACTATCAACCATGGAAGCAAGGCCGGCCAACTCATCTACTCGGCTGTTTTCTTCACGGCAATCTGCTGAACTCTAATCGCCTAAAATTGCTTGATGTGTTCCCGACTAGAGCTTGGTACTTTGCCATTCTGTCATCCTTTGCTTCATAAATCCCAGCGACTTGGTTAACTACAAGCTGGGAATCACTGTACACCATTAGCTCGGAAGCCTGTATCTGAAGAGCGCTTTTGAGTCCGGCCAAAAGCGCCTCGTACTCGGCCTCATTGTTGGATGCTGGGAAGCCAAGGGTGATAGAATGTTCAATAATCAGGCCATTCGGCGAGATGAGAACGATACCTAGCTCGGCACCGTGACGGTTCGACGCTCCATCAACAAAAAGTTTCCACATCTCCCCCACAAAGAGCTTCCAACATTCTGAAGGGTCTTGCGAGCCTCGAAGGGTGATGGGATCATGGTTGCTCGGCTGTCCGGTTTCACGATCTGTGCTGATTGGTTCCACTTCTGCCCCCCTTGGTGATTCGGCACCGGACTCGGCAAGTTGATCTACAATGCCCAAGTCCGTAGGCGAATCACCAGGTTACGGTATTATGCCGGCCGCAGGCTCTGTGCTGAGTGGTTCCATTTCTTCCCCCCGTGGTGATGCGACACCGGACAGAAAAGGTTGGTCGGTGAGACCCGACTCCGTCATCACATCACCGGTCGGTGGAGTTGTACAAACTGAGGGTGCGTTGGTGGGGCGCGCAAATTCCGCGTCGCAAACTCCACCGGGTTGTTGTATCTCGGCCAGGCTTGCATTTACCTCCTCATCTGCCGCGGCAATATCGACCGGGCACACCGGATGAGTTCCAGGTGAGAATTCGGCAACGAAATCGGCCAAGGTCTGGGCTTTTATAGCTATGCGCAGCTGGAACTTCACATCAAATTGTCCCAATTCGACCGCCCACTTGAGAATCCGACCGGAAAAGTCGCCCGTTCGAACAAAGCCTTAAGGGGGAACTCGGTCAGAACGACGATGGTATGGGCGTGGAAATAGTGCGCCAACTTCCTAGAAGCCATCATCAATGCCAACGCAAGCTTTTCTAACGGCAAGTATCTCGACTCGGCCGGTAGTAAGGTTTTACTGACGTAGAAGATTGGGAGGTGCTTATTTCTTCAGCTCGGACAAGCACCGCACTGACTGCATGCCTGTGAAACAGCAAGGTAAAGATAGAGTTCTTCGCCGGGCTTCGGTGTAACCAATAGTGGCACCGAAGACAGATACTCCTTGAGCTCGGCCAAAGCCCGGTCACACTCTTCATCCCACGAGAACTTTGATTTCAATGCCTGAAAGAAAGGGCGGCAGCGATCTGATGACCGACTTATAAATCGATTAAGCGCGATGGCCATTCCGGCCAGATGCTGCACGTCCTTAGCCGAGCTGGGCTGCTTCAACTCTTGCACAGCTCTGATCTGTGTGGGGTCTGCTTCGATGCCTCGGTTTGTGACTAGGAATCCTAAAAATTTTCCGGATCCCACGCCAAAGGCACACTTAGACGCATTCAGGCGCAGCTTGTGCTTTTTGAGAATGGCGAACATCTCGGCCAGGTCGGACAAGTGGTCCGCTGCATGTCGGCTTTAACCACCATATCGTTGATGTAAGCCTCCATTGTCCGGCCCAGCAAAGGAGCAAACATCCTGGTCACCATCCTCTGAAAAGTTGCCCCGGCGTTCTTCAAACCAAAAGGCATGACACGGTAACAGAAGAGTCCCCTTGGAGTCGTGAATGAGGTAATCTCTCGGTCAGGCCCATGCATGGCAATCTGATGGTAGCCACAATAGGCATCCAAGAAACTGAGCCTGTTATGTCCAGCCGTCAAGTCCACAAGCTGGTCAATTCGGGGCAAAGTGAGCTATCTTTCGGACAAGCTCGGTTGACTGTCTTGTAATCGACACAAACTCGCCACTTCCCATTCTTCTTGGGCACCACTACTGTGTTGGAAATCCACGAGGGTAGTGCACTTCCTGAATTGCTCATACCTCAAGCAAATTTTTCACTTCCTCCGCAACTACTTCGGCGTGATGTAGCGCCGATCTCCTTGTTCGCTGAATGACTGGCTTTGCTCCGGGGAAGACATTGAGGTGATGGCAGATAAAACTTGGATCGAGGCCAGGTATATCGTAAGGCGACCACGCGAAGACTTCGATGTTGGCCGTAAAAAACTCAACCATTTCGGTCCTTTCTTGGGCAGTGAGGCTGGAGCCGAGCAAGAAGAATTTGTCCGGCTGCTCCGTATCAATTCGCACCTCCAGCAATTCCTCAACGGCTTTGTCCTCTGCCTTTGTGCCCACATCGTCAAGAACTCCCCGGTCTTCCGGTCCTTCTATCATTTGAACGAAGCCTTTGGCAGCCCGACTCCCGTTCACCGCCACGAAGCACTGCTTGGACCATGACTTGATCTCCCCAAATCTCCTCGATTGCCCCCATAGCCGAGGGGAATCTCATCACCTGATGGTAGGTCGACGCTACGGCTTGCATAGCGTGAAGCCATCCCCTTCCAAGGATCAGGTTATAAGTATAAGGCACTTGTAACACCCAGAACCTCCACTTGCTTGACCACGGATCCCGCTTTGACCAGCAGGATGATCTTTCCCAAAGGCCACTCCGGCTGCGAGTTGAATCCAACCAGTGGCGAAGTCGCTGGAGCCAAGTCTGTATCCCAGAGCTGAGCTGCTTGAACGCGTCGTAATACATGATCTCGACCGAGCTTCCCTGATCGATCAAGATCCATTTGACATCGAATTCCTTGACGCGGAATGTTACTACTAAGGCATCGTTGTGCGGCGTCTGAATACGCTCTAGATCCCTCGAGGTGAAACTAATCACATCTTTCTCTTCGGTCTTCCCTCTCTTGATCGCAGGTTGAACTGACAAAACTTTCCTCATGTGTTCCGCCTTCTTGATCATACCCCGGAGCTCGCATAGTACGCGCCGGTTCCACTATGCCGTGGATGACATTGACAACCCCCTGTGGTGGCGCATCTCGGTCGTCCAGTCCCCGTGGGGTCAACCGGAGCCTGATTTGCCTTCACGCCCCCCATCAATGTAAAGATCCAGGTGTCTGGCGGCAACTAGCTCTTCCAAGTGTTGCCTTAAAGGCAAACAATCCTCCGTCTGGTGGCCTCGCTCTCGGTGAAACGTGCAACGGTACCGCGGATTGAAGCCCTTCTGACCGTCGCCCAACTTAGCTGGAAACCGGACATATTCCTCGTCACGGATCTCACTAAGTATGCGATAGATTGAAATCTTGAAGACCGTGGTGATGCCTGTCCTGGCCTTCAATCTTCTGTTTGCATCCGCTACATCATCCCGGGGGTAGTCATCCCGGTCATTCCGACGCCCCCTACCCCGATTTCTGCGATTTGAGCCACGATCTGATTCCTCAGCGTGGTCACCTGATCGGCTGGACTCTTGTCCGACTGTGTGCACTTTCCCAGTTGACTTCTTGTCTATTATTACCGGAGTTACCTTCGCAGTAGATGCTGACGCATCATCCTCTACTCGGATGTGCTCATTGATGCGTTGCATGAGCTGGCCCATGGATGTCGGCTGGTGCATGGTAAGCGAGTCCCGCAGTCTATGCCCGACCGGGAGACCACGCTTATACTGTGTGATTGCAAGGTTGACCGGGCAATCCAAGATCTCGTTGAAGGTCTCCCAATATCTGGAGTTGTATACCTTCAATGTGTCGCTCAGTTCCATCTTGACACTCAGTAGGTGGTCAACTTCCTTTGGTGTTTTTGTGTTGGTTTTGAAGCGCGTCACAAAGGCTTCGGCCAACTGATGCCACCTCCCGATACTCCCTTCCGGCAACCTTTCAAACCATTTCAAGCCCAGTTCACCTAAGCTTGACGGGAATATAAGGCACATGAGGGCGTCATTCCGCCTATGTCCGACCATAACCTGTCGGAAGTGGCTTACATGCATGTAAGGATCGGTCTTTCAGTCGTAAAGTGTGAATTTAGGCTGGTGGAAGCCTGCCGGAAGCGGTGTTGTTTCTATCTCTAGGGAGAAAGGGGTGGCGCTCAGCCTTGCCAAGTCTGAGTCTACAAGGAGCGGTGCCGCTTGGCGGGGTGGAGGCATTCCGACCTTTTTGCTGGTGTGAACTCCGTAGGATAGCTGCTGGAACGCCGGCACCCTCTGAGCCTCCCGCCGGCGAGCCCGTTCCTTCAAGACTGCCCGCAAATCCTCTGATCGGGCGGAATAAGAGTACCTCGACGTCGTCTCCGGACGCGAGGGCTGGTAAGTGCTATCTTGCGCGCTGGACTTCTTTGCTCGCACATCGGGATCACCAACCTTGTAACTTCTGGTAATAGAGATGGAAGGAGTGTGCCGCTGACTCTGACTGCTTGAGCGGCGGAGTTGGGTGCGCTCACTGTTGTCTCCTACTCCAGCTATACCCTTCCCTTTGACATGCCGCTTCAGTTCCTCCATTTCCGCCGCCATTCGCCGGACGACGGCGTCCTGGTCCCTGAGCTTGTGTTCCAAACGTCTCGCATGTGAATCTCTGCGTCGCCGATGACCGTCTGGGCTCCGTGAATGACCATAGCTCCTTCCGCGCTTATCCCGCGCGTCTCCCGACTGCCCTCCTGGGAATGTCTCCAAGTCCACCATTAGAGGGACGATGGTATGACCTTCTCTCCGTCTGCCTGACTCCGGGGTTACTCCGTCGATGGCGGACAACGGAATCTCCTCGTTGTTCATCATGAATGGCGATCAGACGAGCCTGGAAGACAAGGTTTTGTCTGCAAAGGTTCCCACAGACGGCGCCAACTGTACGGGGAGCAAATATTCCAGCAAGCCCGTACTCCTTTCTTCCAAGCTCCGTTTCTGTCCGATCACCTGCGAACACAACGGCGGTGAGCTACCCGGCGGTGTGTGGTCGAAAAACCCCTCTGACGATCAAGTTAGCACACACCTTGGGATAGAGAGAGAAAAAGGAGTGAGTGTTTGAGTGTAAGTATTTCTCACAAAATGTTCGTCTGTCCGCGTATGGGGGGCGCAGACATGCTTATATACCTTCTGCGCCCCAAATCTACTCCCAGTGATCTCTCAACACGTGGCACTGCTATCCCGTCTGTCAGTACAAATCTTGCTGAACATCACCTAACCCAACTGCCTGCCCACTCTTATGGGAGCTCGGCAGCCGGGCTGCACCATCTCGGCTGTCAATGGCCATACTGCGCTTCAAGCCTAAGTATTCCCATAGCCAAGACCAGTGAGGACCGGGCTCAACTGCATCCCGGCATAGCCAAGCTCGGTCAATCTCATGCTTGTCTGCCGTCGACCTTCCTGCCGAGCAAACACAAGTAGCCCGGTCTAACCTTGGCGCCGCCAGACATCTCACTTGACCGGCTTTGATACCATGATATCGCGTAGCTCGGTCAGACCTCGGCCTGCCTTACCCGAGCAGATTCCTACAAGGATAGGGCCGAACTACCTCGGCCCAACCTCGTTGGGCCCAAATCTGTCCGGCCCAATTCCAGATCATAAATCTCCCTCTCAGTTGTGATTATGAATTTGGGGTTGATATATGTTGAAATGAGATATTTCTTGCATTGAAATGAATTTTCAAAGAGAAAGAGGTTTTTGCCCAAAAATGTGAATGTTTGAGATTGTAAAGAAAAAATGGAATTGATATGGAAATTGTGAAATTGAAATGATGATAATGATGAGGGTGGAGTTGGATATGGCTTATCACTATGAGTGGATTATCGTTCCCCTCAAGTGACGCGTTGCGCCTGCCTCCGGGTGTTTCGAAAAGTGAGCAAGGGGCGCCGCATCGACGCCTGGGTGTGGTGAAAAATGGGCAAAGGTTCCTGCGTTTTTCTGGACGAGCACGAGTAAAGAAGCTAGTCCAAGACTATAGGTTTAGGGTAGCCACTTGGAACATAGGAACCTTAATTGGTAAGACAATGGAATTGGTAGATGTTATGATTAGGAGGAGAGTTAGTATAGCTTACGTACAAGAAACTAAGTAGACGGGTGAGAAAACTAGGGAAATTGAGGATACCGGTTTTAAGCTGTATTATAGTGGTAAGGATAGGCGTAGGAATCATAATTACCAAGGGTTTTGTGAAAAATGTAGTGGTGGTCATTAGGAAATAGGATAGGATTATGTTAGTTAAACTAGTTATTAGAGGGAATATAGTGAACATTATTAGTGCATATGCCCCTCAAGTAGGATTAGATGATCAGACTAAGAGGGATTTTTGGGAGCAAATGGATGAGATCTTACAGAAGATACCCGTAGGAGAGAACCTGGTTATAGTTGGAGATTTTAATGGCCATGTAGGCATAGATAAATTAGGCTATGAAAGGGTGTATAGTGGATACGGTTTTGGTGACAAAAATAAGGCTGTAGAGAGTATCTTAGATTTTGCATTGGCTTCTGACCTGGTGGTGGCCAATATTATGTATAAGAAGAGGGAGGAGCATTTGATAACCTTTAAGAGTGGGTCAGTTAAGAGCCAAATAGATTACTTCTTAGTGAAAAAAGTGGACCGCCTAAAATGCAATGATTGTAAGGTGATTCCTGGAGAGAGCCTAGCCTCTTAACATAGGATTTTGGTACTAGATTTATGTTTTAGAGGGCAATACCAAGTTAGGAAAGATGGTGGGTGTCGTAGGACGAAATGGTGGAACCTAAAAGGGGATAAACTAGAAATATTTAAGAATAGAATGGATAAGGAAGGTATTTGAGACTTGGAAGATGATGCTAACACTATGTGGAACTCGATGGCCAATTGTATGAGGAGAATCTCAAGGGAAGTGCTTGGAGAGTCGAAAGGAACGGGACCCAGCTCTAGGGAAACTTGGTGGTGGAGGGAAGAGGTTCAAGCGGTAGTTAAGGCAAAAAAAGAGTGCTTTAAAAGTGGCAAAAGGATAGAACTGAGGAAAACCTTAAGAGCTATAGATTAGCTAATAAGGAGGTCAAGAAAGTCGTGAGAGAGGCTAAGTTGAAAGGTTATGATGACCTATATACTAGACTAGATAGTAAGGAGGGGGAGAAAAGGGTGTACAAACTTGCTAGGATACGGGAGAGGAAAACAAGAGATTTTAATCAAATTAAATGCATTAAGAGTGAGGATTCTAAAGTATTGGTGAAGGATGAAGAGATTAAGGAAATATGGAAGAATTATTTTGAGAAACTATTAAATGAGGAACATGGAGGTACGGCAATGGGGGAAGAAATAGCCAGTAATACAATTAACCAAGACTATAGGTTCTATCGCAGGATTAGGAACTTTGAAGTAGAGATTGCACTTAAGAAGATGAAATCAAATAAGGCTTTAGGACCTGATGATATCCCTATTGAAGCTTGAAATGTTTGGGTAAAAAGGGGTTACTTGGTTGACTAGGTTGTTTAGCAAAATTTTGTTGACTAGAAACATGCCAGATGAGTGGAGGAAGAGTATTTTAGTGCCACTCTATAAGAATAAAGGAGATGTTCAGAATTGCAATAACTATAGAGGAATCAAGCTAATGTGTCATATAATGAAAGTGTGGGAGAGGGTGATGGAACGTCGATTGCGAGATATAACAGAGGTGCTAGAGAATCAATTTGGGTTTATACCTGGCAAGTCAACAATGGAAGCAATCTATTTTTTGAGGAGAGTAATAGAAAAGTATAGAGAAAAGAAAAGAGACATTCATATGGTATTTATCGACCTTGAGAAAGCATATGATAGAGTGCCCCGGGATATAATATAGTGGGTGGTAGAGAAAAAATGGATGACAAAAGATTACATTGATGTGTTTAGGGACATGTATGAAGAGGTGGTGACCACTATTAGATCGCTTGCTAGAGAGACGAATGAATTTCCTATCACTGTAGGGTTACACCAAGGATCTATCTTAAATCCTTATCTTTTTGCTTTAGTTATGGATGAGTTGACAAGAAATATTCAAGATAACGTGCCATGGTGTATGCTTTTTGCAGATGATATCGTGCTAGTGGATGAGACTAGAGAAGAAGTTAACACAAAGTTGGAGATTTGGAGAAAAACTCTTGAATCTAAAGGATTTCGGATAAGCAGAATTAAGACAAAGTACATGGAGTGTAAATTTAGTAACAACAACAATGAAAGCAAAGGAGAAGTGAAGATTGAGAACCAAGAACTACCTAAGAGTGAACATTTTCGTTATTTAGGATTGATTATCACAACAGCGATGGAGATTGATGTGGATGTGGCCCATAGGATTAAGGTGGGATGGTGTAAGTGGAGAAGTGCGTCTGGGGTACTGTGTGATAAACGAATACCCACTAGACTAAAAAGTAAGTTCTATAGAATAACTATTAGACCAGCGATGTTGTATGGGACGGAGTGTTAGGCAACCGAGAAACAACATGTAGATAAGATGAGTGTGGCTGAGATGAGGATGCTAAGGTGGATGTGTGGCAAGACTAGACAAGATAGAATTAGGAATGAGTATATTCGGGAATAGGTAGGAGTAGCACAAATAGAAGATAAGTTAAGAGAGAATCAATTGAGATGGTTTGGTCATATTCAACGGAGACCAACAGAGGCAGTAATGAAGAGATGCGATGCTGTAACGGTAGATGGAAGTGTTAGGAGACAGGGTACGCCTAGATTAACGCTGACTAGCATTATAAATAGAGATATGGATCTACTTAATTCGACTAATGAAATGACCTTTGATAGGGTTGCTTGGAGAAGAAGGATTCATGTAGTCGATCTCATTTGATGGAACTTAAGGCTTGGTTTGGTTTGGTTTGGTTTGGTTTGGTTTAGAGATATCTGTTTTGGGCTATCAATGGAGGATAGTTATGGGTGTTGTAGAAATTGCATGAGAATTAAGCGAACTAAGACTAATTTTTCATCCATGTACATTGAACATTGTTGCTTATTTACTACATTGAAAATGTATATGATATTGAGAAAAATGGGTGAACGTTGGAAAGAGGTGTGTATCACCAAATCAAGTTGGCATGTGTGTCCAAGGTGAAAGTCTTGAAAAACGTGCATATACATGGGTGTCGATTTCCGCGGATGAAATATCTGTAAAATGGAAATAGTAGCGCTTGTATAGGCTATGTTTACATGGGCACCGTTTGACGATTTCCCACAGAAAAAATATCCGTAAAAGGTTGTATCGGTTTGAGATTTCCCCCTTCTTTTTATTGTAAAGAGCATGGTTTTGAGAATTGACATATAAAATTGGCATATCATGGCTTTTGAAAAGGATATAAATGTTTTGGTACTGGCATTGCATATGCATAAAATCTTATGACTTTGTTAAGATTTGTACATTGTGTTGTAGTACTTTTACTGGGCTTTGACTTACCCTATGTGGGAAAAACATTTTAGGTACTGGTAATATGCCTCCACCAAGGACTTAACTTGGGAGGACTGTAAAGCTGAAGGCTCATTGTTGTTATTTTGTATTTAATCTTGTGCAAGTGTGACAACACTCACCACGGTTTACTGATAATACCACTGATTAGTGCTAATCTATGATTAAGCATGTTAATTGACTGATTGACTGGATTTCTGAACAGATTAATTGAGTGTATTAGTTTAATTTCGTGTCTATCTGTTTGACTGCTAAACTATCTGTTCATGTTTTGTGTTTAAATTGCAAATTGAAGGCCTTATCGGCGGCCGAATCCGAAATTGATTAATGTTTTACGCTAATTGGAATTTATGTGATTTTATGGCATATTTAATTGAAATGTGATTTGGTATGATTAAATTAGATTTAATAAAGCTAAATTACAAGAGTTGGCCTTATTTACAACCTTGCCACTTAGTGGCCCACTCCATACCATATTTTGAGACTTAGAATCAACACTTCTTCAGCTATTTGCTTGCACCAAACCGACTAGAGAGAGAGCTAGGAGAAAAAAAAAACTTGGTTTCATCTTGATTTGCTTGGAGGCTTAGGGATTTTGGAAGATAATTGGCAAATTGAGCTTCTAGACTTGTAATTGAGAACTCAAGGTAGGATATTCAACCTCTCATTAATGTATTCAAGTTAGTTCTTGCATGGTTCTTGATTTATGCATGAATTGAGTCTTGATTTAGTCTAATAATGTTGAATTGGAGCTTAATCCATGCATGCATGTGCATGGTCTTGCATTTTGAGGTTGTTCTTCATGAAATCCCACATGCATGTTCATATCTTGAGCTTAGTCCATGAATTAATTTTGTTTTTGAGGCAATTGAGCTCATTTGAGCAAGTAATTGAAGCTTTGAATTTGATTGAACACATGCATGTTACATTTGAAGTATGTTCTTGAAGTTTGGTTTGAAATTGGGTTTAATTGACTCACCTTTGGGCCTTGATTTTACAAATTGAGCTTTGAATCATGTTATACTATGAATTTACAAGTGTTTTCCAGAAAATTGGCCCTAAAGGATCGAATTTGATGCATGAAAACTTGGTTTTGAGCTTGAGGTTCGAATCTGGAATTTCCAGATTTTGGACCCATGCTCGAGCGAGGAACTCCACGCTCGAGCGTACAATCTGAGATCATGCAGTCCGCTCGAGCGAGAAAAGTGACGCTCGAGTGTGAAATGCGTGTATCCAGTAATTTGCATGAGTTTACAGTCCGCTCGAGCGAGAGAGTTCACGCTCGAGCGAGGACTTGTGTCTCACGCTCGAGCGGGGGTCGAGCGCCCGTCGAGCGTGAATTTTGAGCATCCAGTATTTTTACTGTAGCTTGCAGTCCGCTCGAGCGACGGAAGTCACGCTCGAGCGGAGCTCCTTTGTCTGTATGTTCGCTCGAGGGTAGAAAGCCACGCTCGAGCGAGACCCCTATTTTCTGAAAATTTTGTAAAGTGTTTAAAAGTGCATCTTTGGGAAATAAACATCTTAAGGAGGATATTGATGTAGAACCACACCGAGGCAAATTAGGGATTAAGTTATTATTTCCCAACTGTGTAGCTTAGTGTGTGTTCATTCTGTATCTGTAGGGTTGGCATCCGAGGACGCTCTAGCTGCGTATAGCCCAGTGCTCTGTGAGTAACAATGTTGTAAAGATATGTTCAATTGAGATTACTTTCTGAATGAATGACTGAACTGCTTTTTGAAATAACACTGTTTACTGAATGAATGCTTATCCTATTTGTGAACTGTATTCGTGGCATCCATAGCAATTGACTGTTACTGTACTGCACTGCTACTGTCACAGAGATCTCTGTCGGTTCCCATGTTGGAACCACTACCGTTTACTGATATGATGGCCATCAACTGACTGTTCGGTCTGTTAAGACCTACTGTACTGTTTTGCTATTGGATGTACCACATATGACTATTATCGTTTCTGAATGACTGTTATGGCATGAAATATGAGCCACAAACTGAATGACTGATATACTGATAACTGACTATTTTCAATACTGAAAGGACATTCATTCTTAACCCCTTTACGCATATGTTATTCGCTGGGCTTTAGCTCACTACTCATATATATATGTAGGTGTACAGGCACCAGACCGTTGCTAGGAGCGTTAGGCTAAGCTCCCGTTTTGTCAAGCCAACCACCGTGCCTCACTGCGAGGTTCCAAGTCCCTCAGGCTAGGGCTTTTTGGGGGTGTTTTAGATTTCCCCTTTTTGTATCTGGTTTTGTAATACTGTATAGACTGAAAGATAATTGTACTGTACTGTTTATGTGAACATGTATGAAAAGTCTTTTTGCATGCAGACTGTCACAGCTCATTGGACATCTTTTAATTACTGTTTTGGCTTCCACCAGCCCCTGTACTCTGTATTACTGTTTTACTGTTAAGCAGGTCTTCGGTAATCTCGGATTACTGGCCGGTTACGGTGCTAAACCCATAGGGGCGGGTTTGGGTCGTAACAGCAAGCCTCAGGCTTTCTCTGTATGAGCTTAAGACTCACTTTTGATGTATCCAAGCATTGACTTGAAAAGATGTAAGCTTTTAGGGTATATGATTATCTATTTAGCTTTCATTTCTTTTCTCAATCTTGTAACACATGCTGTAGATTCAAGATATACTGTTCATGAATGTATATCGCATGTGTCATTTTTTGTATATCAAACTCTGATTAATGAAAGCTTATCAATTCATTTATGTTGCTATTTATTGATGGTTAAAAGATGGATATGTTGTGTTTATTTTGGAGCGTTACAATTATCCTTTTTAAATTTATGATTTAATAGAAAATTATATCAAGATATTATGATTGTTTTAGAAGCCCAATTAATATTAGTTGGGCTGGTAGGAATCTATTTGCCTATGCTATCAAAGGACACTCTTAAGTGCAAGGACATTTTGAAAAGTCTACAAAAATAGGAAGGAAAAAAAAAACTAGTATAAAAATCATAAATTTTATTCATTTTGCATTTTTTAATTAAGGTATTATATTGTTTCCAGTCTGGTCAATTGTACCATTCAATCTAATCAGACGTACACATGGTGCAACTGAAATCCTCTAGGACCAATCAAAAGTCATTAAAAAAAATCAAAAAAAACCAACAAATCAAAAATCAAAAATTTTATTTTCTCTGTATTTTTTATATATTTTTATGATAAAAGTCAAAAAATCATTCTAAATATATTAATTTTTTCATTTCGTATTTTAGCTAAAAAAATAAAAAATTACTAAAATAAGATGTTCCCAAATAAGGCAAAGTGTATAAAAAATTCTATAAATTAGAATTCTCTATAATAATATTAACTTGCAATAATCTTGTAATGGTGATGTCCATTGTTCATGTTAATTAGTATGAAAACCAATGTGTCCATTTAGGCAATGCTAGATATTTCAACCTACATTAAAGCATTATGCATAGACAGATAACAAATTAATGGTAACGGACAAGGATATTGTCAAGACATTTGCCTAACAATTCTGATAAAGAACACTAAAATTCTGAATCTCTCTCGTGTTCTCTAGTTTATGATCCTTAACAATAGCTCAATACCCTGTTATACCCACAGTGGTGTGTGTGTGTGTGTGTATTAAATAAACAACAAAATAAAATAATTCATAAAATAATTATATAAATTAAATTTTGAATTAAATTCTTACGGAAATTAAAGTCGAGGCTTGTGTTGGATACAATCTCCGTGAAGTAGATTTCACCCTCGCTTCGATGCTTCGAGATTTACTGGCGTCTACTTCTCAGGATGCAACGATTAATACTTGATTTGCAGCACTACAAAATCAAGTCTGGTGAACCAAACTCTATTGTGACTCTTTCTCTTTCTTCCTAAAAATTAAATGCAAAACCGATGCAGAAACACAGAGAAGAACAAAAGGAGAATGATAAAATTCTGATGGAAAAATTAATCACCTAAATTGCTGGAAGACTGGCTTTTTATAGGAGAAAATGTGGCTATTCCGAACAGGTAGAAAACCTGTTCGGACAGATTGAATAGGTACTTGGACAGATTTGAATTTGTTTGGGTGAATCTATTTGGGTGGAGTCAACAGGTAGAAAAACTTGTTCGGGTGAATTCAACAGATATGACCTGTTTGGGTGTGAGAAAAAATCTGGATAGATTTAATTTGAATTTTGAAAATCAAAATTCAAAATTAAATAAATAAAATGCAAATGCTTTTGGCCCAAAAAAGAAAAGTATTGGGTCGAACAAGCCCAACCCAATCTCACACCCGTGCCCAAGCCCAGGCCCAGTCCAGCCCAGCCTGCCCGACCGACAAGACAGATGACAGCGGCGGAGTGAGCGTGTTGTTTTTGTTTTAGGTCCAATGGGTCTAGCCCACTTTACTCATAACCTCACCATTCCACAAATTTGGGTACCCCTTGGGGCCCATCTTGAGTATCCTAAGTTAAAGTATATAAACTCATTCAAAACCTTAAGCCTTCCAATGTGGGATAAACACATTTCACAAATGTGTAGGAAACCCACCTAAAGCCATTTCCACGAACCCGAAAACGCGCATTGAATTCTCATTCATCCAGAAATGATTTTGAGCAACCAAATACACGGTTTTATTCACTACGCGACATTAAACATGAACCCAATGAAAAACGTTAAAAATAATGCTTGGGTCCTACCTTAATTAATGCTCAAAGTTAGCAATAAATAAGGATTTTTCAAAGCCATTTTCCAGCAATCCCCCACATGAATGGAATTCACGATAACGAACATGTAACAAGATGTAGACAAAGAAAAAGTACATTAACAAGATACACCACATCGAGATAGGTAGCTTTTGGCTTTGAGCCTCCTCTAATAAAAGCCTATCGGACTCACTGGCTAACCAGTGAACGCAATGCCTTGAACTGATCAGCTATTTGTGTAACCCATGACAATAGACTATACATAGTGTATCCGCAAACATAGTTTAGCTCTTGTGGTTGTGTTCATTTTGGCCCTGAACAACACCTGGTAATTCATGAGTGCTCTAGAGAATTTAGCCTTCTCAATTCTCACAGAACCGGCCCAGTTCACATTTATGTAGGTGATTTCTTATTTAAGAGTATCCTGCTATACCCCACTTGGATGTCCAAGCTATAAGAATCATTAAAAGCAAAACTTATCCTACTAACGCTACAGGTATCACTTTTCTTATCATAGAAATGGGTAGGAGTAAACCTCCTTAGTGATACGTGAAGTCATCCATAATTCGGTTGTCGCTTTGAACCTAGATCTTGGGATCTCCAGTCAACTAGGTTGGGTTGCCATTATGACGAATTTTAAGTAATAGGCTTTAATCACATTCCCCTCGATAAATAGTACACTTGCTCTCTGGCTAGCCCTTTAGTCAATGGATCCGCAATATTCTCCTTTGACTTTACATATTCTATGGAAATTATTCCATGTGAGAACAAATGCCTAATGGCATTATGTCTTCGACGAATGTGTCGAGACTTACTGTTATACATATAATTCTGTGCCCGTCCTATTGCTATTTCACTATCACAGTGAATGCATATAGCTGGCACAGGTTTAGGCCACATTGGAATGTCTTCTAAGAAATTACGAAGCCATTCTGCTTCTTCTCCTGTTTTATCTAATGCGATAAACTCAGATTTCATTGTCGACCTTGCTATGCATGTCTGCTTGGAGGATTTTCAAGAGACTGTAACACCTCCCAGGGTAAAGACATATCCACTAGTGAATTTTGAATCTTTAGTATCCGGTATCCAATTTGCATCGCTGTACCCCCTCGAGTACTGCTGGATATTTGGTATAATGAAAGCCATAATTATGGGTATGTCTCAGATACCTAAGTACCCTAATTATCGCTTTCCAATGATCGGACCCTGGATTACTTGTGTACCTACTCAATTTGCTTATAGCATAGGCTAAATTTGGCCTAGTGCAATTCATTAAGTACATCAAGCTTCCGATTATCCGAGAGTACTCTAATTGTGATATGCTTATACCTGTATTTTTTGACAAATGAAGACTAATATCAACAGGTGTTTTAGCAGGATGGTCCTCATGCTTTCCATATTTCTCTAGAATCTTCTCAACATAGTGAGACTGAGATAAAGCATATCCTTCAGATGTTCTAGTAATTTTTATTCCTAGAATTACATCTGCTACTCCCAGATCTTTCATGTCAAACTTTTTGTTCAACATTTTCTTTGTGGATTTAATCATGTCATTATTGCTTCCAATAATGAACATGTCATCCACATAAAGACAAACTATGACATAGCCTTTGTCTGTGTTTTTAACATAGTCGCATTTGTCACATTCGTTTATCTTAAAACCATCTGAAAGCATAGCGTGATCAAATTTTTCATACCATTGTTTCGAAGCTTGTTTTAATCCATAAAGGGATTTGACAAGTTTACAAACCTTTTTTTCTTGGTCGGGAACTTGAAACCCTGCCGGTTGTTCCATATAGATTTCCTCATCTAACTCGCCATTCAAAAAAACTGTTTTAACATCCATTTGATGTATTTCCAGATTATACAAAGCTTCAATCGTAATCAACATGCGAATAGATGTTATTCTTGTCACTAGTGAATAAATGTCAAAATAATCAAAGTTTTTTTTTCTGCTTGTATCCCTTAACAACAAGCCTAGCCTTGTATTTATTTATTGATCCATCTGCTTTCATTTTTCTCCTGAATATCCACTTATGTCCAAGAGGTTTATACCATGGTGGAAGATCCACTAGTTCCCAAGTATGATTTTGCAGTATTGATTCAATTTCACTATTCATAGCCTCGCTCCACAATGGAGCTTCAGGACTTGACATTGCTTCCTTGAAGTTTTGAAGCTCATTTTCTAACAGGTATGTCAGAAAATCTGGACCAAATGATTTAGAGATCTTAGCCCTCTTGTTACGTCTAGGTTCATCTGCTTCATTATCATTGTGGTCTTCATTGCTACCCATAGCAGTATCAAAAGTTCTTTTATTTGAACTTGTCTATTTAGTTTCCTTGCATAGAAAATGTGTTCAAAAAACGACACATTCCTTGACTCACTAATAGTGTTTATATGCATATCAGGATTTTCAGATCTATGAACTAAAAATCTATATGCTCTACTATTATTTGCATAATCAATGAACACACAATCAACCTATCTTAGTCGTTTTGGGACTAGGGACTGCCACCTTGACCAAACATCCTCACACTTTGAGGTAATTGTAGGTAGGTCGTCGACCTTTCCATAATTCATAAGGTGTTTGATTAATTTTATTGTGAGATGCCCTGTTAAGGATAAAGTTAGCAAATAAAATCGCCTCTCCCTATAAGTTCTGAGGTAACCCTGAACTAATCAACATGGCATTCATCATCTCTTTAAGAGTTCGATTCTTTCTCTTAACAACTTTATTTGACTGAGGAGAATAGGGTGCAGTGGTTTGGTGAATAATACCATGCTCAGAACAAAGTTCCTCAAATGGTACATCATGCTCACCACCTCTTTCTCTCCTCACTATCTTAATAGTTTTGCCAAATTGATTTTCAACCTCAAGTTTATATTACTTAAAAGCTTCTAAGGTTTCATCTTTACTTCTCAATAAGTAAACATAGCAATATCAAGTGCAATCATCAATAAAACTAATAAAGCACTTCTTACCTTCTCTAGTTTGAACAAATTTTAAGTCACAGATATTTGTGTGAATTAAACTTAGAGGTTCAGTACTTCTTTCTAGTTTATTAAATGATGCCTTAGTGAGTTTTGCCTCAACACAAATCTCACATTTATGATTAGGATCAAACTCGAAGTTTGGTAAACAATCTAAAGCAATAAGTCTACGCAAAGAATTAAAATTAACATGTCCTAATCTACCATGCCATAAAAAATAAGATTTAACAATATAAACAGAAGATGTGTTCTTATTATTAATAGCCAAATTTGGTACAACAGTATTTATATTGAGCTGAAAAAGTCCATCACTCATATTACTCCGCCCCACATACATGCCACTCTTAGAGAGTACAACCTTATTAGATTCAAAGACTAATTTAAATCCATTCTTGATCAACAATGACCCAGAAATCAAATTTTTGCGAATTTCTAGCACATGGAGTACATTGTTGAGCATGAGTTCTTTCCTCGAGGTCATTTTTAGCACGATCTTTCCTTGTCCTTCCACAATTGAAGTGGAAGAGTTTCCCATAAAAAGTTGTTCCCCACTTTCCACCACTTTGTAGGTTGTGAACATCTTCTTATCTGCACAGATATGGTGGATTGCTCCAGTATCCACCCACCACTCCTTAGGATTGCCCACCAAATTTGCTTCAGAGACTACTGCAGCAAGATTGACGTATGCCACTCCATTGGAAAGACAAAAATCCTCAGCTATGTTGGCTTGTGCTAGCTTTTTGCTTGAACTCCCTTCGTTCTTGCGAACGTGACAATCCTTAGCGCGATGTCCATCTTTGCCGCACACAAAACACTTGCCTTTGAACCTCTTGTTGAACCCCGTTGTTGATCCGCACACAAAACACTTGCCTTTGAACCTCTTGTTGAACCCCGTTGTTGATCCTTTTATTGATCTTACTTGTGGATCCTTGTTTGGGACCCATGTTCATGTTCGCCATCATGCTTTTGCTTTTTGTTGTTGAACTTTGACCCATGTTCATGTTCTACAACATTTGCTTTAGCTTGCATGACATGGTTTCCTAACTTCTTATCAAAACCACGGTTGTCCTCCTCAATTCTGAGCCGCACTATCAGTTCCTCAAATTTCATCTCCTTGTGTGCTTATGCTTCAGATAATTCTTGAATTCTTTTAGGATGGTGGCAATTTTTGAATGATTGTTGTTACTTGGAAAGATTCACTAAGAACCATTCCTTCCGCATGTATGTCATGGAGAATTAATTGGAGATCTTGAACCTGGCTAATAACTGCCTTGGAATCTATCATTTTAAAATCCAGAAAACGGCCTACAACAAATTTCTTTGTATCAGCATCCTCTGTCTTATATATGATCTAAAGATTCTCACAGTTCTTTAGCAGTGCTTTTGATACTATACACATTGTACAGTGTATTGTCTAACCCATTGAGGATATAATTCCGACACAAAAAATCACCATGTTTCCATGCATCGACTGCGACAATCACTTGCCGGTCAGTTTCTCCTTTGTTTAATGCCGGAGTTTTTTCATGAGTGAAACAAAAGCGAGCCAAATTCAATGTTGTAAGATAAAACATCATCTTTTGTTGCCATCTTTTAAAATCATTTCCATTGAATTTTTCTGACTTCTCCCCATGATTTACCAATACTGCCGGAGTCATCACTGACACAATAGGTGTAGGGGTTTAAGTAATCACAGTCTCAATACTGTTTATTTTAGTTGTCATAATTCTGATGAAATATTAAGACACCAAACACAAATTTATACAAAAAAAATTTTATACACAAAATATACAAAATAATATTTTGTAACAAAATTTCAATGATAAACAGCATATTGCTACTATGTTATCAAAGAAATTATTAAATAGTATATTACTACTATTTAAGAAATTAAACAGTATATGACTGCTATTTAATTTCCCGAAACAAAGTATTCGTCTGTTTAATGCAAAAATAAACAAAAATCGGAAATCTACTTTAAGATTGTTATACACACAGTGGTGTGTGTGTGTAAATTAAATGTATAAATTAAATAAATAACAAAATAAAATAATTCAGAAAATAATTATATAAATTAAATTCTGAATTAAATGCTTAAAGAAATTAAAGTCGAGGCTTGTGTTAGACACAATCTCTTTAAAGTAGATTTCACTCTCACTCCGGTGCTTCAAGATTTACAGGCGTCTACCTTCTAGGATACAACGACTAACACTTGATTTGCAACACTACAAAATCAAGTCTGGCGAATCAAAACTCTGCTGTGACTCTTTCTCTTTCTTCCTAAAAATTAAATGCAGAACCGATGCAGAAACATAGAGAAGAACAGAAGGAAATAACAAAATTTTGAGGGAAAAATTAATCTCCTGAATGGTTGGCTTTTTATAGGAGAAAATATGGCTATTCCGAACAGGTAAAAAAGCTGTTCGGGCAGATTGAACAGGTACTTGGACGGATTTGAATATGTTCGAATGGAGTCAACAGGTAGAAAAACCTATTCGGGTGAATTCAACAGATATGACCTTTTTGGGTGTGAGAAAAAATCTAGACAAATTTAATTTGAATTTTGAAAACCGAAATTCAAAATTAAATAAATAAAATGCAAATGATTTTGGCCCAAAAAAGATAAGTATTGGGCCAAACAAGCCCAACCCAACCTCGCATCTGCACCCAGCTTGACCGACCGGACGGGCCGCAGTAGGTGGTTTTTGTTTTGAGTCCAATGGGTCTAGCTCAGTTTATCCATAACCTTATCCTTCCACAAACTTGGGTACCCTTTGGGGCCCATCCCAAGTATCTCAAGCTAGAGTACATAAACTCATTCAAAACCTTAAGCCTTTCTAACATGGGACAAACACATTTCACAAATGTGTAGGAAACTCACCTAAAACCATTTTCACGAACCCCAAAACGTGCATTGAATTCTCATTCATCCGGAAATGGTTTTGAGCAATCAAATACACGGTTTTATTCACTACGCGGCATTAAACATGAACCTAATGAAAAACGTTAAAAATAACACTTGGGTCCCATCTTAATTAATGCTAAAAGTTAACAAAAAATAAGAATTTTTCAAAGTCATTTTCCAACCTACCCAACAATTTTTATTTTTCTTTTGGTTTAGTTATATTTGTTTTATTTGTCCTTGATTTTTCTTCCCTCTAAAGTTCCAAACTTTGGTCATCCTAATTTTTCTTTTAAATTTTTTTTTTTGGTGGTACTGGTAGCATGACCACGGGACTATCCCGCATCCTTGTCATTCTAACAAATTTTTTTTTATCACTATAATTTGATTGTTTTTGTAAATGAGCAAGGAGGTGTTTGGTGGACATTATTTTAAATTAAAAGTTGATAATCATAAAGCATAAATTAAAAACACCTCTTACCGAGCTTTTGAAGCATTAATTTTTTTCAACTTATTTAAGTTATTTCTGCCTAATAAATTATAAACAGAAGTTGTACGAAACAGTCTGATATAAACTCTTATATTAAAATAAATTATAAGCTACTTCTATAATCTCTACCAAACACCTATTATGATCGCTGAAAACAAGCCACATGGTGGTAATTTTGTGCTTTTAGTGTTGGTGCAAAACACGGTTCCCTAATTTGCATTGAAAAATGGCAATTAATTCAATCTAAAAAATCATTGAACATACTTTAGTAACCCGGCAATCTAGCAAAAATCAAACCAATTTCGGGGAAATAAATTTTGTAGCCTAATGTCTAGAATAATATGCATGAACGCTGCCCTAAAATTACAAATTGTTTTCTATTTTCCCATTGAAAATTAAAAACAAGAAAAATGTTTGGTGACTCAAATTTGTGTGGCTCAAATGACTCAAATGTGTCAAAACGACGTCGTTTTATACTCAAAACGACATTATTTTGGGTGTTTCGAGCGATTCGAGCCATGAATTTTCGGGCTACCTATCATTGTTGTAAAAACAGAAACAAGTTGCTTCTTCAATTAGGGAAATGTATAGATATAGAATGACGGGGAGAGGCTTGTATTATGTGTGCCGCCTAGGAGGACTAATCAATCTTCTCGACATCCCTATCCATTTGTGAAATATGTGGTGTTAATGGCACGAATAATTTTCTTGTTTCTTCTGCTATTTACTCTCACATAGGCATTCTTGTCATTTACTGTACACACTTTGGTTATCATCTTGAATGCTATTGTCAACGGCCCTAAAATGAGTAAACACTATAATTTATGTTTGGCCTAATCAGTATATGTATACCAATGATGGTAGGTCCAAAGGAGGGTGTAGATGTGAGATAGTGAAATTTGGTTTTTAGTAAGAATGGTTTTGAATTGAATTGCAACCACAACTCGAGGAGGACCATATGGGCATGTAGGGAATCTTGAGTTTGTCCTAAATGTCTGGTGGGTATGCTTCTCACATAATTATTTAAGATTTAATTCTTGGTGCTAGGCCACAAGAAATAAATTTCTTGTGAATTCCATAGTCTTGGCGTGAATAGCCTGACTTTGAAAGAAAATTAATAAAGTGCACATAAACTAGTCTGAACACCCTTGATTGTTGAACCCAAAATATATATGTATATGGGCATGTAGGGGACCCAAACCCTAACAAGTTGCAACTACACACATTGTCATAGCCCCCCCCATACCATAACCCATCTCATCTATCTCAAAATCAATCACAATCTTCATTCAAATGTATTTGTCTTTATATTCTGTTCATCTTTGTAGGTACATATTTATTTATTTTCATGAGTAACTTTCACAACCACCATTGCCACCTCATAAGAAGATTATTGCCATGTTCATCGTATTCGTGCTTATTTATATTCATATTATCTTATATTTATATTAGAATTTTCATTACATGAAACTAATTTAAACGATATGAAATTATTCATCAAAATATTAAATTTCAACTCAATTTTATATTTCAAAATTTTAAAAAATTAAAAAACGCTTTTTACTTACTAAATTGACTCTTTAAAAAAATAATAAAAAATTATATTATCTAAAATAAAAATAAAAAACCTATAATGACCCAATGATATTGCCCCCACCAACCAAAACCCAACTCACGCAACTCAATTACCATTTTCATCCAAATGCATTCATATTTTCTTAACCAAATGGACGGGAAGAAAAATAAAAAATTATTTATTTATTTTATTTTTTTAGTGTTTGGTACAATAAAATATGAAAGTCAACAGAAAATATTTTTTATGAACAATGAAGAATAATTTATTTTGACAAAAAATATTTTCTACTTGTAAAAAGCAAAAATGTTTTTCAAACTAAATTCTTACTAATGTCATCATGCTATCGCCACCACTCTCACCTCCACCAGTATACAACCATCACCACAACTACCATCACCATCACCGCCATCCCTACCCCACCACTATGTCACCACCTCCACCTCAACATTTGTCCTACCACCACTATTAAATATAAATCAATATTTTTTTTCCCAAAAAAGTTATTTATTTATTTATATATTTTCATGAGTAACTTTCCCAACCAAAGGCGTGACTTCAACATAAACCCAAGTCTTCCCATGGGAAAATTAGACCCGCATTTATGTAGTTTTTTTTTATATGTGTAAATTGTAAATAGATTATAATAATTAGATTTAATTTTTTTATCAAATCCTATTAAAAATAAGTTATAGTAAAATTATTGCTGAAAATAAATTTTCATAACAATTTTTTGCATGTCAAAAATTAACAATTAGTGACTTTTTTTTCGATTTTTATAAATTGTCGCTAAAATTTACAATTAGTGACATTTTTATGTGATAAATTTTTCAAACTGTCGCTGAAAGTTGAAAATTAGTGACTTTTTTGTAACGATTTTTTTAAACTGTCGCTAAAACTTATAATTAGTGATATTTTTTTTTTACAAAATTTTTAAAATGTCGCTGAAAATTAACAATTGGAGACATTTTGTAATAGAATTTGATGACAAACGTCATTAATTCTCACAAGATCTATTAGATAATAAGTTCACCTACTATAATTTACATGTATATTTTTGTTTTGTTTTGTTTTTTTTTTTTTTTCACTTCATATATAGGTTAGTTATTAGTACGGGAATATGGTAATATAAAAAGTATAAACTTCTCTTCATAAAATTTGAAGGCATAATTTTACACCCCAAACTGATGCGAATTATTAGACCAAAAGTTCTAATAGTCCAGAATCTATTGGATAATAATTCACCTATTAAAATTTACACTTACGTCGTTTCTTTTCTTTTCTTTTTTCCACACCATATATAGGTTAGTTATTAGTATGGGAATATGGTAATGTAAAAAGTATAAACTTCTCTCCATAAAATTTGAAGGCATAATTTTACACCTCAAACTGATGCCAACTATTAGACCAAAAGTTCTAATTTTATAAACATGTTTGATTTGTTAAAAACTCAATCAGAATCAATTTATAATATAAATAAGTTAAACATTTGATATATTTCGAAACTCGTTAATTTGTAAGCTTGACTTGAACTCAACTCAATAAATTTAGGGACAATTATAAAAAAAATCCCAAAGTTTGAGTCTTGTATCAAAATAAATCTTGAATTTTTAATTTTATCAATTTGAACCTCAATCTTTTGATTTATTTTTAATTTAAACCATTCACCTATTTTTGTTAAGTAAAATTGACGAAAAAATAGTATTTTAGTTATTAAACTCAATGTAGGCATACATAAAATGTTTAAAATATTATTTTTCATGAGTTTAATGACTAAAATATACATTTCTATCGATTTTATTTAATATATCGATTTTATTTAATAAAAATAAGCAAATAATTTAGATTAAACAAATCCAAAGTATAAGGTTTAAATTACCAAAATTAAAAATTCAGAATTTATTTGTTACATGACTCAAACTTAAATTTTTTTTTGTTTTGTTTTTTTGTTTTTTTGTTTTTTTTGTAATTTGCTCATAAATTTATAAGCATTAATAAATAAATAAATAAAACTAGTACACTTAAGCTCAACTCGTTTGAATATCAAATCAAAAAGTTAATGAAACAAATTTAAATGTATTTTAAAATTTATTAAAATTATAAATTAAATTTAAATAATTTATTACTTACTCAACACAATTCGTTTATAACTCTAATTAGAACTTGCAAGTTGCAACGACAAGTTATTTTTCCCATTATGATGCTTATCCGCAACTCACCATGCTCTAAAAAGTTTGATACATTGCATTGCATATAAGGCATATTTTGACGACATGGTAAAAATAGTAAACATTATAAAAAAATAAATTTTTACACATTTTTTTTTTTTTGTTGTAAATTATTAAAAAAGTCTCTTCCTAAAACAGCATTAAGTGAGACTATTTTTAATAATAGAATTTGGTTTCCCTCAAATTCAAATCTGAACTCTAAAGAACTTGAAATTTGTAGGATTCATCACAAGTCTCGTTTTGATAATTCAAACAGTTCATTTTATAAGAGCTTTCATATGTATTATTTATAAGAAAAAATTAAATCAATTGAATAATTCCAATCTTTTTATTTTATCGTATTTGTCTCTAAAACATAAATAATCTATTTTTAAAAATATATTTATTATTTATTTTTTTAAAACAAACATAATAAAATAAAAATATATAATTTTTAAACTAACGTAATTTTTTTCATAAATAATATATATTAAAAATTTTATATAACAACCGTGATTGGTAGCTCGAAACTTAGGCTCGAGATTTGGCTCGAGGGTCAAAACGACGTCGTTTTGACCCTGTTTTTTTTTTTTTTTTTTTTTTCTTTTCTTTTTCTTTCTTTTCGACTTCATCTTCTCCAAATTTTTTTTTTGCAGAAGAAAACCAGGAAGGGAGAGAGGAGGAGGGAGGGAGGGGGAGGGGGAGGAGGAGGGAGGTGGAGGGGGGCCATAAATCGGCTGGAGGAGGAAGGCGGGGGGAGGCGGTGGCGGTGGTGAGGCGACGAATGACGGAGGAGGAAGCAGAGGCGGCGGCCGGGGCGGGGAGATGCGACGACGCCGGGGGAGGCAGACGACCCACGGCGGCTGGGGCGGCGAGGCAGACGACCCTCTCCCTCCCTTCTCTTCTCTCCCTCCCTTCCTCCTCTCCTCTTCCCTCTCCTCTTTCCTCTCCCTCCCTTCCTCTGTTTTTTCGAGCCATTTTCGAGCTCCTATTTTCGAGCTACGGGGTCTTTATTCTTTTATATAATGAATCATTTCAATTATTAAAAACTAAAATAAAATCTTATATACGTAAATGATGATTTGACTCCTCGCGTAATTTTAATATCCAACAACAACTCATTAAATTTTTGACGCGTACATTGTCTCCATGTACCCAAAAGGTTAGAAAGGTTTACGAGAGCAAAGTCTATTTTGGTAATTGAGTTAAAATTAATTTTCTAATTTTTAAATTTTTTTTAAATCATATTATTTATCTATTTTTTTATACTTTTTAAAAAAAAAAAAATTAACTTTTAACCCTACTTCTTAAAATAGGCTTAAACACATTTTTTTTTAAGAGAGAAGAAAAAAATTTCAAAGGTTAACATAATTTTGACAAAATTACTTTGTTAGATAAGCAAAAAAAAATTTAAAAATTAGTTTAGATTTTAAGATAAATAAATAACTCATTACTTATAATGTGTAGGGAAAATTTAAAAAAAAAAGAAAAAAAAAAAGACTTTGACCTTTAAAAAAAAAAAAAATTTAATTTTAATTTTATCAATTTGAATCTAATCTTTTAATTTATTTTCAATCTAAACTATCAGTCTATTTTAATTAAGTATTTTAGTCATTAAACTCAATGTAAATGTACATAAAATATTCTTTTTATTAAGTTTAATGATTAAAATCTTTTTTTTTCTGTCGATTTTATCTAATGAAAATAGGTAAATAGTTTAAATTGAAAATAAAAAAATTTTAAATTTAAATTGACAAAATAAAAAAAAATTATTACAAAAGTCATAAGTGAGGGGTTTTTTTTTTTTTTTTTTTTTTTTCCTTTCTTTATAATATGTATTATAAAAGATTAAGTCATTCTTGCTCTATTCACGTTTGAAATTGATTAGAAAATTAAAAATATAAACTTAAACATTTTTTTAATTTTGTTAAATCTTCAAATCAAACTTGACATAATTTAATTATTATGATCAGTGGTTAAATAATCTTTCCCAATCCCAAATTAACTGGAAAAGAAAAAAGCATAACAATGTGGACAAACTGTGATGGTGGGCAGTGACGAAACCAGGATTTCATCACCAAAGGAGTTGAAGGCAAATAAATTTTTTCATCATATATACAACCATATATGTATGTACAATACGCTATATAAACTATATATACATAAAAAATATTCAAATACCATATGAGTAATCTCTTTTCGTATAAAGAAATTTTTTTGGTAAAAAAAAAAAAAAAAAAAGAATGTAAGATGGTAGAAAAGTGAGAGATATATATATTTTATAATGAACGATTATTTTATTATTTATAAAATAAGACATGTTTTAGAAGTGTTAAGGTAAACAAAAATTTTCACAAAAATAGAGAAGTCATGGCCCTTCATAATTTTCTCTTAATTCCATCATAGAGGGTAGGGAGCTTAGAAAAGGAACTTGAGTTGTAGGCTCACACTCTGGTTGCATGTTCATGTGTTTTTTAATATATAACAAATTTTAATTGTTGAAAATCTTATTTACATGTAGTCATTAACTTTTTTTTATATAAATTATTTTAAATCAAATGTTTTGACAATTTAGTACTTTCATAACACGGCTAATTCCAAAAGGAGCAGTGTACATACTTCGGTTTAATCTGATTTTCTTTACAGTGAATTTGGAACCAAATTGATCCCAATAGTTTAGGAATTTAAGAAGTAAATGGAATCATGTAAATTGTGGAACCGAACCAAATGGAACCTGTGAAAAGTTGTTTGATTATAACCACGATTTCAAGACTTAAAATTATTAATATTCAATTAGGAGTTGGCTCATGCAATACATGTGCTTTTTTTGTTCCAAAAAATATTTAATGATACAATATATGTTATAAAAGAATAATTTTAAAATTTTAAAGTATAATTTTAATTATTTATTTTGATAATATTAATGCTATCGTTCTATAAAATTGTTACTTAAATACTTATATATATTAATTTTAGTTAAATTTTTTGTGTATTTTGATAATTTTAGTTCTATCATATTATAAAAGTGTAATTATTATATAATAATTTTATATGATGTATATTAAATTATAAATAGTAAAATAAATATTCATTTTGATATAAATAATAGTTAAATTAGAAGAAGAATTAGTAACATAAAATAAAAAGTACTTCTAACTATTTAATTTTCTTTTATGTTCATATGGAAAATAATGTATGTAAAAATTGAAATTATATAAAATTTATTAAAAAAATTTAAATATAAATATGTTGTAGTTGAATTATCATATAATGATTTTATATGATATATATATATATATATTAAATTAGAAGGTTGACCCCATCTATTATACAAACTACAAAGATTTAAAACTTTTAAAATCATCTCACATCATTTGTTAATACACTGATTAATATATCAATTGATGCATATAATTTTATTCTTTCAAATTATACATGGGCTAAATATGACTATACTTTTATGTTTTCTACTTTCTATATAAGGATTTTTAAATTCTAAAACTATGGATACAGTGGGCCAACTTAAAAAGCTTTAAATTTCAAATTATATATGGATTAAATACGGGTTAAATATGGCTATACGTTTATGTTTAAACACTCTTAATTAAATTAAAATACCAATTATATAAAATCAATTTAACAATGATTAACCAAAAAATAATTTGATAACATTTAAACCAAAAAGAAAAAATAATGAAAACATCCAAATGATAGTTACATCTCAATGTGTAAAGTGATTAATCAACAAATCCAAATTCTAGAGGTTTTTCTAGAGTATCATTATTGTTTAGGAAAGGACAAATCTATAATTTCATATATAGAATCATTATAAAATTTAAATGGCAAATATCTAATATAGAATAGTGTAGAATTGGTATTGGGTATAAAGAATTCATATAAAATAGGTAAAATTAGTATAATTTAAATTAGATTTTAGTTTGTGTAGAACTCTATATGTAATTAAGAAAATACATGCTAACGTGACTCTCTTAGGAAAAAAAAAAAAAAAACCCCATTATAATGTGCCACCTAAGTATGAAAAAAAATACTACTTTAATAATATATACTAGCACTTGACCCGTGCAACACATGTGCTATTTTTTTTTCAAAAAATATTTGATGGTACAATGTGTGTTATAAAAGAATAAATTTAATTTTAATTTTAAATCAAAATTAAAGTATGATTTTAATTATTTATGTTGATAATATTGGTGCTGTCGTTTTATAAAATTGTTATTTGAATACTTATATATATATATTAATTTTAGTTAAATTATTTGCGTATTTTGATCATTTTAATTCAATCGTATTATAAAAGTATAATAATTATCTTATAATAATTTTATATGATATATATTAAATTATAAAATAATAAAATAAATACTTATTTTGATATTAAAAATAATATTTAAATTAGAAGAAGAATTAGTAATATAAAATTAAAAGTAATTATAACTATTTAATTTTCTTTTATATTCATTTGGAAAATAAAAATATATAGAAATAGAATTTACATAAATTTTATTTAAAAAATTATATATAAATATGTTGTAGTTGGATTATCATATAATGATTTTATATGATATATATATACATAATTATAAGATTGTAAAATAAGCACTCTTAATTAAATTAAAATATCAACTATATAAAAGAAATTCAACAACGACTAACCAAGAAAGAATCACATAACAATATCTAATCCCAAAAAAGAAATGAAGGAAAAACATACTGGTAATCATACTACCTGATATGGAAACAGTTTGGATTAAATGCTTGAATTATGAGCCTCGTTTGGAAAAACCCCCCACCAATTGAGAAGATACTAGGAGTTTCTCAATATTTATCCACATTCCAAATTTTTAGACTTTCAAGATGGTAGCCCCAAGATAGATGAATAGAGAGAGAATTTATTATTTTTGGTGTGTCTACACAATGTTAAGCATGAGTCCTTATATAGGCATATATGGCAAATCATGTGTAGCTCATGGTTAGGTCACACCATGTATACCATATGTCCAAGACTATATGTATCCCTCATGGTTTGCAAGACCATGTGTCCCCCATGATTAGGTCATATGTGGATGGACCATATGTACCATGTGGCCTTCAAGATTGGGCCACACCATGTGTATTTACCAAATGTTTGCTAACAAGAAAAAATAATGAAAACAACCAAGCAATAGATACATCTCAATACGTGAAGTGATTAATCATCTGTAATATGATGTCAAAACATAAAAAAATTTGTTGTTCAACAATTGAAAAAATAACTCAAGTAATAAATCCAAACTTTTGAGATTCCTCAAGAATATATCATTGTTGTGCAAGTTTTTTCTCTTGTAAGTTGTGATTATATAAAATAATGTAGGAAGTAAAGTTAATTTCATATATAAAATCACAATAAAATTTAAACGATATATCCATAATATAGAATAATATAGAATTGGTATTTGATATAGAATAATGCACAAAAAAATAAGAAGAAGAAAAAAAGCAATTTAGTATTAAAAAAAAACCTAATACCCTTGAAAGAATTAAGAAAAAAACATGATAGCAAAATTTGTATTGGGTTTGTGGATTATCTCCATTTATCATGAAAAATATATGAAAAATAAATATTTGTTGAATAGAGTTCATATAAAATAGGTAAAATTAGTATAATTTAAATTAGGTTTGGATTTGTATAGAAGTAATTAAGAAAATACATGCTGACGTGACTCTCTTAAAAAAAAGTAAGCCTTTAGAATATACTATCTAAACATAAGAAAAATACTACTTTTAATATATATATATATATATATGATATAATGTAGAAAAACATCTGGGTAGGTTTGGTTTGTGTTTCTGAAAAAAATTTCAGAAATTTTCTCTACAAACAAATTTTAGAAATTTTTTCTACCAAACAAATTTTCCCAAAAAAATTTCCCAAAACACACAAACCAAACAAATTTTCCAAACAAATCTCTCTCACACACACATCAAATCAATCACTTTTTCCAAAACTCTCTCTCAAAACAATTTTTCAAAACAAATTTCCCAAAAAACCAAATCAAACATGTTTTCGTACTTTTTTTTTCCAAAACATGTTTCTGAAACACAAACCAAACAAGCCCTCTTCTCTTCTTTTTTATTTCTTTTTTATTTATAAACAAAGGAATTAAAATAAAATAAAAAAGGCTAACTTATCAAAATCACTTTTTATATGTAATATATTGCGAAATTTAATTTTAAAAAATAAAAAATAAATATATTGTGATCTTAAATTTTTTTTTTTAAATGACAAATTACACTAATGGTTCCTATAGTTTGAGGTTTATGTCACTTTAGTGCCTAACTTTTCAATTATGACACACTTAATTCTAAATTTTGAATCTCGTTCCAAATAAAAATAATTCAAGATATCATTACTCAATTTCAAGAGTAAAGTTATCAATTTGATAAAATATAAACTAATTTGACAAAGATAAATGTCAAAAAATATTTTTAAATTTTCAAAAATTATTTTTACCTACTAAAGATAAAATTATGTAAAATTGATAAATCTTTTAGACATTTATTTATTTATTTATTTTACCAAATAAATTTTTATTATATGTTTGGATGATGATCATGTAATGGGTGGTTGTTTTTATTTTCATTAAATTAGTTTTATTTTTTCAAAAGTTAAATATAGCGACAACGTTGATATCATTATTAAATCAAAAAATTCTAAACTAAAAATATTTCATATATTAAATATATCGATTGCACATTAAAAGTCTAACAACCACCCATTACATTATAATCATCCAAACACATAATAAAAATTAATTTGGTAAAATAAATAAATATCTAAAAGATTTATCAATTTTATATAATTTTATCTTTGGTGGATAGAATTTTTTTTTAAAAATTTAAAAATATTTTTTTGACATTTATTTTTGTCAAATTAGTTTATATTTTATTAAATTGACGATTTTATCTTTAAAATTGAGTAATGATATTTTCAATTGTCTTTATTTAAAACAAAATTTAAAATCAAATATGTTACAATTGAAAAATCAATAATCAAAATGATACGATCTCCAAAGTATAGAAAGGTTAATGTAATTCGCCCTTAAAAAAAATAAGAAACAAAATGTTCTCCACTTGAACGTTTTGTGCCGTAATCAGTGAATTGGACAACAAGCAATCATTTTGTTGCTGTTTAGAATCATAATTGAACCGTGTGCTATAAAGTCAAATCAAACCACACTATTTGAATCAATCTAAGTTTATTAATTTGGATAAATTACAATAAATTTTCTTAAATTATGATCTATTTATATTTTGTCTCTCTAAATTTTAAAGTTAAACAGTTAATCACCTTAAAGTCTTATCTTGTTACACTTAGCCCTTTCCGTTAGTATTCTAGGGATTTACACAAAATTAGGTTATGTGAAGCATATAATACATTTATTGAATTTGTAGAACAATAATGTCATTATTTAATGATCTATTTTTGTATTTTGCCACTAAAATAAGAGAGATAAAGTGCAAATAAGATCATTAAATAAGAGTTATTATCCTAAAGAGCAATGAGTGTGTATTATTGTCTTAAAAAGTTAATAAATGTGTTATGTACTTCACACATAACCTAATTCCGTTTAAATTTGTAACAAAATCCTAATTAGAGAGGTTAAGAGTAACAATATAATATTTTGAGGAGATTAATTGTTAAGTTTTGAAGTTCAAAGAGGCAAAGTACAAATAAGTCATAATTTAAGAGGGTTTAATGTAATTTAACCTACTAATTAGTTTTTTTTTTTTTTTTACACCCTTGCATTTGAATAATTATTAGGCTCTCGTAGGTATGAAGTTCGATTTGGATTGATCTGATTCAGTTTATTAATTTTACCAATGCATTGAGAAAAATTATTAAGTACAATTAAAGTAGGGGAAATTACTATTCAAAGTGTTTTTTTTTTTTTTATGTTATTACACATTAATGAAAAAATTTATGTAACGGCCCCAAATAATTTACATAAGAAAGGTTCATATTTATCTATCATCAAGATCTTAATCCAAATGTAGTAACTCCCATAACATACTCTTATATATATATATATAATTCATGCATTACATCCTCATTTAAATCTTTGAGATGTGTACTCAATCCATTCCAAAGATTTATCAAAAGTGTTCTACATGCAACTATATATTCAACATTACAAGAATATGAATCTATAGCATGTAGTACTACAAGTCAATTACAAATAAATGCTCACAAGGTTACAAGTTCCAAGGCTTATGCCTGGTTACACAAAAATGGTTATCGAAACTCATACATTTTAAGCCCTTGACTTGTCCAAAACAACAACAAAACAAGAGCCATATGCCCTCAAAACACTTCGCGCCTTCAATTTGGCAGAATCACTACATCTTTCCCTGCACAAAATCCACTAGGGTAAACATTAAGCCCAATAGGAATATAGCGATTCTGGTTTAGACCTGACCCATTTGATGTTTTGGATCCGAGATTTATTTCCTTATACAGTTGTTCTTGTCTTGTTTCCCCTTATTTCTCTTTGAGTTTGGTTATTGGGATGTGTTGGTTACGTTTAGAACAGGTTGGTAGCTTGTTTTTCAAACTGTTGTTATTGGGATGTATTGGTTACATTTAGAACAGGTTAGTAGCTTGTTTTTCAAACTGTTGTTGCCCAAAATTTTGCTCCTTCACTTGAGCGGCACCTCTTGCGCTCGAGCGGTCTTTGTGAACTCTCAGTATTTTTGCAAGTTTGCAAAACTACTAGGAGGTGGTGTTCTTCACTCGAGCGAAACTTCTTGTACTCGAGCGAAGCTTCTTGCGCTCGAGCGATGTTGGTTCGAGCAATCCTTTTTGAGCTCGAGCGATGGTCTTCTGTCTGTAAAACTTTTGGGAGTTGGTATTCTTTGCTTGAGCGAAGCTTCTTACGCTCGAGCGGTGCAACTTATTGTATTTGGTCGCCCAAGCGACACTTCTTGCGCTTAGTTCATAAAGTCACTTTTTCATCTCTCTCTCTCTCTCTCTCTCTCTCTAAATATTTCAAAACCCTATTTTATTTCACTCTCTCTCTAAAACTCATTTATTTCACCCAAATCCGCCTAGATTCGTCGATCTTTTCACCCGTGTCCTTTTGTTGAAAAGGTAGAGCTCGACAAGGGCTTCGTTTTAATTAGAGCAAAGTTAATTTTTGGCGTCTTTGAGTTTCCCACACTCTCTCTCTCTCTCGCCTTCTAAACTTGAGGTAGGGATTCTTCACACTTTCTATGAGTTTTAACTTAGTTATTTGCTATTTTTAAACAATATGGTGATTTTGGGAATTTTTGAAACAAACCTAGGGTTTTGGGTTAAAGATAAAAAAAGGAGTTTTCAAATGGATTATTAAAAATGATTGTGATGTTGAAAATAAAGTTGAGTTGTGATGAAATGGTTAATTTTGATACGTGTGATTGATTTTGAAAGAAAAATGGATTCTTCCTTACATGCCTCAAATGTTGATTTTATATAAATAATGGAATTGATGTTGGAAAAGTGGAATAAGGTTGATGTTAATGAGGATGATGAAGTTGGATATGTATTATGACTCACATCTTGAAAATTTGAAAAGTTTATCTTTATTGAAAATTATTTATCTGTTTAGAAATATTTGTTTTGGGCTATCAGTGAAGGATAGTTATAATTGTTGTAGAAATTGCATAAGAATTAGAAGAATTGAAACTATTTTCTCGTCCATTTGCATTGGGCATTAATTCATATCTATACATTGGAAATGTTAATCATTTTGAGAAAATGGGTGAATCTGGAAAGTATGTATTGACTCGTTGAAATAAGTTAGCCTGAGCATCCATAATGAAAGTTCTAAAAACTGCGCGTATACATGGGTGTTGATCTTGCGGACAAAATATTCGTAAAATGGCAATAGTAGTGCTTGTACAACCTACGTTTAAATGGGTGTTGGCTTACAGTTTCCCGCGGACGAAATTTCCGTGAAAGGTTATATTGGTTCTGAGATTCCTAGAGTGTGATTCACTGCCTTGTTGTTTTATTGTAAAATAAATGAGTTATGAACTATGATATAAATCTGGCATTTTATAGTTTTGGAAAGAGGTATAAAATGTTTTGGCACGAGCATTGCATTTGCATTCACCTTATATCTTTGTTAAGATTCATATACTATGTTAGATTATTTCTACTGGGCTTTGGCTCACCCTATGTGAAAAAACATTTTCAAGTGCTGCTGATATGCCTTCGCCAAGGCAATAGCTTGAGAGGACTTACAGCAAGAGCTTTATTTTTGTTAATTGTTGTATATGTTTTGTACAAGCTAAGGGCATTTAACTGTATTGGATTTAAATCCACTTTTGTTGAAAGCAAGTATTATCTTAGAAAGTTGTAAGCCTTTAGGACATTTATTATCTGTTTTACTTTCATATCTTATCTCTTGTTGCAACATATGCTATAGATTCAGGGTTAGACTTGTGAATATATACCTGCATATGTTATCCTTTTGTACAAGTAATTGGGATTAATAAAAGATAATTATTTCATCATGTGTTGTTATGTAATTAATATTGTGGATTGTTTACAGTAATTATTTCGGGGCGTTACAAGGAAATTCTTAACAAACTATATACATTTTTACATGATCTCATGAGATGAATGCAAATGCCATGTCATGATCAAAATACATACTTTTGCCTTTTGGAAAATCTTGTGCATAATGCCAATTTGATAACAAAATGATCCAACAAATTCAATGTAATTTTCAAAGGGGTTATAAATACGACTCAGGTAATCTCTAAATTGGTATCTGCAAGTAGGCATAACAAGCACTACCAATCTCCACTTTACTGGTCTCTCACCGGAAGGCACGTGGTACCTCCTCCATGCATGTTTTTGGTCTTTCACCATGGACACTCAGGCCAACTTAACCAATACCAAACTACACCTCTTATCCGGACTTACCAATGTATTTATCCCAACACAATTCAATATGTTCTGGTTTCACAAAACAATCTCTTTCTCAGTGCAATAGTTTTCAAATTTCAATTCAAAATTCATTACAACAAAATGAAATGGAATGTCAATGCAACATGTATCAATGCATTATAATATGTTTCTATTTTCAATTTCCACCACACAATCTACCATTGTGATAAAAATCTCATACTTCTTCTCAAGATAATTTCACAAATAAATCTACCAAGAGATAAATAATAATACCACATTACATGCTTTCTCCACATGTTAATATCTATTTTCCTACTTGGTCATTTCAAGATCAACCAAAAATAAGCTATACAACTAGCGTAAATATTAACCATTTCTCATTCTTCCATGGAATTTCCTCTTCCTACACAATTATAGGAATTTCTCAATCATATATTCATCATAATACTTAACAAACATAGATTTCATCACATCTTACCATTTTCCCAAAAAAAAAAAAATTCCCAATCTCTAGGGTTTTCACAAAATTAGATTTTTCCCTCATTTTTGAAAGGACTTTTCCAAGACAACAGTCCTTCTTAACAATATAGTTCATACGCTCAAGAGTTTTTAGAAAACATTGAGAAAAACCATTTTGTAAATCATCAAGAACTCATGAGCCAAAATCAAGGTTCATTACTACAAGAAGAAGTTCCAAAATCAACACAAACTTGCAAAAATGTATATATAACTCTAAAAGAATCCCTACCTCAAGCTTTGGAGAAGAAGAGAGAAGTAAACCCCCAAATTCAACGATGTTGAAATCCAATCTCCACCGCACAAAACGTAGCCCTTGAGGAGTTCTCCAACTTTAATGAAGGAACTAGGGTCAAAGCTCTAATGGATTTGGAGCAATCAAAGGATTAATGTGATTTCATAAGAGTAATGTAGAGAAAATGAGGAGAAATGTGTTTTAGAGAGAGAGATAAGAGAAAAGTGAGGTTGGTGCTCAACCTAAGAAAAGAAAAAGAGAAAATTTTCGGACACAGTGCATTCCCGCACGTGTGGCACCATTTCTGCACGTGTGCCACGTACCTTCCGCATATGCGCCACTCTTCCCTGCACGTGCGACTCATTTTCCGCACTTGCCTTCCGCTCATGCATATAAAGCAGTGTTGAACCATCGACGGCCTTACCTCACCGCACGCGTAGCCTCACTTCTGCATGTGCAATCCTACTTTCTACCCAGAATTTGCACTAGCTCAACTCGAGACACCCCTAATCCAATTTCAAGCTTTTCGAAACAAACAGAACTCAACTCTGGAATGAAATAAAAATGAGGATCCGAGAGAAGTTTTAAGAACGGTGAACTCAAACGGTCGACAAGACCTTAGATTAAATCCCGACACCCCCAACACGAGCAAGATAATCACAATTAAAAGAAAACGAAGTGGGTTATATACCTGGGCATCACAATCTCCCCACCTTAGGAAATTTCCTCCCCGAAATTTAAAGACCACTAAAAAAGAAACTCCAAAGCCTCAATATCCCAAACAACGGTAAAGCAACCTGATGGTATAACAGATGATAATATTCATCCTATAATTTACTCAATAATCATAATCATACCCAATAACATGGAATTTAAACAACAATCTCCATATTTTCAAAATCACAATTATTTCATTGCTAACATCGTAGTTTTTCCTTGGGTCGTAGCCACCATACCAAACCAAACCAAACCAAACCAAACCAAAATGATAATCACAAGCATGAGGTTTAATAACAGTTGTGGAAACCTTACAACAATTTCCATGCTTGAAAACAACAATAATTGTAATAACAAGTAGTTAGCAATTCAAATACTTTCATCTTCAAACACTATGAGAATTTTACAATTTAGAACAATTTAAGCGTTCTCAAATAAATCCAGATACTTAGAGCGGACTTCCGCCTCCCGTTCCCACGTTGCTTCCTCAACCTCATGGTGTCTCCACAACACCTTCACTAATGGTATAGTTTTACCCCGTAACACTTGTTCTGGGGTATCTAATATTTGGACTAATCGTTCTTCGTATGAGGCATCCTCATCTACCTCTAAGTTAATCCAATCAAGTACATGAGAAGGATCGGGTTCATACTTTCTAAGCATAGATATATGGGATACAACATGAACTTCCGAAAGTTGTGACGGTAAAGCCAAATGGTATGCCACTTTCCCAATTCGCTCTAAAATCTCAAAAGGTCCAATAAACCTTAGAGACAATTTTCCAGTCTTCCCAAATCTCATCAAACCCTGTCTCACCGAAATCTTAAAAAATACATAATCGCCAACCTCGAAGGATAGCAGTCGTCTTCTCTTATCAGCATAACTCTTCGGTTGGCTTGGAGCTGTAACTAACCTCTTTCGAATGAGAGCAACTTTCTCGGTTGTCTCTCAAACTAACTCTGGATCCAATAATGGTGCGTCACCCACTTCAGCCCAGCAAACCGGTGATCTATAAGGTCGGCCATACAAGGCCTCAAACGGTGTCATTCCAATACTTGCTTGATAACTATTATTATAGGTGAATTCAATCAACAATAGGCGTCTCTTCTATGACCCCTTGAAATCAAGGACACAAGCCCCAAGCATGTCCTCCAAAATCTGGATAATGCACTTCGATTGTCAGTCGGTTTGAGGATGGTAAGCTGTGCTAAAGGTCAACTTAGTTCCCAATGCCTTTTGAAGGCTTTGCCACAACCGGGTAGTGAAACGAGGATCTCTATCCGAAATAATGGTCACCGGGACCCTATGAAGTCGGACTATGTCTCGAATGTATAACTTTGCCAAATAATCAATTAAGTCGCCAGTACGCATCGAAATGAAGTGTATGGACTTAGTCAACCTATCCACAACCACCCAAATGGCATCATTACTCAGTTGAGTTCTCGAAAGCCCAGCCACAAAATACATGGTAACATGCTCCTATTTCCATTCAGCTATAGGTATAGATTGTAGCAAACCCACTGGCTTTTGGTGCTCAGCCTTCACTTGCTGACAAGTAAGGTATTTGGAAACAAATAAGGCGACGTCTCATTTCATACCCCTTTACCAAAACTGGCGACTCAAATCATGATACATTTTTATGCCTCCTGAATGTACTGCAAGGCATGAGTGGTGAAATTCTCATAGTACCTCATCTTTACAAGATTCCGGCACAAATAAACGATTTAAGTACCTCACACTCAAGTCTGAGTGGATATTCAAACCCTTCTCTTCCTTCCCGCTAGAGATTCTTTCACGGATTGCTTCTACTTCAAGGTCACCCCAAGCTAGGTTGTGCAATTAAAGTAAACAAGGTAGCACCCTCACTAGATTCACCAAGATGCAAATCAAACTCACTGACATCGCCCAACATACCCCATTCTCGAATGGCCATACATGCCATACTACTCACAGTTTTTCTACTCAAGGCATTGGCCACCACATTGGCCTTTTCCGAATGATAGTGCAATTCAAAGTTATAATTAATCCTCCATAAATTTCATCCACCTTCGTTGGCGTAAATTCAAATCTTTTTGGAAAAACAAATATTTTAGACTCTTATGATCAGAGAAAACATCAAACTTCCCACCGTACAAATAATGCCTCCAAATCTTCAAAGCAAAAATTACTGTCGCTAGTTCTAAGTCATGGGTGGGGTAGTTTTTTTCATGAGTTTTTAATTGTTGTGAACCATGAGCAACAACCTTCCCTTCTTGCATCAACACACAACCAAATCCATCTCGGGACGCATCATAATAAACGGTATACCCCAAGCATCATTTCGGAATTATCAAAACTGGTGCGGTAGTCAACCTAGTTTTTAGTTCTTGGAATGACTTCTCACAAGTCTCATTCCACACGAATTTAATACCCTTCCTCGTCAATCTAGTCAAAGGTGCAGCTAGTCTAGAGAAGTCTCTTACGAAACGATAATAATACCTTGCTAACCCTAGGAAACTCCGGATTTCAAATGCATTCTTAGGTTATTCCCAATCTTGCGTAGCCTTTATTTTAGAAGAATCCATCCTAACCATCCATATCCACCTTATAATTTAGGTTAGCGTGCTTTGGATTGGTTTGGGATGAAATCAGAATCAATCTATTGTTTACGGTTCCATAAAAATTGAATCAAATCAAACCAATTAAATCATAGAATCGATTTGAATCAAATCATTTAAACATGGTTCGGTTCGGTTTGAAATCACAGTTTTATATAATTTGTTCACAAGAAAAAATCATATAACATTTTCAAAAAAATTCAACCTATCATAAATTTTAAAAATAATAATAACAGATGCATCAAACAAATTACTCTCATTATATTCACCAGTTAAGTAGAGGAGATTTGGTCAAAACCCCCTCATAATAAAACATTAATGCATTAAGAATAAGCACAAAAAGTTTTCTTAGAAAACTCCAGGACATACCACTATTACTAATTTATCCTTAGGTCCCGTTTGTTTTTCGCCATCACAGTCCGGAGTGGAGTGTGATGGATGAACAATGAGCTTAGCTCACGTTTGTTTTGTTTGTGGCCCTCCGGATTGATAATCCGTTAGGATTAGGATAGGCCTTGGGCGAGCGAATTGTTAGTTTGGGCGAAGATGTGGTATTAGAAAAATAGTCTGTCGGCTTACTGAGTGACCGATCGTCCGTCGGGACGTTCGGCCAGTCAACGCAAATTTTTTTTTTTTTTACATGTTGGGCATTTTTTTTTTGAACATTAATGTTTAATGATTTTTTATTTTTTGTTAAGTAAAAATCATAATTTTATTTTTTTTATTATTTTATAGTTATTGTATATAAAAATAATTTAATAATCTCTACATTAACAACTATCATCAAAACAAACACAATTTTACTAATCTCCTCACTATCAATCCCCTAACTATTAATCCCCTCCCCCCTCCCCCCCCCCGGGTTTGTTTTCAGAGGTAGAATGGAGGGGATTGATAGTGAAGGGATTAAGTAAAATTATGTTTGTTTTGATGATAGTTGTTAGCATATGAATTGTTAAATTATTTTTATATAAAATAATAAAACAAATAAAAAATACAAAAACATTAAACATTAATGTTCAAAAAAATGTCCAACATGTAAAAAAAAATTCCAGGAAAAAAATAAAACAATGATTTTTATTTAACAAAAAATACAAAAAAAATTAAATATTAATGTTCAAAAAAAAAAAAAAGCCCAAAATGTTAAAATAAAAAAATAGTTAACTATTTTTCTAATACCAAGTGCTAGAGGCCCATCCGAATCCCCTCCCCAAAAAGATTCATAATTCGAAGGGGATTAGGAATCCCCTCTCCATCTCCCAAAACAAACACAAAGATAAAACAAATGGGGCCTCACTATCAATCCTTCCATTCTACCTCTGAAAATAAACGGAGCCTTAGTGATTAATTTAATACTTTAAACTTTAAAATAATATAATTTTTGATCTAGAAGTCGGTTTTTAATAAAATGAATATTTTTAGAATCCTCTCATCAAAATCTATCAAACAAGATCCATGTTGACTATGAAATTTGTAATAAAAAAAATTAGAAAATATCGTCGAAATTGACGTCAACAGTAACATGCTATTTTGTTTCACAATAACATGCTACTGATTACTAGAGTAACACTTTATGTCAAGCCTCGTATTTTATTACTCGAATAACATTATCAATATTCATTAATTAAGTCCATTTACAAATAACATTTCATCCTTAGATGAAATGATGAATAACTAAATATACATATTCCATCTCGTTATACAACAATGACATTTATATACAAATAAAAAAAAATGCCCTGAGGCTTATAATAAAAGAGAGGACACTACTCTTTATAATAATAATAAAATTAAAAAAAGCACTCAGCCAAACAACAAATGAAGTAGTACAATCCATCACTACATTACACTTATGAAATTGTAAAACCCGTTGTTTGATCTTCAAATCCGAAAAGCATTCCCTGTGCACATGTACAGGCAGGGGGTGAGCAACCACTAGCCCACCAAGCAATCTCATAATAAAACATTAGAAGATATGCGGGTACCAAAATACTCATACATATACGTGAAATCATATCATGTCAAAAGCATATGATTTTATTACATAATCTCTTAAATCCAATTTATTTAATTAACCACAACAAGTTAACTTAAATAAATAAACATATTTCAATAGCAACAGGACATCCTTTTCAATTCATTCAATTATCTCATTATCAATTGAATCAAATAATTAAACAATTCATCCAATCCATTTTATACAGTCTTATGAGATGAATGCATATGCCATGCCATGCTCAAAATATTTTTCTCATCTTTTGAAAATCTTACGCACAATGCCATTTTGAAAATACATTAATCTAACAATTTCAATAAAATTCCAAGATGGTGAATACGACTCAGGTAATCCTAGGCTGGTGAATATGCTTGCTTGGGTGTGATGAAGAAGGTTGTTGTGATGGAAGGGCCACCACGTTTTCTTGTGTTTGCGGCGGTGGCGGTACTTCGGCTCTGTTTGTTTCGGTCAGCAGGGCCCTCACTCTGTTTCTTTTGGCCATTTCTTGTTCAGCTGTCAGGGGGACTAAGTTAATTTGTGGCAAGGTGGGGTCCGGTTCAGGGGCGTCCTCTAGTAGAAAGTCTGTTACTCTGGCCTTGCGTCGACCACTATATCAGTATGTCGGCTCAAAATTCAGAAGTTTGGCCCAACTTCTTTCTGGGAAACGTAGTGCGGCGCAGAGGGTGTTCAGGTTGGGGTAACTGTACAAGGATTGAAGATGGGCTGAATCTGCAAAAAGAATACAACTGTTAGATCGGTTATGAAATCAGAAACCGAAGTAAAACAGAAGCATGCATGGAGCCGAAGTAATTATACCGGGTGTTCCTTTATTCCAATTTATATTGCGGCCTGGGATCTGGGCTTGGTGGTCTTCAAAATTGCCAGATACCCAAAAAAAATCGTCGTCGTTTAAGTCTTTATCCGGTGTGTCCTTTATTATTTTTTCTCGGCGGCGGCGTATTCTTAAATAGTAAACCCACCCGTCATCTTTTGAGCCTATGGAGTACTTGTGGAATATTTTTGCTAGACCAAGGTTAAGGCTAGCTCGGTAGTTTAGTTCGGCTATACCGTTTATTATGCGGTATGAGTTGGTGGAAAGTTGGATAGGGTAGATCCTAGTTTGCCTAAGAAATTCGCAAAGCAAGGGTTGAACCGGGAATCTTAGTCCGGTCTCAACTATGGAAAGGAGGGTGAAGGGAACAAAACCTGGGTTTCCCTAAGGAACGATATCTTGTTCGGCTAGAACGAGTTGGACGTCGTCAGGGATGTTGTAATCCCTTCGGAATTCGGCTAAACCGCCAGGTGTCTCTACTAAGAATCTATACTTCCCCATTTATGTTTTAAGTTATGAATAAATTAAATCGGTCAAAGATTTGTGCTCAGAAGCTCGGTTGAGCGCTCAAAGGAGTGCCTGGGCAACCTAAGTCTGCAAAGTGGAAAACAAAGGTGTGAAGCATAGATCGTTGGACCGTGCTACAAAGAAATAGCAAGATAAAAAGTCTTATCTCGGTTTTCAGCAAGGTACTTTGTAGCTCGGTTCGAGCAACGGGTTTGTTAGCTCGGACCTGGCGAGCTATTCGTTATCTCGGTTAAAGAGACGGTTCCGTTAGACCGGTTGAATTGCTAGGGGCAGCTTTCTTAGCTCGGTCTGAAACTGAGAAAGCTGGTTTAGCCCCGAAGACATAGCTCGGTCCAAATTGAGGTCTTTCAGTACACTAAGTACAGACTTAGTTCAGTTTGTTATTTCGGCTAAGGTAAACCAAGCCATGGTTTGACTTCTTAAAGCTAGTTGGGCAACATGAAGTATTATTTCGGTTGACAGTCTGCCTAAATTCAACATCAACTACAAACAACTTTCTAGTCCGGTTGCATCATAATTTTGGATCAAAAACCAGTGTTTCTCAGGTTATTGTATGTGTTCAAGTGTTCTTATTGCTAAATTTTTCCAGAAGTAAAACAAGGCAAAAGCAAGTGGAATGAGAGTGTTTTTCAAAAACACAGACCTAAAAGCTATGGATCAAACAAAATACGAAAAGCAAGAAAAGAGAAACAGGTTTGTGATGCTTACCAGATGAAGAGGAAGGAACTAGAGATGGGAGCAGCAGCAACAGTGAAGAACGTGAACTCAGGGAGCTTCAAAGACTGCAAGGTTGAAGAACAATGGGGGAATAAGAGAGAGAAAGAAGAGATTGAAACAGTGGAAGCTCAGGAATGAATTATTTGAAATGGAAAGTTTGTTTTGTGTAAAGGACGAAAAAAGGCGGGACTGTTCAAATCTCACGAAATACGAAGGCGGCGTGACAGCTGCGAAGGGCCAATTAGAGCCTGCCACGTGTCACTAGAATGGGAAGCGATTCAGTTTCTATCACTGAAGAGACGTTTTGACCGGATAAGGATAGCTCGGCTGGAAAGACTTCAGAGTTTTAGCTCGGTTGGAAAGGTTAAAACTTTTGTCCGGTTTATAGACAGGTAATCCCTATCATGCTGCGCAGATGGAATTAAGGGGCAATTGAGAGGGTAATTTATGTGCAAATTGGGCCGAGTTGGGCCGTTATGGGCCTCGGTGTAAAGGGCTAAGTAAAAAGGCCATAAAGTCACTCTGGTCTTGAAGAGGCTTAAAGTTAGTCCGGTCCCAAGCCCATAAGTTAGTCTGGTCCTAAGCCCAGAAGTTAGTCTGGTCCGATGGAGGCTTAATGTTAGTCCGGTCGAAGGATACTTTGTTGTTAGACCGGTTCAAAGGTGTTTTGAGTTTATACCGGTCATGGCGCAGTGTAACTAGCTCAGTCTAAACCGTGCTGAAAGTTAGTTCGGTTTTGAGCATGCCATGGTTTGTGGAAGAGGAACCAAGGACAGTGAACCGAACTAAGTATAGTTCGGTTCATTCTGCGGCTAAGTATAGCCATGCTTTGGTCGTGGTAGTCCGGTCAGAATAAAACCATCGCACTTGGTTTAAGCAGTGAGGGGGGTGTTGAAGGATAAGCATGATCTTTCAGGAGTATGAATCCTAAGAGGACTCTACATAGAGAAGTAAGAGTCCTACTTAGATTATGCCACACGAAACCTATAAAAGCTCACAAACATCACCTATGGAGAGGTAACACAACTTTGATTTTTGAATACACAGAGCTTTTGCCTATTTGTCTAGTTTGCTGACTTAGACATCGGAGAGGTTTCCGGCACACACCCGCCGGCTAGCTCACGTTTGTGCTTTCAGGTGAAAAAGCGACGTCGTACAGAGGAACGCAGACTTGATCAACAGGATTATACGAGAAGGTTTATTTCTTTCCTGTACAATTGGTGCCGTCTGTGGGAATTCAGACAAGAACAAACCTCTTGATCAAGCTTTTCCTCTTGAGAATCAATGGCGCACAACGAAGATTTGCCACAATCCGCCATCGACGGACAAACCCCAGAAGGGGGTGCAAGGCGCGAAGGTCTACCTCTCATCCCTCCTATGGCGGATTTAGAACCACAAAGACAGAATCCCAGAAGGGATACAAGGGGAAGAAGGCGGCCTAACATCCCCCATCACTCTCGTTCACAGAGTCCAGAAAGACAAAGGCGGAGGATTGATCCTCAAGCTTTGGAGGATCGCGTCAAGGAGCAGGACGAATTAATACGACGGATGGCGGCAGACATGGAATCTCTAAAGCGCTAGATGAAGGGAAAATGAGTGGCGACAGGAGAGGGGCGCACAAACAAAACGCCTCCTCGCCACTCAGAAGGTCGTGGTAGGGATACCACACCCTCACAAGCGGAGAGTAGAAGCCTCAAGACAGGCGATACTCAATCCAGGTCTTCCAGAACTCGTCAATCCAGGTCTGGGAGGACAAAATCCGAAAGGTCGTACACTGAAGGAAGCACCTATTGGCCCCCACATACGCACCAAACAAGATCCAGACAAACGGAGTTGCCCAGATCATCCGACCTACGAACCGTGCTCGAAGAAAAGGCACGATGGAAGGAGGACGCCAAGGCACGATGGAAGGAGGACGCCAGGGCACACGATCCACGCAGAGTCTCTGCCTTACAGCGGTTGGCTCCTCAGACGCATGGAAGCGTCGAGGTTGGAATGCCAATACCGCGCCCTGCCTACGAACCAACGGACAAGGTGCTAGCAAGGCTGCAGACCTCACTGTTCGTTCCGGCGATTAAAAACGCGCCCCTACCATCAGGCTTCCTTCAGCCCAAATTCATTACATATGAGGGAAAGACAGACCCCTACTCACACTTGAGCCACTTCCGCCAAGCCATGGCAATATACCGGCGAAACGAGGCTTTAATGTGCATCCTCTTCCCATCTAGCCTTGGCGACCTAGGCTTGACTTGGTTCGAAAAACTTCCAGAAGGCAGCATAGCCTCCTGGGCGCAATTGGCGGAAGCGTTCGTCACAAGGTTCCGAACGAACACCAAAACCCCGGTGGAGATCGATCAGCTACTCTCCATCGACATGGACGATAAGGAGACCTTAAGATCCTACAACAGTCGCTACTGGGAGACCTTCAACCAGATTGGAGACTGTCCCACCAATCTCGCCATTGCACATTACAAGAGAGGCCTTCCAGTCGGGAACAGACTTAGGGACTCAATCACCATGACACCACCCCTCACCATGGAAGCCTTGATGGAGAGAGTGTATCAGCACATTAGGGTGGAAGAGGATGGCGCACGTACCAAAACAAAATCTGGCACGACCACAGTACCAGAGAAAAAGGCCTCAGCAAAGGTCAACGCGGTAGACCGTCCAAGCAAAAACGGACGAGGCAGGCGAGACAACGGAGAAGACCAGGATAAAAGATAGTTGAGAGTCCGCACTGCCATAACCACGGTCTTCAAGAAACCGATCTACCGAATTTTAAGTGAAATACGGGATGAGCCTTTCGTTAGATGGCCAGCCAAGCTTGGAGAAGCTCAGAAGGACTATGACGAAAGATCACGGTGCACCTTCCACAAAGAAAAGGGGCACCGCACTGAAAATTGCACGCCATTGAGACAACACCTGGAGGAGTTGGAGGCAGTAGGTCACCTGGATAAATACATTGAAGGAGGGGCGCAACCAGCCCCCCAGGATCATAATAACCCCAACAAAATGCCAAACGACGCCCCACCTCAAGGCGTTATCAATGTGATACATGGAATTTTCAAACCTGAGTGTGTATGCGAGCTCAGAGGATCAATAAAAAAGGCTGAGCATTTAAGAGAGGTACTAAGTGCCCTACCTGCCATCAAGAAAGGAAAGACAGAGGCCACGAACGTCATGTCTTTTTCGGATAAAGACTTGGCAAGGATATATTGCCCTTACAATGATGTCTTGGTTGTCACTCTCTGAGTCGAGGATTTTGATGTCAAGCGGATTTTGATAGACCAAGGCAGTTCATGTGAAATAATGTACTACGACACCTTTAAACAGTTGAAGTTACAAGATAAAGACTTGGCACCTGTCGTATCTCCCCTGATTGGATTCAACTCCATGCCAGAATGGCCCGTCGGCAAAATAATCCTCCCAGTCAAGGCAGGAAGCGTGACAAAACAAGTGGAGTTCTGGGTATTAAAAGTCCCCTCCACTTATAACATCATCTTGGGCAGAACATAGCTGCATGCCATGTGATTGGTGGCATCATCCTACCACCAAGTAATGCGGTTCCCCAACGACACCAGTGTAATTGAAGAGGTCTATGGAGATCAGATTATGTCCAAACAATGCTTTGTCATGGTAAATGGTAGCCACGCTGCCAAAGGATACGTTCATTCGGTGGAAGAACCTAAGAGCAATGAACTATTCGCAGATGTCGGCAAAGCAGCTAATCAAAAAGCGATGGAAGACTTGGTAGAGGTAAGAATAGATGAAAAGAACCCGGATAAGTTCTTTTTGCTCGGTTCGTCGTTGTCTAGCACTGAGAGATTAGAGGTCTTGGAATTTTTGACCTCTAATATCGAAGTGTTCGCCTGGACACCATACGACATGCCAGGCATTGATCCCAACTTCATCTGTCACCAACTCAATGTCCACCCATCCGCCAGACCAATCATTCAGCGCACACGCAGATCGGCACTCCACCATGCCGAGATAGTGGCGGAAGAAGTAGGAAACCTGCTGGAGGCAGGAGCAATCAGAGAGGTACACTACCCAAGATGGATCTCCAACACAGTCGTAGTGCCAAAAAAGAATGGCAAGTGGCGTGTCTGCGTTGATTACAAAACAGTCAACAAAGCATGCCCAAAAGACAGCTTTCCTCTACCACGGATAGATCAACTGGTAGACCTAACAGCGGGGCATAACCGACTTAGTTTTCTAGATGCATACAGAGGCTACCATCAAATCGCCATGCATAAACCAGACCAGGAGGTCACGTCCTTTACAACTCCAAGAGGACTATACTGTTACAAGGTCATGCCCTTTGGCCTAAAGAATGCAGGGGCGACATTCCAACGGATAGTCACCAAGATGTTTGAGCTGTTACTAGGCAGAACGATGGAGGCTTACATCGATGACATGGTAGTCAAAAGAAAGGATGAGAATGACCATCTCAAGGACCTAGGCGAGATGTTCCAGATCCTAAAGAAGCACAAGTTGCGCCTCAATGCGTCCAAGTGTGCGTTCGGAGTAGGATCTGGCAAATTTCTAGGCTTCATAGTGACCAACCGGGGTATCGAAGCAGACCCCTCCCAGATCAAAGCAATCCAGGATTTGGAGAGACCAAACTCAGTGAAGGAAGTACAGCATCTCACAAGCATGGCAGCTGCGCTCAATCGGTTCATAAGCCGATCGACAGACAAACTGCGACCATTCTTCCATGCTCTAAAAGCCAAATTTGAGTGGGATGACGAATGCAACCGCGCTTTAGAAAGCTTAAAAGAATATATGTCTTTTCCACCACTACTTGTCACCCCAGTACTTGGAGAAAAACTCTTCCTGTACCTGGCAGTCTCTCAGCACGCAATTAGCGCAGTGTTGGTCCATGCGGAAGGAATCCAACATCTACCCATCTTTTATGTCAGCAAGACATTGCTGGGCGCCGAAACAAGGTACTTGCCACTAGAAAAACTGGCCTTAGCCTTGATGATGGCCTCAAGGAAGTTGTCGCACTACTTTCACGCCCACACCATAGTCGTCCTCATAGCTTTCCCATTAAAAGCTTTGTTTGAAAGGGCGAACTTTTCTGGGCGAATCTTGAAATGGACAGTAGAATTGGGACAATATGACATCAAGTTCCAACCCAGGACAGCGATAAAGGCTCAAGCTTTGGCTGATTTTGTCGCAAAATTCACACCAGGAAGTCATTATATCTGCCCAGTCGACCTGACTGAAACAACCGAACTAGGGATGGAAGTTGACGTCGGAATAGCGCAACCTCTGGTGCAGGATATTCAGTTAGACCCCAAGGCAGACCAAAGCAAAGCAAGGAAGGAAGAAACAAACCATGCTACACCAAGTCTAGACTCACCAACAAATAAAGACTTGGTACAATCAAATAGCAAGGGGCGGACAGCAAGCATGGACCTTGAAGAAAACACCAGCAACATGGAAGATCCCAAGGCATCATCTGATCCCTCCACTTGCTGGAAGTTATTCGTTGGAGAAATGTGGAAGCTCTTCGTGGATGGAGCATCCAACCGGCATAGAGCAGGACTTGGCATAATCCTCATCTCTCTAGACGGCCTAGTAGTGGAGCAAGCAATCAACCTTGGCTTCCCAGCATCAAATAACGAGGCGGAGTATGAAGCGCTTCTTGCAAGCCTCAAATCAGCATTCTACATGAAGGCCACCGAGCTAATGGTTTACAGCGACTCACAGCTAGTGGTAAACCAAATATCTGGCGACTATGAAGCAAAGGATGACAGGATGGCCAAATACCAAGAGTTGATCAGAACAGAGATCAAGAAATTTGAAATAGTAAGGATAGAACAAATCGGCATGGAGGAAAACAGCAGAGCGGACGAGCTTGCAGGCTTTGCCTCAATGGCAGATACTTCCATCCCTCATCCATTACTGATCGACTACCTACCTAGACCAAGCATTGAAGACCCCGAAGCAGAAGAGGTATGTTGCACAGAGCTAGGCCCCTCTTGGATGGATTCCATCATCCTGTTCTTAAAAGACGGCATCTTACCAGAAGAGAAGAAAGAGGCCAACAGAATAAGAGCGAAGTCGCAGCGATTTTGGCTCTCCCCATCCCTAGCATTGTACAAAAAGTTGTTCTCGGGACCTTACCTAAAGTGTGTTCATCCCAGCAAAGTGGAAGCATTCTTATTCGAGATACACGAGGGCGTATGCGGAAACCATCAAGGAGGAAGATCACTAGCATACAGAGCAATTTCGCAAGGATATTGGTGGCCATACATGCAAGCAGATTCAGAAAAGTATGTCAAAAAGTGTGAGAAGTGTCAAAAGTTTGCACACCAAATACACCAACCTGCCAGAGAACTTCTACCTCTAACTAACCCATGGCCCTTCGCAATATGGGGATTGCACATAGTATGACCACTTCCAACAGCACCAGGGAACAGGAAGTTCTTTCTTGCAGCAACCGACTACTTCACAAAGTGGGTGGAAGCAGAAGCCTTGGCATCAATCAAGGAAAAAGATGTAAAAAAGTTTGTCTGGCAAAATATCATCACTCGATTTGGCATACCAAAGGCACTAATATCAAACAACAGCACTCAGTTTGACGGCAGAATCTTGAGAGGCTTTTGTGAGGAGTACAAGATAGAGTTCTACAATTCTACACTAGCATATCCCCAAGCAAATGGACAGGCAGAAGCATCAAACAAAGTAGTCTTGGATGGATTAAAGAAAGGGTTAGAAAAAGCAAAAGGCAAGTAGGCAGAAGAGCTCCCTCATGTTTTATGGGCGTACCGTACCACACCTCAGCGATCAACAGGAGAAACACCATTCTCCTTAGCCTATGGTATGGAGGCAGTAATCCCACTAGAAGTTGGCCTCCCCACAATTCGAAGCGAGAATTTTGATCCAGACTTGAATGGTGAAGCCATAGCATTAGAGCTCGACCTTGCAGAAGAAAGAAGAGAAAGAGCACTGGTTCACATTGCCTTATATCAACAAGAGTTATCTAGAAAATACAACAAGACAGTTCATCCAAGGCAATTCAAGGTCAGCGATTGGGTACTGCGCAAAGTGATGGGAAATACCTTGGTACTAGGAGATGGCAAGCTAGGGCCCAATTGGGAAGGTCCATATAAAGTGGTAGGATTAGCAGGCAAAGGGGCATACCACTTAAAAGACGAGGATGACAAGGCAATTCCCAGGCCATGGAATACTACAAATCTCAAGTTATTTTATTTTTAGCTTTTTCTTATTAAAATTTGTGTAATTTCTCCTTTTCTCAATAAAACAAGTAGTTTTCTTTTCAGTTAGACATTTTCTTCTGTAAAAATTTGTTTTAGTGAATTAGTGAGTTAGGGGCATAATAAACATTTTATTCTAAGTTGGCTGGAAAAACTAACTTAGAGGTTGGTTGGATTAAACCAACACCCCTCCTAAGCCCAGGATAAGGATCCAGGCTGCAGGACGTTTGGTCGGAATAACCAAACATTTTATTCTAAGTTGGCTGGAAAAACTAACTTAAAGGTTGGCTGGATTAAACCAACACCCCTCCTAAGCCCAGGATAAGGATCCAAGCTGCAGGACGTTTGGTCAGAATAACCAAACATTTTATTCTAAGTTGGCTGGAAAAAACTAACTTAGAGGTTGGCTGGATTAAACCAACACCCCTCCTAAGCCCAGGATAAGGATCCAGGCTGCAGGACGTTTGGTCGGAATAACCAAACATTTTATTCTAGGTTGGCTAGAAAAACCAACTTAGAGGTTGGCTGGATTAAACCAACTTTTTGAACTCTTCAGCCGAAGTAAGGACTTAGGTTGAAAAGTGGTTGGCTGGATTAAACCAACTCTTGGAACTCTTCAGCCGAAGTAAAGGACTTAGGCTGAAGAGTGGTTGGCTGGATTAAACCAACTCTTTAAACTCTTCAATCGAAGTGAGGACTTAGGCTGAAGAGCGGTTGGCTGGATTAAAAAGACTTATTACTCTTCAGCCAAAGTAAGTATATCGGCTAAAGAGTGGTTGGCGAGTAAGCTTAGATTAATCAGCTAGGACCGGAATAAAGTATCTCGGCCAAGCTGCAGTTAGACAACAAGCTCAAACAGGTATTTAAACCGAGATAGCAGTTGGAGCAAAAAGATCATTACAAGTACAAACATACATATCAAACCGAAATCAGCGTTGAGCAGAAAAGATGATTTTCATTGATCAAGTTCAAAACAAGTACAAAGAAGGGGCCACAGCTCGGTTACACAAGCAAAAAGAAAAAAGAAAATGAAAAGTACAGAATCAGTTAAAAAGATCTTCAAGATCGGCATCAATATCAACTCGAACACCGGTTGCAGACGGAAGATCGGTCTTTGTTGTGAGCTCGGTATCAACTGGCAGCACGGTGTCAGTCGGTGGCTCAACAGTTAGGTCTTCAACCGTTGGCTCCAACCGGGCTGATTGATTAGCCGGATCGTTGACGACCGGGGTTTCAGTTGGCTCTTCTTCATCACCATCAGAACCCTCAAGGAATTGTTGCTGAACGGACGCAGCATACTCCGCCAGTGAGGCCGGAATGGAATACAGAGGAGGATTGTAGACCTCTGTCTCGGGCCCATAGCCGAGCTGCTCCACTGCTGCCCTCCAGCCGCATTTGAAAAACAAATCCTTAGCGGCCTCACACTGAGGAATATAGAGGGCTTCTCCCTCCTTAAAACCTTCAGTGTTGGCGTCTTCGGCCTTCTTTTTCAGCTCGGCAATTTCGGCGTTCTTCTTGCCCTCCAGTTTGGCCAACTCACGCAGGTACTTATCTTTGATCAAGACTGCAGCCTTTTGTTTCTCCACCTCAGCCGAGCTAACCAGTCCAGTCAGACGACCGTTCTCGGATCTGAGCTCGGCCAGCTGCTTCCTGGCTTCTTCTAGTTCGGCCGTTTTTTCAGCCACTTCGGCCAGCGCCTGCCTCGTAGTCTTGCGAAGTTCGAGCACTCGCTTGTGAGCGATGTGGCTCTTCTGCATGGCCTGCAAAAGAACGGAAAGACTTATGAACAAACCAAAATTAGAGTTGTACAATTCAGAAAGGTTAACAAGAGAAACTACTTACAAGCACCATGGACTTTGTGGCCGAGCGGATGGCCCTTAGTTTGGTCAAGTGCTTATGGTGCTCTATATCGGCTGGGAGACACACACTCTTGGCGAGATTAAAAGCCATTAGATGGTCTTTTTCAGCGACGACTGAATCAGTGTCCTAAATATCTCGGTTTTGGAAAGTTAGTTTGGGTGCCCATATGGAGTAGTTGGCTCGGTCGGCGTGCTTCTGCTGCGGGCTCGGTGGAGGACTGGGTGGCAGAGTTGTTTCATCTTCATCAGCAAGACGTTGCTCGGTTGGGGTAGTCCGGGTACGCTTGTTTGGGCGTGATGAAGAAGGTTGTTGTGATGGAAGGGCCACTACGGTTTCTTGTGTTTGCGGCGGTGGCGGTACTTCAGCTCTGTTTGTTTCGGTCAGCAAGGCCCTCACTCTGTTTCTTTTGGCCATTTCTTGTTCAGCTGTCAGGGGGACTAAGTTAATTTGTGGCAAGGTGGGGTCCGATTCAGGGGCGTCCTCTAGTAGAAAGTCTGTTACTCTGGCCTTGCGTCGACCAGTATATCGTTATGTCGGCTCAAAATTCAGAAGTTTGGCCCAACTTCTTTCTAGGAAACGTAGTGCGGCGCGGAGGGTGTTCAGGTTGGGGTAACTGTACAAGGATTGAAGATGGGCTGAATCTGCAAAAAGAATACAACTGTTAGATCGGTTATGAAATCAGAAACCGAAGTAAAACAGAAGCATGCATGGAGCCGAAGTAATTATACCGGGTATTCCTTTATTCCAATTTATATTGCGGCCTGGGATCTGGGCTTAGTGGTCTTCAAAATTGCCAGATACCCAGAAAAAATCGTCGTCGTTTAAGTCTTTATCCAGTGTGTCTTTTATTGTTTTTTCTCGGCGGCGGTGTATTCTTAAATAGTAAACCCACCCATCATCTTTTGAGCCTATGGAGTACTGGCGGAATATTTTTGCTAGACCAAGGTTAAGGCCAGCTCGGCGGTTTAGTTCGGCTATACCATTTATTATGCGGTATGAGTTGGTGGAAAGTTGGGTAGGGCAGATCCTAGTTTGCCTAAGAAATTTGCAAAGCAAGGGTTGAACCGGGAATCTTAGTCCGGTCTCAACTATGGAAAGGAGGGTGAAGGGAACAAAACCTAGGTTTCCCCAAGGAACGATATCTTGTTCGACTAGAACGAGTTGGACGTCGTCAGGGATGTTGTAATCCCTTCAGAATTCGGCTAAACCGCCAAGTGTCTCTACTAAAAATCTATACTTCCCCATTTATGTTTTAAGTTACGAATAAATTAAATCGGTTGAAGATTTGTGCTCAGAAGCTCAGTTGAGCGCTCAAAGGAGTGCCTGGGCAACCTAAGTTTGTAAAGTGAAAAACAAATGTGTTAAGCACAGATCGTTGGACCGTGCTACAAAGAAAAAGTAAGATAAAAAGTCCTATTTCGGTTATGTAAGGACCTATCTCGATTTTCAGCAAGGTACTTCGTAGCTCGGTTCGAGCAACGGGTTTGTTAGCTCGGACCTGGCGAGCTGTTCGTTATCTCGGTTAAAGAGACAGTTCCGTTAGACCGGTTGAACTGCTAGGGGCAGCTTTCTTAGCTCGATCTGAAACTGAGAAAGCTGGTTTAGCCCCAAAGACATAGCTCAGTCCAAATTGAGGTTTTTCAGTACACTAAGTACAGACTTAGTTCAGTTTGTTATTTCGGCTAAGGTAAACCAAGCGATGGTTTGACTTATTAAAGCTAGTTGGGCAACATGAAGTATTATTTCGGTTGACAGTCTGCCTAAATTCAACATCAACTACAAACAACTTTCTAGTCCGGTTGCATCATAATTTTGGATCAAAAACCAGTGTTTCTCAGGTTATTGTATGTGTTCAAGTGTTCTTATTGCTAAATTTTTCCAGAAGTAAAACAAGGCAAAAGCAAGTGGAATGAGAGTGTTTTTCAAAAACACAGACCTAAAAGCTATAGGTTAAACAAAATACGAAAAGCAAGAAAAGAGAAACAGGTTTGTGATGCTTACCAGATGAAGAGGAAGGAACTGGAGATGGGAGCAGCAGCAACAGTGAAGAACGTGAACTCAGGGAGCTTCAAAGACTGCAAGGTTGAAGAACAATGGGGGAATAAGAGAGAAAGAAGAGATTGAAACAGTGGAAGCTCAGGAATGAATGATTTGAAATGGAAAGTTTGTTTTGTGTAACGGACGAAAAAAGGCGGGACTGTTCAAATCTCGCGAAATACGAAGGCGGCGTGACAGCTGCGAAGGGCCAATTAGAGCCTGCCACGTGTCACTAGAATGGGAAGCGATTCAGTTTCTATCACTGAAAAGACGTTTTGACCGGATAAGGATAGCTCGGCTGGAAAGGCTTCAGAGTTTTAGCTCGGCTGGAAAGGTTAAAACTTTTGTCCGGTTTATAGATAGGTAATCCCTATCATGCTGCGTAGATGGAATTAAGGGGCAATTGAGAGGGTAATTTATGTGCAAATTGGGCCGAGCTGGGCCGTTATGGGCCTCGGTGTAAAGGGCTAAGTAAAAAGGCCATAAAGTCACTCCGGTCTTGAAGAGGCTTAAAGTTAGTCCGGTCCCAAGCCCAGAAGTTAGTCTGGTCCCAAGCCCAGAAGTTAGTCCGGTCCGATGGAGGCTTAATGTTAGTCCGGTCGAAGGATACTTTGTTGTTAGACCGGTTCAAAGGTGCTTTGAGTTTATACCGGTCATGGCGCAGTGTAACTAGCTCAGTCTAAACCGTGCTGAAAGTTAGTTCGGTTTTGAGCATGCCATGGTTTGTGGAAGAGGAACCAAGGACAGTGAACCGAACTAAGTATAGTTCGATTCATTCTGCAGCTAAGTATAGCCATGCTTACTTCGGTCGTGGTAGTCCGGTCAGAATAAAACCATCTCACTTGGTTTAAGCAGTGAGGGGGGTGTTGAAGGATAAGCATGATCTTTCAGGAGTATGAATCCTAAGAGGACTCTACATAGAGAAGTAAGAGTCCTACTTGGATTATGTCACACGAAACCTATAAAAGCTCACAAACATCACCTATGGAGAGGTAACACAACTTTGATTTTCGAATACACAGAGCTTTTGCCTATTTGTCTAGTTTGCTGACTTAGGCATCGAAGAGGTTTCCGGCACACACCCGCCGGCTAGCTCACGTTTGTGTTTTCAGATGAAAAAGCGACGTCGTACAGAGGAACGCAGACTTGATCAACAGGATTATACGAGAAGGTTTATTTTTTTCCCGTACAAATAGCAACAGGACATCCTTTTCAATTCATTCAATTATCTCATTATCAATTGAATCAAATAATTAAACAATTCATCAAATCCATTTTATACAGTCTTATGAGATGAATGCATATGCCATGCCATGCTCAAAATATTTTTCTCATCTTTTGAAAATCTTACGCACAATGCCATTTTGAAAATACATTAATCTAACAATTTCAATAAAATTCCAAGATGGTGAATACGACTCAGGTAATCCTAGGCAGGTGTCTGCAAGTAGACTATACAAGTACTACCAATTTGTCATTTTTACCAGTATTAACTGGAAGGCTCGACACCTATAATCTGTCATTTTTACCAGTATTAACTGGCAGGCTCAACACCTATCCGCGCGGGTTTCTGGTCTTTTACCATGGACACTCAGGCCAACTTAACCAATACCAACTGCAACCCCTATCTGGACTTACCAACGTATTTACCAAAAACAAAACAATAGATCTTGTTTCATAAAACAATTTCTCTTTTAAAACCACAATCTTCCAATGCAAGATTAAAAATCAATTTCAATAGTGGTTCGATAAATGATAATGCAAAATGTACAATCCTTCATATGATTCCATTTCCAATTTCCTCCACACAATTCTCCATTGTGATCAATTTCCATATCCCTATCAATGTAATATCATGATACAATCCCAAGAGATAATATAATAATGCCAATGTTCATGTATTTACCACATGTAAATCAACAACTTCTAATTTAGTCTTTTCAAGACAATTCAACAATATTCCTTATATAAAACAAATTTCCAAAGTCAAATATTTTCTTACCTTTTCAAAAATCTCCTCATTTAAATACCAACATGGCAATCCCCTAACAATTATCAAAACTAAAATTTCTAAGCAATAGGTTCATCAATAGCAATAACATATGACACCAAAGTGGGTTCTAGTTTTCATCAATTTTTAACTCACATCCTTTATCAATGAAATGTAATTACAATCTTTTCAAAACTCATCCCCATTCTAAACATTAAATAGAATCAAATTCTTATTTTTCTCATGTAAGTGAAATCTCGAGCTCTTCAAGTTCAATCATAATTCTCAATAAGCATAAGTGAATATTCTAACATTTAATCAATTATATCAAAATCTTCTCTTGACTATAAATATAAAAAATAACGTGAGTGTTTACTTTCCGATTATCAACATCAACCGCATCAAATTAAACCAAGGAAAAATAAATAAATAAATAAATAAATAAAAGTTTTGATAACTCATTCTTGTTTTAATCCAATTCATCCATTTGCTCCAAACGAACTAAAATCATATTCTTTTCCTTTATTGTCAAAATCCGCCAAAACAATTCGAATATCTCATATATGAATTTTAGGTGTTATTATGATAACATAACTCAATTAGTAAAACTATGGACCAAATATCATATCACATCAACTTAATCTCGCTTAATTTTCCCAAATCTTATTCTTGGTCAACATCATCATTTTTAATCTCATAATATTAAAAGTTAGGAATTTAAACCCAAAAACACTCCTTTAATTACGAAGGATTTTAAATATTAACCAAACTAATTTAATTCATCAAATTAGTAAATCCATTAAGTTCACCATCTTCCAAACTAATAACAGTAAACATAAATTCACATGACTCATCACTCAAAATACCCCTACATTTCATGCCTAGCCACTTTCCCAAATCTCTACAAACCACAATTTCACAACTTTTCTAAAATTAATAAATTAACATTTACAAAATATCATAAATATCACACTTTTAGAGTCTTAAATCCCAAAATCATTCTATAATCTCAACTTAACAATTCACACCATATTCATCAATATCAATTTATTTTTCTTCTAAAAAATAAATTTCAAAACTCAAAGATGAGATAAATATTTCAACATTATTTTCCCAAAATAAATTATCTAACCATAATATGAGGTAGATACAACTCATACAACTATTTATTTTATTTTATTTTTGGATTTTTAACAAGTATTTCCAACACAAGATGATTTTTCCAAATCAATTTTAAAATAACAATATTCTTAACATTTCAACATAATTTCTCTTCCAAAAATTATCAAACAAAAATCTGAAAAATATATATATATATACAATACCTCTTATAATGATATATTTTCTCAAAATAACCCTAACATAGCTTTAAAGTAAAAATATGAAGAAAGTCCCTACCTCAAATAATGAAGAAGAGCAGATATGGAAGGAAAATCTTGCCCGATTATGAATCCGAGACAACCATTGCGAAGATCACGACGAGCTCTCCGACTTTCATTTACAAAACTTTTACAAAATCTCACTCTAAGGACTTCCACTCAAAGCTCAAAGGTTGAGCATCAATGGAGAACAAGGAAAGAGAGAAAGGTGCGTTGCGTGTCTCCTTTTCCCCACGAGAGAGAGAGAGAGAGAGAGAGAGAGAGAGAGAGAGAACCCATGTGTATTGATGTATTTTTTTTGCTCCAAGCAATGTTGTCCCTCTCCCCATGTGCCTTCTGTGTGTATATGTGTCTCTCTTTATAAAAATATATTTTTCCTTCCCAAGCTTGAACCCCACTCCAGCACTCACTTCTCTCTTTTGTAAAGAAATATCCTCCACCACCCAGCTGACCATACATGTTCCCTTTATATTTGTATTCCACCACACAAAAACAAAAACATCATCACCCTATCTTCCACCACAAAAACCATCATCAGAATATATTCCCTTCCTTTAAATAAATAAATAAAATACAAAATCGAACTGTTTTCGCACAGAATTTACACAGCAATCAAATTCAAAAATTTGTTCAATTAAATTATGCACTGGCTATTTAAAAAAAAAAATTGCGTCATTACTCTTTACTATTTTCTTAAACAAAGCATCAGAAATTTAAAAAAAAAAAAAATAGAGTATGAACTGAAGGAAGCTCTACAAGTTCTTTCACTACAAATTCACAAATAAATCAACAATAATCAACAAACAACAATTCAAATCAACAACTAGAAGATTAGAAGACCAATCGAGCCAAATCCCCTTCTTTGAACAAATTTGAAAACTAGAGTTTTAAGAAAATTGGAGTTTTTCCCTCTTACATAACTTAAAAGCCAAATCTCATCATCAATAACAATAATCATCAAAATATACATAAAATCTTCCAAAAATCATGAGATATAGCCCTTTTTTTAAAACAAATCCATTTTATAACACAAATACATTTCATATACATCCTGGAAACTAATGAAAATACCACATGTGTCTCAAATTAATGATATAATAGGTTAAAAGTACCCCTACCTCAAGATTGAAGACGAGAAATGAAAACCCAACACTACACTTCAAGAAATCTTGAAACAATCGGTAGAACTTCAAAATCAAACTTGTTTTTCAACCCCTTTGGAAGATCTAAGGTGGATCTTGAGTAAAATTAAGAGAAATCAAGTGTTTAGTGTAATGCCCCCAATTTATTAATAACAAAAACATTATTCATAACATAATTAATTTTAAACCATTAATCACCAACCATCAACATTAATCCAACACCCTCTTTCTCATTAAACTATAACCTTAAAAGTACAAATTTCATGTTCAACTTATAATTACATCAACATTAGCATAGTTCAAGAAATTAGAGGAGATAATACAAAATTGCCCTATTGGCTTACAATTATCAAAGCCATGCTTTGTTACAGCAAAATGGACTTGCAGTCCCAAAACATGTATGCTCGGAGCTTCTACAAAAATACATCCACGAGCTTTCGTGCTCCAACCAACACAAAACTCCCACCTTCTTCTCATTAGAGTGGTGGCCCATCACCAAGTCTCGAAATGTTAGATAAGAATGAGTTAGATGCCCAATAAAAAAAACTTTTAATAAAGTATCTAGTTATTCAAAGATCCATATAGCATCATCACAACCAAATCATATTTAATTCACTCATAATATTACTTTAAAGGAGAAAGTAAGAATCCACAGTTTTCACATAAATTAAACACTGGGGGTAAATACTCCATGAACTAAAGAGAGTCCCAATACACACATATACATAGGTTTACATCCAAAAATATCCCCACATTTGCTGGCTATTAATACGGCGGGAAATGGGCACCCCAAATCATCCATTTTTTCACTTTTACCAACTACAATATGGTAGGACCAGTGGACACCCAAAAATATTTTCCCACATTCGTCTGGCGATAAGCTCAAGACAGGGTAATTGGGCACCTAGACTTCCCCAAACGGGTACCAACCATACACAACACTTTCCCAAAATCGACTCTTTACCTGGACTACCAAGCTATTTACCTTCCCTTTAATAATTTTTTCGTAGTTTCCAAGTATTCATACATTCATTAGAGTAAAAGTAATCTTTCACCATCCAAGCAATTGAGGCAAAAATAAAATGACAATATCTAACATCTCAAGAACGTTTCAAATTCACAATTCTCCGTTCAAATACCTCATCAATTTAAAGAATTAAGGGTCAATTTCATTTTTATTACATCATTTCTAAAATTTCTAAGTTCGGGTTTTTACGAGATTTGGGGCTTTTGCCCTCCAACATATATAATATTAATTTTTATCAAAAACTTTCATAATTCATGGCTAAAAGTAGAAATTTAAAGAAAAATGTAGGGAAATTACTATTTTTGTAAGGAAACTTCAACTTATAAAACATTCATTAACTCACCAATTTCATGGCAACACCACATAATCATCTTCGATTTAAAGAGATGCAAGGTTAAAAGTAGTCCTACCTTAAAAATCAAGACAAAGAAGCTAGGTTTTGGAGGAACTCTTTGTAAAATCCAAATCCAATCGATAGAATCCAATATCTCCAAGTGAACTTCACTTTTTGCAAGAACTTTTAGCTTGAATCTTAGTGTAATAAGAGATTTCTAGAGAGAAATAGCTAGGGTTTTTGGAGATAGAGAGAGAGGAAAGAAGAGCGAAAAGAAAAAGTAAAGAAAATTATCTAAAAGTCACTTTTTAAGTGGTTGATGTTGCGCAGATCGCTCGAACAATCTTTTCACCGCTCAAGCAGTGAATGAAACCCCTCAGTATCTCTGTCTACAAAACGAGATACTAGGAACCCCTCATCTTCGCTTGAGTGACCACTTGTTCGCTCGAGCAGTCCCTCGACCTACAAAACAAACTACTAGGAGCACTTCATCTCCGCTCAAGCAGTCACCTGAAACGAATTGTCACATTTAGGACTGGGGTTTCGGTAATGGGTGATAGAGAGAGAAAATGCATGAAAAAAGTGAGAGAAAAAGTGTTTAGATCGACTTTTTAAAACTGTTATCTCAAACAAACCACTCGAGCGATGTACACAATATCGTATAGACAACTCAAGCAGCTTTCTATCACTCAAGTGGTAAATGCAAGATCTTAGAAGTTTTGCAGGTCTACAGTGAAAATAATTAGAGCTTCAATTCTCCGCTTGAGCGATCACTTTACAGCTCGAGCCGTCTCGCTTGCAACATGCAAGATATTAGGAATCTCGAGTCACCGCTCGAACGGTCTCCTAGAACAGAGTGTTACATATCCCACCAAAACTCACCATTAGCATCAACATTATTGTTTCTTATTCTTGCGAATAGAAGAAAGTTTGAACAAAATCATACAATGGATGAGAAAAATAATGAAAGCTATTTTTTAAAATAACCCATCAAAAAAAAGATAAGTATTCACATAAATATCAAAGTATAATTCTTGATTTTTGTGTGTGTGTGTTTTTTTAAACATAAAAACGAATTCAACCTGTTTAACGTCATTACTGTTCGAATCTGAAAGTTCGAAATATTGTTCAGCATTGAAAGCCCAAATCCTAATTTTTCAATTTAAAGTTTAACTTCTCAATATGATTTCATTCGTTCAATTTCAAATTTTCAGAAAGAACCTAATTAACTCTATGCCATGAGCGAGCTCCGATAGACGACTGTGGTCAGTGGTCGACACGAAGTTCAAGCTTCAAGGTCGAAATTGTCAAGCTTCAAGCTCGGTGAATGCGATGTGAACGTGAAGTTTTCAATTTTCAAGCTCGAATATGAAGTTCACCCTCTTGTTCTCCTTCGTTGTCCTCATTCACCGATGCCGCCTTCGCAGGTGTTGTGTTTCTTATATCTGAACAAGAGGAAGGTTTTTGGATTTTTTTTAATTTGTTTATTATTTGGTTGTACCTTGAAAGGTACTTTGGGAAAAAATATAGGATGTGTTGATAATAAATTATAACCCTAAATAGTTGAACAAAGTATACTGAAAAATGATTTTTTTTGGTGTAAATAAAATCCCCCATTAAATGTCAAAATTCAAAGCCCAAAAAATCCAATAATTAGAGCATTTAAGACCTCAATTATCAGTCCACAAAACTTCTCAAATGGCTTAATATGGATGGAGCCCTAAACTACAGCCCAATTTCTTTTCTATCTGGACCTACAAATTGCAACCGATTTAACTATTAAAAATTGCTTAAGTCCAATTTCGCCACAAAAAGGCTTTAAAGAATCAATTTTCATAAGGTCAATTTAAAGCTATTTTGGGATGATAAAAAATTAAGGCCTTGTTTGGTAGGTAACATTTACATTTACTACTTTTTTATTTATATTTACAAAAAATTTTAAAACTATAAACAAAAACTCATTTAATTTTTGTTTTCGTTTTCAAAAAATTATAAATAGTTTACAGTAATACAAAAAATCACCCATTGTTAGCTACCAACGCCAATCAAACAACAACTATCTTCGGCCACCACCTGCTATCGCCACCAACCACCTCCCACCAGCGGTAACCACTTTCGGATACCACATTTTCTTGAAATCCAACTTCATTAGTGAGGTTCAATTTTATTAAAAATTGGTCAGAGGTTCAATTTTATGGGTCCATATGATATTATGTCAAGTGATTGATCTGTATTGATTTTAAAAATATGATTAAAGAAATATATCTGTAAGAACTACAAGAATATGGTTAATAAAATATATTAGTGAGGTTTTTTTTTTCCAAAAAATAAATACATATTTTCGTGAAAAATATAAATCATGTATTATTTTTAAGTCCTTGGTGTTGAAAAAATCATCGCAATAGAAAGTCTTTGACATTGATGGTGGATAAATAAGGGAACATGCGAGTAAATAAGTTGACAAGTAAAAATATATTAAACTTTTGGATACTTAAATACAACTTTTGTGCAAAGGTAGAACTAATAGAAAGCGTAAATCCAAAATTACGTCACTCTCTACTCCAAATCCCAATAACAAAACAACCAAAATCATTAAAACTACACATTTCAAAAAATAAAAAATAAAAAATAAAGCTTCACATACTCACCAACTCCTAAAAAATAAAAATTTAAGAGTTTTTTCAACAAAATTACTAGGAAGAAAAAGAAAAATGAACCTTCAAAGTAACACAATGCACTTAAACAGTAGCACTTAAAACACATCAAATCTAAACAGTCAGTAATGGTTAATTCACCTGTGAAACTCCACAACTAAAAAACCCTTCACAACTTTCATTCGCTTCGGCTTTAGTAGTGGTATTAGTAGTAACAGTGGATTTTAGATATGACCAATGCCTATAATAGATAATCCCAAAACATATTATCAGCTTTGCGATGCAAACACATATCTTGTTGCCTTTTTGATAAACAACAATAATTTCCAGGAAAAGTCCCAAGAACACATCCAAGAAGCTAAAGTCCAAATAACCGTAGCGTAGTTTCCTAAATGCATGAAAATCAACAACAAAACATATCCATGCGAGAGAATACTTGATATCTCCAATAAACTGTCTCGAAATCATAGCAATGCATATAGTGAACACATCCATTGCAAACTTAGCAAAGGGTCCAAGTCGACAACGATGCTTCTCCATGGATATTGGTCCATTATATGGACCAGTGTCATGTGCATAGATTAGAAGAGATCCATGTGCAGATAAGGCTATCACATTCATTACGATCAGAAATAGTCCGATGAGATTATCTCGAATATAGTACTTTTGATGTCTTTCAATAACATAATAATTCCAGCTGAAGATGATGTACGAGCCAAAATAGAAGCCAAAAATACCCAACAAAACCCAGGGATTAGTCGTGTGTTCTGCATAAAATAAAATATGTGGCTGAAACAGTTAGTTCATAAAAGACATTCTTCTATAAAACAACAATAATAGTAACAGGTGGACAAATTATACATACTTTGATTCTTGTGTCATTTTGGTCATATAATTTTAATTCACTCAATTTTGATCACGAATTTATAACTTTGTATTAATTTGATTAAATTTTTTTACGTAAAATGCACACATGAGCGACATGTGTCACATTTTTAGAGGCAAAATTATAAACTTGACCAACTCAATGATAATTGTTTGTCAAAAATCGCCAATGATATTATCCATTGGACCAAATTGACAAAAAATATAAAAATTGAATCAATTGAAAGTGTAGAAATTAAAATGACACAAAAAACAAAATATAAGGACTACTAGTATAATCTGTCCTAATAAAATTATTCTTATATCTATACTATTATATATATGAGCACTTACTTTCGCGTTTAAACCCTTTCTTTCTCTCTATGATGAGACCCTAATGTTCTATTCAAAAAAACAAACAAACAAAAAAATAGAGAAGAAGGTGAGACTTGAACTTAATGTTATATAGATTTGACAAAAAAAAGACTCTTACCATCTATCTCTCTATCTATACTATCATTATGTGAGCACTTACTTTTGTGTCTTGAAACTTTCTTTCTCTTTATGCCAAGTGTCAAATTTTCTATTTAAAAGAAGGGAAAAAAAAAAAAGTAGGTCACACTTGAACTTGACTATATAAATTTGATAAAGAAGAGTCTTACCATTTGAGTTACATATAACATATAGCAAATATTTTGTTTTTATTTATTTGATTTGCACACACATTGTGTGTATCAACTGCTAGTATAAAAAGATTTTGGGTTAATTCCATTTTTTGTTCCTAAAATATGAAGTTTGTCATTTTGGACCCCCAATGTTTAAATTGTGTTAATTTAATCCCCACTATACAAAAAAAAAATTCCAATTTAGTCTCCAAGCAAATTGAAATACTTTTATACATTAGGAACGAAATTGATACAATTTAAACATTGGGAATCAAAAGGACACAAGACTCATATTTTGGAGATGAAAAATGTAATTATCCCAAAAAATGATAATATTTAAATTACCCATCTTAATGAAAGTAAGGGTTAATTTCATTATTGGTCCCAAAAATACAAGTCGTATGTCATTTTGAATGTCAATATTTGAATTGTGTTAATTTGTTTCCCAATATATAAAAATGTTTAAACTGTGTCATACAAATAAAATGATAAAAAATCATAATTATTTATTGTTCATCCAAATAGAATGATATAAGTCATAATTCTTTATTTCTTTTTTTATCACAGAAAATATGATTTTGTAAAAATGGACCACAACATTGATGCGATAAGATGCTATTTAGTGACAATTAAGAGGATAAAAGAGTAATTAACCCTAAACTCAACAAAGAAAGAAATACTTGGAAGGTTACTATCATCCATCTTCGATAATCAATAAACCTACGAACCCTAAAACAAAGCAAAACAACATTAATCAAATCAAAGCAAGATCCTCAAATATGCATACAATATGTAAATGTATCTAGAAAGAGAACTAATGTATGACAGTAACTGAACTAATGTAGACAGAGAACTAATGTATGCTCTCTGGACTGCTGTCTTTGGTGGTGGATGTCTCTATGGTTGATTCTGCTGTGGAGAGTTGATGCAGGGTGTGGCTGCTGCTGTCTTACTGCAAGCTGGAGTCAGTTTGATTAATTAGCTTAATTAGTTGCCCCTGCTGCTCTGTATTGCTCTTCTGTTCTGTTTTGATCTGTCTGCTCGGTTGCTCTTGGTCAGATTTTGTTCCAGGTGAATCTGCACTACATTGAGGCTGATGTTAATGTGTTAGTAAGGTCTGTATGCTACTGCTACTGTTCAGTGGATTGGTCTGGTCTGTTTGATTGGTCTGATGCTGCTGGCTATTTAGCTCTGTTGAGACTAGTCTGCTTGGGCAAATGGGACTTTTATGCATCGTCTAAGAGGATTTGTTTAAAGCAACTTTGTCCACAAACAAGCTTAATTACTTGCTCTCTGCTGGTGGTTCAGGTATATATGCAATGGGAGTTGAATTTGCTGGTCCTGTATAGGAATAGTTGGATGCAAGTCTTGGTGGTTTCTCTGCTGGTCCTGTATAGGAATAATTTGAGGTGTTTTTTCTGGTTTTTGGTTGGTTGCTCACCAACTTCGGAGGTGCTAGCAAATGATTGGATGTGCTCTTTGGTGCCAATCTAGTTGGGATGAATTAGCTCATCGTGATACTTTTGTACTTCCTCTCTTTATTGATGTTTTGTTTTGTATCTTGTTCCTTACTTTTCATCAATAAAGTTTCTTTTTTGCCGATCAAAAAAAAAAAAAAAACTGAAACGTGGCAACCCTATAGAATTAGGGAGATTTGGTCAAAACCCTTTCATAATAAAACATTAATGCATTAAAGATAATCACAAAATGTTTTTCTTGAAAAGTCCAACGCCTACCTACGGGTGTGCGCAGTGCGGGTTGGTACAGTTTAGGATAAAAATAGAAACCGTACTGTGGGTGGCGGATTGATAAAAGTGTCATTAGAAATTGTCATTTTTCTTATAAAAAATAGACAGTTCGATTGGCAAATAATGGCTAATTTGCCTTGACAGTTCAGGTGGATTGACAGTTTATAAAAAAATATAATTTAAATTACAGAACTTGAATCTCAAAGAGTAAAACGATCTAATTTATAAATTAATTAAAATAGTCAAAATTAAAATATTCATCTAATATAACATTAAACATTAATAAACTAGTAAACTAAAAATCTAACAATCCAAACAAATTATACAATAACAATTTAACAAGGCAATAAATACTAAAAACAATAACATCATCCAACATCCAACATAACTTTAAAAAAATTCTCAAAAGTTAAATCTAATCAAAGTCCACAAACAATTCAAAATATCAAACTCAACATTACTAAATTTATTGAATGTACGGGAAATTTATTAGAATGTTATTATGAGAAGAGTTGTGAATCCCAAACAAAAAAAATTATCAATATGGGTTTTAAATAAATAAATAAATAATTAAAAAGAATGAATGAAAAACATGAGCAGAAAGCAATTATATGGCATACATACAAACCAAACTGTGAATAGTTATATATATAGAGAGAGAGACAGAGACTTATACGGCATACATACAAACCAAATTGTGAGTAGTTATATATATAAAGAGAGACAGAGACTTATACGGCATACATACAAACCAAACTGTGAGTAGTTATATGCATATCACTTTGGCAATATTGTTCCAAAAAAAATAAAAATAAAAAATTTACTTTATCCTTACTCAATTATGTGCCTCCTCTTTAGAGGTTTATGAAACAAAATAAATTAGACTATCATTTTCACCAAATAAGTGTCCAATGGGGAGATTTTGACTAAATATCCCATAAAATTAATGTATGAGAAATGGCTTTCTCAAGTTCAAATTTAAATTTAAAAGAATTTGAAGAATTTGTAAAGTCTATTATTGGTTCCATTTAGATAATTTAAACAATTTATTATTAGAACCCTTAATATATAACAATCGGTTCAATAATTATAATTTTTTTTTATTTTACAATGCTTGGCAGAAGGGCTTTTCATGGCCGGCCATGTAAGGCCCGACTAATTAGCCAATGCTGGAGGTCTATTAACAAATCAAGGCCATGGATTTAGGCCTTAAGTTTCATGGCCGAGTCGAGCCAAGCCAGCCCATTGGCTAGGCTGAGGGCATGTCCAGTAATGTCAAATATAGTGGAAGAAGTTAATTGACTGCTATATATTTATATACTGATTATAAATTCCGATTACAACAACAAATATGTTGAACTAATTATAAACATGTACTCAGCCCTCGTTAGGTTGCTTAATCTACAAACAATATTTTTATTTTTATTTTTTTTAACAGAAAAAAATATAGGAATAATTACAATCCAACGTAGGTTTTTTTTTAAAAATTCAAATAAATGATAAACTTTATAAATATTAATAATTAAACTCCTAAACTTTTTCATAAATTTGTAATTATTCTGTGAATTCAAAAAGTTTTAATTACTCCAATATATATCTATACTATTATATATGTGAGCACATGACTTGGTATCTAATAGTGTGGTGACTTCTGCTTCTGTTACGTAGCAAATTTTCCTATCCGAAAATATAAAAAAAAAAATATTACTCAAAGCGTGATAAGAACACTTTTATCATTTATACAAGATACATATTATGATATTAATTTTTTTATTATTTATTTTTATACTTATTTATTTGAATTGCACAAGTATTACGTGTGTCACCCACTAGTATATATATATATATATTGATGTAAATTAAAGAGCACAACATCAACCTTAATAAATAAATAAGAGTTTGGCTTTTGGCTATTTGACTTTTAACTATTTTAACCTAGGGCTAAAAAGTCTCGTTTGGGAAAGATTTTTTGCCAGAAAGAATGTAATAATTATGGGATGGATGTGATATTTTGTCTTATTGAATTAAAAAGCCTATTTTATCTTTTTGTAACTAAAATAATCCTAAACCCAACTCAAATCCATCTTTCCAAACAGAGGCTAGAGGCTAAATCAATAAAAGAGATTGAAGTGTAATCTATAAACAATAGACAGAAACACCGAAATAATGAATATAAGTTGGGGAAATCGAGACCTACAGATTTAGAGGAGATTTCGAATGAAGACTGACGTAGCGAAGCACCTGCAATGGAAAAAAGAAGAAATCATAAATCATTGAAACGACGTCTTTTTTCTTTTAATAAAAAGGTAAGCTTTGAAATTGTTTGAACCATTAGTTGCAAAGAGTTTGTAACAATTTAGGATTATTGTCGACGTGGATAAGAATCAAAAACAGATTCGTGTGTGGCAGGTTTGTTATTTGAATTATTTTATTCTAGTTTCATTATAAGACTCAAATTTTTGAATTTTTTAAAAAAGTAATAATAAAAAATAAATAATAGAGCAGGCCGACCAGTTGAAGGTCCAAATTTGCAGCCCATAAACACCAGTAATTGGAGCCTTTTAAGGTCTCAATTATCAGTCCACAAAATTTCTCGATTTATACTTTAAATGGCCCAATATGGATAGCCCTAAATTACAGCCCAATTTCTTTGCTCTCTTCACCTACAAATTGCAACCCTTTCTTCAAAGGCCGTACAGTTTAAGTCCAATTTTCGCTCACAAGGCTTTAAAGAATCAGACTCGTAATGTTAAAACCTTTTGTTGAGTGCTAAGTTCCATTACGACAATGTTACGTAGCTCAAATTTTGTGGCTCAAAAGTGGCTCAAATGGCTAAAACGACGTCGTTTTGAGTACAGAACAACATAGAAATGGCCAAAACGACGTCGTTTTGAGTACAGAACAACATAGAAATGGCCAAAACGACGTCGTTTTGGCCATTTGAGCCACTTTTGAGCCACAAAATTTGAGTTACGAGATATTTTCCGTTCCATTAATTAGTTTGGACGGAATAAATTTTCTTTATAAAGACACAAAAAATTATGGCAGAATTAAAGACCCAAACTGCCGGAAACTATGTCTCAAACCTAGAGCTAAGCACAGTTCCATTTGATTTGGTTTTGAAGTAAACCAAAATCAAACTACTATCTACGATTTCATAAAATTTGGAATCAAATCAAATTATTAAAAATCTTACAATCAAATTATTGGAAAAAATAATTTTATGGTGACTTTAATGTGAAATTAAAGTAAATTCCAATCATTAGTTGAGGTGAGATTAAATGGGTTTAGATTCTTTGTAACAAAGTCCTTACACCACAAAAAAAATGACAAAAAACTATTGAGAATTGAATGAGAAATTGTCTCATAAAAATGGCCTTATGAATGAAGTGTTGAGAATTATGTATAACTACCAATCCCATATTGATTGTAGAGAAAAACTTTGATGAGTATTTAAACCTCAAGATTTTAATAAGGGCATGAGCCCTTTGGGGCATTCAAATTTTTCAAAGGAAGGGAGTTATGGATGTTTCAATGATGGGTTTGGGCCAAGACTATGGTTCAAGTTGGTTAGGCAAAAATTGCCACACGCCCGTGCACGCATTGCCCGCCCTCTTGGATCGGGCCGGGTCCGTGGTTCATGGATCTTGGGCTTAGGCTTGAGAGAATGAGTTAGGTTTGGGCTGGGCCGAATTGGTGGTCCACCAACTTAATCTTTTTGAGCCAAGTCTGCTGCAAATATATATATTATAGTGTGTGTAACTCACACATTGAATTTCCATCAATTGGTCCATTACTCCAAAAGTAATAATAAGCATTGGTTACTAGCCTTCATGGGCATTAGTTGCCAGCTTTCATGGCTGGAAGGTTTTTCCTCGCTTCCCCATTGTATATAAAAGAAAGCCCATCTCCTTTGGGTTCAACAGAGAAATTTGTTCTTAGATTAGAGTCAAGTCAGTCTCCTCTTATAATTTTCTTTCTGTGTGAGAGAATACTGCCATTGTTGATTCGCCAAAGTTAACAAAAGGTGCTTTTGCATTAGCAGGTCTAAACCGTCGTATCCTGAAAGACAAAAGTCGATGAATCTCCAACACTCACGGTGAGGCGGCTAATCTGTTTTAAGGACACTGTGGTATCACACAGGCTTCGGTTTGTGCTTTCTTTATCATTTTATTGTATTGTGTATTTTTGTGCAATATCATTGTAAATTCCAGCATATTTTCTTAGTCTGTAATTTAATTTGATTAATCATGAATCTATTTATTTTAGTTAATTACATTAATTTGTATAACACAAACCAAACCGAATCATGAAAACGCGGTTCAATTCAGTTCGATTTGGAATAGTTCTCTCGAATTTTGTCAATCATTCATAACATAATCACAAGCTCAAATATCAAGTCACTAGGAACAACCCGTGCTTGAAGGCACTCCCCAACAAAATTTTAAAATATATTCAATTTTATTATACGATTGTTTAAAGTACGGCAATTAACCACTCAAAAAATATGCTTTCAAAACATTATATCATAAACATTTCAATTTTATTAACCAACTTTAGGATTCTAAAGTATGAACTTCATATTAACACAAAAATTAAAAGTAAAAACACCCAGATAAGTGAGTCAAGAAAATATTATAAACATTACATGTTGACACTCTATAATCCAAAAAACAAATTATAATTCACTAAATAAAGCACATCATGGCTATGCAATTCTAACAAATTAAATTTAAAATTAAACACCAACCAATGAACACCAGCCAGTGCTCTACAATTCTAAAAAAATAAATTAAAATTAAACACTAAACAATCCATCACAAAAAAATAAAATTAAAGTTAAATACCAAACAATGCATGCAAAAGGTTAGGTGGGGTGACCATTGGTGTTTAGGTGAAATTTTACACCAAACCGATAATGTCGGTTCGGTTACATTGCTATATACAATAATGTACAAAGCGGTGGTCCGAAAACTTTTTAATTATTAATTGCTATTACATCCCTAATTATTATTGTACATAGCAATTATTTATCGAAAGGAAAATACCTCATTATAATATTAATATCATCAAGTATGCAGTGACTACAAATAATGTGACCATAATGATATTCAACTTTTTAATAGTAACTTTTGCACAAATCAATTCAAAGATTGTCAACATCAATTTGTTCAATGTATCTAAGTATTCGAAAATATAAAACTTACAAAATATTTTTAAAAACTTAAATTCATATCTCTCTCTATATAGATATCATTTAACTTTCATTACTTTTATAAAAATTCTTACATTTGGTATAAATGCAAAATCACGTATTTGAATTCTTCTACCATTTGATATTATTAATTAATGTGAAATTGATTATCCATTTTTTCGATTTCAAGATATCAACTTTTGTGATATAGGATTCACAGTAAACCTGGATAAACATGTCAATATATATTATTGTTCGAATTATACTGGCATATGCAATTTGTTAATATTATACAATCATGATATACCATCGTTGAATATGATTTGTATAACGGAATCAATATGTATATATTGTTCGAATTATACTATCATATGCAATTTGTTAATATTATACAATCATAACATACCACCGTCGAATATGATTTGTATAACGGAATAAATGATCTGTATTTGCATGTAGTGAGACATAGACCTAAAAGACATTTAATCAATATCAAGATCTGTATATGCATAAAAATATTATAAAAATCAATAAGAAATAATCTTACCATGACAAATAGACATATTGGTCTCCATTTTTAACACTAAAGATAAGAATACACAAATAGACCTATTTGTCTCCATTTGTTTTTTATAAAAATTTAAATGTGATTTATTATTATAGTTAGGGGAAATTTTTTGACCTAAAAGTATAAATCAAACTAAATCACAATATAAATAATTTATATCTATGTGGGGATATATTTTCTAAGTACCAACACGTGGCAAGGTAACGCCGACGTGTCAGCCGAGGTGCCACGTGTCCTGGTCGTTGTGCCGAGGTGATCTCGACTAGGCCGAGGTTTCCTCCGAAGATATCGGAATCTGAGATAAATAAATAAGGGACAAGAGTCCTAGGATGAAGGAAGACTACAGGATGGATAAGGATAACACTCTTAGGGAGTCTATCCTTATCTCTTGTAGAGTCCAAAGTAAGCACCGAATGGGAGTCCATAGAAGTTAGGTTTCTAGTGGGACTGGGATTGAGTTAACTATAAAAGAAGAGGCACCCCCGTGGGTCTAAGGTACGCAATTTATGCTTTGAGCAGTGAATTTAGCACTTGATTATCTTTGAGAGATACTGACTTGATCGTCGAAGAACCCGCGGGTGGAAGAACCACCGCCGAAATCTTCTCTTTCTGTTGCAGGTTAGCGAGGTGTCATCTATTCTGCCAGTTCTCACCAGCTGATCACTGAGGTGGCAATGTGATCGAAAAATTACTCACACAATTTGGTGCCATCTGTGGAAAAGATAGGAGAATAGATGGCCAGCAACGGACAGAAAGAAAAGATTGAGGACGACACTCCTGCCGGGAGTGGGAGACCTATTGACCTGGATGCCACAAGAGACGAATACAATGCAGAAACTCGTGACCAGAATCACGGAGTGAAAGACGTCAGCCAGACTAGCGGGGCACCAAAGAAACCAGATCGAAGTGGCTATTACAACGAAGACGACCTCCAGGTATGGAAGGATAGATGCTTGCGGAGGGATAAAGAGATGAAGGAGATGGCAAACAAATTGGCAAACCTGCAGTCGGTTGTCAATTTCATGATGCAAAATAACGTCATGTAGCCGCCGTTCCCGCCGTAGGACACGCCGATTCCAGCAGCCAATGCCCAGCAATGAGGGCAACAAACAATCCCCATAGCCCCTTAGCACAACGGGAGTAAAAGACACTCTCACTGACCCTCCAGAGAGGTCGGACGAAAGGAGCCAAGAAGAGAAGGATCACGGAGGACGCATTACACAAAGGAAGCAGATCCCAAGGGACATCGGCATGTTCAAAGGCAGATGCTGTACTTCGACACAATTCATGGAGAGGGGTCAAAAAGGACTCACCACAAGGCTGAAAGCATTGCACCAAAAAGACTGAAAGTAGGAGATAGCCGAGCTCCTAGAAGGACAAAAGAGGACTTGAGAGATTACCTCAAAAGAAAGCAACAGAATGCCGAAACCGAGGTAAATTCCCCAGATAAGCCGAGGACACCATTCTTGGTGGAATTGGACAGGTTTGAGGCGCCGAAGAGATTCAGTATGCCAAGGTTTCAAATATACGATGGGAAGTCAGACCCCAACTTCCACGTCGGATTATATCTGAACTCAATGGCACTGTATAGTGGGAACGAGCCGTTGCTCTGCAAAGTGTTCCCCTCATCCTTCGGGGAGATTGCATCAGACTGGTTCCACAAACTGCCGAAGGGAAGCGTGAAGACATGGGAAGGCCTAGCCGAGATGTTCGTGGCCAGGTTCGTGACAAACAAACTGTAGCCATTGAGGATGGATGCACTGATGGCTTTGAAGATCAGTAAGGATAAAGGCCTTAGGGCCTACGCAAAAAGGTACTACGAGGTATTCAATCGAATACCAGAATGTAATCAAGAAGTGGCGGTCGTGTCATTCAAGAACGGCCTGAAGGACAACTGTCCACTACGGAAGTCTTTGGCAAAAACTTTACCAAAAAGCATGGAAGAGCTCATGGCGAGAATCGAGAAGTATGCCAGAGTCGAGGAAGATACATCGGGGACTAGGGAGGTAAAGCAAGAGAAAGGAAACGGCTCACCGAAGCGAGGCCGAGGTAACAACGGATCGAACAAACATGAAACAGAACTGAGGGCTGCACAGGTGGTGACGACTGTGTTCCGGGCCCCAATTCACAAAGTCCTGGAACAAATTTGGAACCAACCCTATTTTAGGGCACCAGCAAGGGCACTAGGGGAATTCATGGGAAGGAACGTCGGCAGGCGCTGTGCCTACCACAATGAAGAAGGGCACACAACTCAGGCTTGCAGAGCCCTGAAGGCACACTTGGAGGACTTGGTAAGGCAAGGCCATCTGAGAGATCTGGTCAACGAGGCCAGAACAAGAGAATAGCAAGCAAGATTGCCTCAAGCACCAGCTGCCCCGCCTCTCCCAGTACAGCAACCTCAAGCAGGAGGACCTCTGGTAGTCAATGTGATTCACTCGAAGGTCAACGAGAACGAAATCAGAGGGGAAACCCAGAAGGTAAAACACCTACAACATGTCTATCAAGTCGGGGAGAAAATACATCGGACAGAAGGATGCCAAGGACCAATGATAACCTTTACTGAAGCCGACCTAGAGATGGTCCAGCATCCGCATAACGATGCCTTGGTAGTATCCCTCCAGGTTGGGGAGTGCCAAGTGAAACGCATCCTGATTGACCAAGGCAGCTCTTATGACATCATGTACGTCCGGTGTTACAAGGAGCTTGGCCTTTACCCAGACGACATGGAACAATCCAATGGCCCAATGGTTGGGTTCAATGGAACGCCGACATGGCCACTGGGAGCAGTAAACTTGGAGGTGCAGGTTGGCACCAGGAAGATCAAGACAGAGTTCACCATCATTGACACACCCTCCCCTTACAACATCATCTTGGGAAGGCCATGGTTGCATGCAATGGGGGCAGTTCCCTCAACATTGCATCAACTATTGCGATTCCCAACAGAACATGGGATAGAGGAAGTCATGGGCGATCAGCTGCAGGCGAAGAATTGCTCCATAGCAGTAATGAAATTAACCTGCAGCATACGAGAGCCAAAAAAGGCAGAAATTGAAGATGAGGACGTGGAAGTCCTAGAAGACATCGGCAAGGAGCCGGCCGAGAAGAGCGAAGAGGCACTGAAGAAAATCTTCGTCCAGGATGGGGATGAAGAACGCTTCTTTCTTCTCGGCTCGGGCTTAGCCGAAGAAGAAGAAAAAGAGTTGAAGGCTTTTCTGCGAGCAAATATTGAGGTGTTTGCTTGGACACCTTATGAAATGCCTGGCATCGATCCCGAGTTCACTTGTCACAAACTGAATGTTGACAGGTTGGCCAAACCTGTAATTCAACGAGCCAGAAGACCAACATTGACGCACGTCGAAGCGGTAGAAGAAGAAGTAGACAGACTTCTGGAGGCTAGGGCCATCAGAGAAGTTCACTACCCGACATGGCTGTCCAATACAGTGGTGGTAAAGAAGAAGAACGGTAAATGGAGGGTCTATGTAGACTTTACCAGTTTAAACAAGGCCTATCCCAGAGACAGCTTCCCTCTACCCAAAATTGACTAGCTAGTAGATGCTACTTCAGGGCATAGAAGGATGAGCTTCCTGGATGCCTACAGGAGGTATCATCAGATAGCTATAGACCCAACAGATGAAGAGAAGACTGTATTTATCACTCCCAAAGGGCTATACTGATACAGAGTGATGCCCTTTGGATTGAAAAACGCAGGAGCCACCTACCAAAGATTGGTAACCAAGATGTTCAAGCACCTGATCGGCCGAACAGTAGAAGTCTACATTGACGACATGGTCATTAAGTCCAAGGAGCCTGAGGGTCATTTCGCCGATCTAAAAGCAGTCGTCGAAATCTTTAAAACATATCGGCTCCAACTCAATGCATCAAAGTGTGCATTTGGAGTTTGATCTGGTAAGTTTCTAGGATACCTGGTGACCAGGAGGGGCATTGAGGCCAGCCCAGATCAGATTAAGGCCATCCTAGAGATGAAGAGCCCGACGTCGGCAAAACAGGTGCAGATGCTAACTGGAAGGGCCGCAACCCTGAACAGGTTTATAAGCAGAAGCTCAAACAAGTGCAAACCTTTCTTCAAATTAGTGAAGAAAGCCACAGACTTTCTCTGGACAGAGGAATGCGAAGAAGCATTAGCCGATTTGAAGAAGTACCTGACCACACCACCAGTTCTTTTAAACCCAGAACCTGGGGAGAAGCTGTTCCTGTACTTAGCAGTTTCAGAACATGCGATTAGTGCAGTACTAATCCGAGAAGAAAAATGGGAGCAAAAGGCTGTGTACTATGTAAGCAAAACCCTAGCCGACGCAGAAACAAGGTATCTACCCTTAGAGAAATTGGCACTGGCTCTAGTAATGGCTTCAAAGAAGTTGAACCATTACTTCCAGGCCCATAAAATTGTGGTACTGACAGAGCATCCATAAAAGTCCCTATTGCAGCGGGGAGACTTGACAGGACGAATAGCCAGGTGGGCAGTCGCCCTAGGCCAGTATGATCTGGAGTACAGGCCTAGAACTGCAATCAAAGGCCAGGTTTTGGCCGACTTCGTGGCCGAGTTCACGTCGAAGCCCGATGGAATCCGTCCAACATTAGGCTCCGTTGAGAGAAGACAGACAATGTCCAGACAAGCAAACAGAAGCCCAGCCAAAGGCTACAGAACAAAGGAAAGAAGAGAAACCCAGACCCTGCAGCATTTACATCGGCGATTCCTTTCAACTGTTCGTTGATGGGAGTTCAAACCGACAAGGAGCGGAGGCAGGAGTAGTACTAATATCTCCAGATGGACAAATATTAGAACAGTCCATTCGATTGGGGTTCAAGGCCTCAAACAATGAGGCAGAATATGAAGCATTGATTGCAGGACTAAAGCTAGCAGCAGCAGTACGAGCAGATGAGGTAATAGTTTTTTGTGATTCGCAATTGATAGTTAACCAGACAACAGGCGAGTTTGCAGCCCGAGATGAAAGAATGTCGGCCTATGCAAAGGAGGTCATCAGGCTGGCAGCTTTATTCCAGAACTACAGACTGCTTTAAGTCAGCCGAGATGATAACAACCATGCCGATGCATTGGCCAACCTAGCTAGTGCAATACAACCAGGAAAAGCAAGGACAATAATGATTGAATATTTGTTGGGCCCAAGCATTGAACCAATAGTCGCAGAACGTGAAGCAATGTGCGTAGACATGGGACCAAGCTGAATGGACGCAATTGTTGCATTCCTGAAAGAAGGAAAGCTGCCAGATGACCACAAAGAGGCACACAAAATCAGATTGAAGTCGACAAGATTCAATCTGACAGCAGAAGGACATCTCTACAGAAGGTCCTTCACTGGACCCCTCTTAAGGTGCGTTCACCCTCTGCAGGTTGAAGATTTTTTATATGAAATTCATGAAGGAATTTGTGGAAGCCACACTGGGGGCAGATCGCTAGCTCACAGGGCCATTACCCAGGGGTATTGGTGGCCCTACATGCAAAAAGATACAGAAGCCTACGTGAAGAAGTGTGAACAGTGCCAAAGGTTTGCACCTTTGATACACCAGCCAGCTGTTAACCTAAATCCTGTATCCAGTCCTTGGCCATTTGTCCAGTGGGGAATGGATCTCGTTGGGCAATTGTCCCAAGCAACTGGGCAAAGGAAGTACCTGCTGGTAGTAACAGATTACTTCACAAAATGGATAGAAGCAAAACCTCTTACCAAGATTCGAGATGTGGATGTCAAGAACTTTATATGGAGAAACATCATCACCAGATTTGGGATTCCAAGAGCAATTGTTACAGACAATGGGACACAATTTGATAGTAAGCTGATCAAAAACTTCTGTGCAAAGTTTAAGATCAAGAACTACTTTTCAACCCCAAGTTTTCCACAAAGCAATGGACAAGCAGAAGCATCCAACAAAGTAATTTTGGCTGGGATAAAGAAAAGGCTGCAAGCAGCAAAAGGGAAGTGGGTAGACGAATTGCCCAATGTACTCTGGGCATATCGGACTACGTCGAGAAGATCAACAGGGGAATCACCCTTTGCCATGGCTTATGGCACAGAAGCAGTCATTCCATTGGAGGTCGGCATCCCAGGGATCAGAACCCAAGGAGTTGAGAACAGGACTAATGATGTACTCTTAGCCCGAGATCTTGATCTTCTAGAAGAAAGAAGAGAGAAAGCTGCAGTACAGCTTGCAGCATACCAGCAACAGCTTGCTAGAGCTTATAACAAGAAGGTTAATCCAAGGGAATTTCAAGTCGGCGACCTAGTCCTGCGAAAAGTCATTGGCAACAAGAAGGATCCCAAGGAGGGCAAGCTTGGCCCAAACTGGGAAGGACCCTACAGAATCACTTCGGTACTGGGCAATGGGGCATATAAGCTTGAAGATAATGAGGGCAAAGCATTGCCAAAACCCTGGAACACTTGTAATTTAAAATTTTTCTATCATTAAATGTTACTTTATTTTTTGCCGATGTCATCAATAAAATCTTAGCAGAATTCTTCCCAACTTGTGAAACTATGCATAATGTTGTTTTTAAATAATGAGAACCCAAATGGAACTCAGGTTCACACTAGGGGCGGAGAGAAGATAAAAACACTTAACGCTTGTTGAAATTTGTAGCAATTTACAAGTTGAAGTTAAGCTGAGATATTTGTTTATCTTCACTTGTTGAAATTTGTAGCAATTTACAGGTTGAAGTTAAACCAAGGTAATGCTTAACGCTTGTTGAAATTTGTAGCAATTTACAAGTTGAAGTTAAGCCGAAATATTTGTTTATCTTCACTTGTTGAAATTTGTAGCAATTTACAAGTTAAAATTAAATCGAAGTAATGCTTAACGCTTGTTGAAATTTGTAGCAATTTACAAGTTGAAGTTAAGCCGAGATATTTGTTTATCTTCACTTGTTGAAATTTGTAGCAATTTACAGGTTGAAGTTAAACCAAAGTAATGCTTAACGCTTGTTGAAATTTGTAGCAATTTACAAGTTGAAGTTAAGCCGAGATATTTGTTTATCTTCACTTGTTGAAATTTGTAGCAATTTACAGGTTGAAGTTAAACCGAAGTAATGCTTAACGCTTGTTGAAATTTGTAGCAATTTACAAGTTGAAGTTAAGCCGAGATATTTGTTTATCTTCACTTGTTGAAATTTGTAGCAATTTACAAGTTGAAGTTAAACCGAAGTAATGCTTAACGCTTGTTGAAATTTGTAGCAATTTACAAGTTGAAGTTAAGCCGAGATATTTGTTTATCTTCGCTTGTTGAAATTTGTAGCAATTTACAAGTTGAAGTTAAGCCGAGATATTTGTTTATCTTCACTTGTTGAAATTTGTAGCAATTTACAAGTTGAAGTTAAACCAAGAAGAAGTTCAAACACTTGGTAAAACTCGAGACAATTTTACCAGTTGAAGACTAAGGTTAAAAACTTGTTGAAATTTGAGAAAAAATTTTACAAGGTTAGGCTGAATCAAATTTACTTGCCGAAGTAAATTATCGGTTTGCATAACCGAGGTGTGTCACCCCGAGAAGATGGTACAAAGAAGGAAAAATATGTGAAAGACATGCAGAATATTCTAAGTATAGAATCATGCAGAAGCAATGAAGAGAAGATAAAAATGCAAGCACTGAGGAAAGAAAAGTTATATTAGCATTCAATTACAACGAGGGCACATCGGCCGTGTGAAGAAGCTGGCATTGTTTCTAAAAACAAAAACATACGGAGTACAAAAGAAACAAAAGAAAAAACCATCCAAGCTAAGACTCCTCAACAATAGCAATTGGTTGAGTCTGAAGTTTAGATGATTGTTGGGTAGATGCCTCAGCAGCCTTTTCCGCCTCGATCTCGGCATCAATTTGAGCAAGGGTTTCATCGATACTTTTTTCGGCTACAGAAACGTCGGAAGATGCCTATTCAGGAGTAGTTTCCTTGACAACCTCATCACCCTCTTCATCTCGAGTCGAGTCCAGGACTTGCTCAATTGAAGGAAGGGACTTGGACCCAGTAGCCTCCTTTGTTTTTCTCATCAGGGCATCACCCTCTTCATCATCTTCAGATTCTGAATCTTCTTCGGATTGAGCTGGTGGAGGAGCTGGTGGAAATGGAAGAGGAATGGCATCAGCTTTCCTCAATGGTGAGTCCTCTGGGACATTGAGTTTCTTGAGAAGGGACATCCAACCAAGGGAGAAACCCCTGTTGCATGCCTGCTTCACTTGTTGCTCATAGGCCTCTGTCACATCGACCATACCCTGATTATAGGCCTTTTCATCGGCGTCTTTTATTTCGGCCGCTTTAGTGGCCAAGGCATCTTCGAGCTCCTTCTGGGCCTAGGCCACCTTATCCTCAGCCTCTTTTAGCTGAAATTGAAGAACTTTATTTATTGCCTCAGCGGCACCAGCTTTTTCCTCGGCATTGTCCCTCTCCTTCATGGCGACCTCGGCTTGGTCCTCCAACGTTTTCATCTTTGACTGCAGGCTCTTATTAGATTTCTGAAGTGAGGTGACTTCCCTCTTCTTCTCGACTAACTTCTCACGGTTCTGAAAAGATTGCATCGAGAAAGAGTGGGCATACTGGATGGCCTAAAAAAAAATAAAAGTATTAGGGAAAAAATTTTAAGTGTGAAAAAATGAGAAAGGAATAAGAAGTACCAGACAAAAACACTTACTTGAACAGAGTGTTGCAGCATCAAAGCATAATTTTCATATTCACTAAACTCGGCGTTTCGTTCCAAGTCGCCTGGGAGAAGTAGTGCAGTGCTAAGTGCAACGCCGACATTTATATCATCGGCGCTGTCACTAGCCATTACAGGCTTATCTTCCAATGTTATTTCAGGGGCCCAGGGGGCATCAAGCTTCTTTGACCCCGAGGTCGTTGCAGATGACCTCGGCCTTTTTGACTTGGTGGATTCGGAGGGAAGGGCTTCTGTAATGACCCCAAAACGCATGTCATAATTACAGTAATTAATTAAGCTTTAGTATGATTTAATTGAACAATAACTGTTTGAGTTAGAAAAATATCTGCTGAGGCTATAACTTTGGGACTGAAATTGATGACCGTAACGGGTTCGGAAAACCAAATTGAACATGTCTATGTGATACCGGGAATTTTTAGAATCATTTGGGAAATTAAATTGATGACTGAATTTTGTCCGAATCGCTAAGTCTTGTTTGGCTCAAAGTTATGGCACAAATGTTTATTTATTTGATATATATGATATAAGATAAGGCTTTGACCCATTTTGACTCAAAAAGAAACGAGAAGAAAAATCTGGAAGAGAGAGAGAAGAAAGAATTCGTGGAGAAGAGAGAAAGGGAAGAAGATAGAAGAAAGAAAGGGGATTAAGCTCAATTCCTCCATTTAAGCAATTAAGGTAAGATTTTCATGAAATTGGTTGTTGATTCTTGGCATCTAGCATTTGAACTCAAGATCATGGCTTAAAGTAGTATGAATCATGTCTATTTGTATATTTGAGGAAGAATCTCCATAAATGTAGAGATATGAAGCTTGTATGTATATGTTTATGGTTTTCCATTTTTGGTCCAAGTGTGATCTTCTAAAGATTCTTGTGGGTTTTGTTTTAAAGTGTTAATGGTTAAATCATGTTGTTGATCAAGTATTTTGAGACTTGAATTTCATAAGATTGGAAGTGGGTTTTGCAAAAAGGGAAGATTGAAGCTTTGAAAAGTCCAGAATTTCGGATTTCGCATGGTCCGCTCGAACGGAGGGATTCCCGCTCGAGCGTGAAAATCAGCCTCTCAGCAGTTTTGGAAAAGTGTGCAGTCCGCTTGAGCGGACAAGTGGGCGCTCGAGCGGGAGGGCCTATTTCAGGAAAAGTTTGGGAATTTGTTTTACGTGATTTTAACATGTTAATTGCATCATTTAGTATCTCATGAGCATGAATTAAAGTAAAGAAAGATTAGATTGAGCATGAAATGAAGTAAAGAAGAATGTAATGGCATGAATGATATGATTTATCGATGATGAATGTTAAGGAAATGTGTTATAATGTTGTTAATTGCAGGTCAAGAAGTGAAGACCGTGCAACCGGTTTTGGAAACCCACTGTGAGTAACATTTCTGTAAAGATATGTTATTATGAACTATGTTTAAAAGTGCTACGTTATGCTATGGTTTTGAAATGATAAATGTTTTCTGTGAACGAATGTCCAGTTTGCGAATCTAGTATGGCATCCATAGATAGTCCTAAGTGGACCAGTTTACGAGATCTCGGTATGTGTTTAATCAGTGTCCGGGACCGGTTACTCTAGTCGTTAGTCGACACATGTTATGTTCTATGGAGTATGCCATTATGTATGTTCTATGATGAGTATGATTATGTATATGAATGTTATGTTTTATGGATTTATATGAAATGTTGGAGTTCGTTCACTAACCCTTTACGTTAATGTTACTTGCTGAGCTTTAGCTCATTGTTTGTATTTATGTATTTATAGGTGAGCCCTCAGGGAGTCAAGCCTAGGCGGGGTCTTGTTTGAGCCGCCGTTTTGAAGCCAACCAGATGTCTTGTGTGCCTCCGAGCTGGGGCTAGGCCTGGAAGGCCGTATGAGTTTTGGTTTGAGTTGTATTAGTGGCAAGTGCCTATGTTTTGTATATGATCTTTTGATCCATGTCATGTACAGTAGTGGGTAAATTAACATTTTTGGCATGCAAATACTTGTTCATATAAATGCACAGCTCTTTGGACTATTAGTGTTTTGTGTTCGCTTCCGCGAGCCCCGTTTATTTATGTTATGTACAGAAAGACCTGTGGTAATCTAGAATTACTGGCCGGTTACGATGCCAACCTTCTAGGAGCGGGTTTGGGTCGTGACAGCTTCAGCGCACCTCTTCGTAGGGACAGAGGCAATTTTTTCGCTTGGAGCCAGCTGGGAGATTGGCAGAGTGTCTTCAGTCTCAACCTGAGGCACTTTGGCCTTTGGTTGAGCCTTCTTAACTCTTTTTGGCTTGGGTGGAAGCTGCGTTTGAGTTGGTAGAGCATCAACATCGGTTGGGATACTGGCTAAGAGATCTTTGGCCACAGGTTTTGCGCAACCCATCTCGGCTGCAAGAACGAGACGTCGACAATGTTTACGTTGAGATGGTGGGATTAGATATTGAGCCGAAGTAGACGGCTGTTCTACTGGATCGGATGTTGACCCTTGATCAGCCCGAGATGTTGATGCGGCTTGTGGAGTTGTGGCAGAGGGAAGAGATAAGCTCTTCTTTTTTCTCCTAGGGACGTCGAGAAGAGTGGATTTGTATGTCGGAATGAAGTTGAGAAGGAGAGGCGCCTTCCGTCTTTGGACTGGCAAGTCCAAGAGTTTCTTCAAATTCTTGCTGAGAACGAAGGATTGGCGAAAGTTCTTTGGTGGCTGACAGAGAGCTGCAGGGGAAAACAGACATTAGAAACAGATAAAGTATTAAGTACTTGAAAAGAAATAAACACTGGGCTCTTACCCTTGCCCTTTAAAACTGATTGGAGAAGAGGGAAGAGATGGAGATCCTCATCTGGAGCAAACTCCCAATTTCCTGAGGTAATGAGGTAATCATCTCCAGCCCCCTTGTTGGAGTCTGGGAGGTCGGCTACAATTTTGAACTCCGTGGATCTTGGCTTAAGATAATAAATGTAGCTTTTTTCTTTCAAGTTAAGGCTGCACATGGTATAGCAGTATTGAACGTCGGCTAAGGTGATCCTAACGTTTTCCTGTTTAGCTAAAGCTATGATACCAATGATCACTCGATAGGAATTGATAGCAAGTTGCATGGGGTTCAGCTTATAATAATGGAGAATCTCGCGAAACAGGGTGTTGAGTGGGAGTCGAAGTCCACACTCAATAAAGGCGACTATGGGGAAGGGCATGGAGTCATCAGTAGGCATGATGGAGTCATCATCCCCAGCCAACCTCAGATGGACGTCAGCTGGGATTTCAAACTCTTAACTAAAGAATTCTAGTTTGGTTGGGGTGTTTACCCTATGCCTCCACATACCTATAACGTCGGCTTAAATTAGAAAGATTAGGTTTCAGAAGAGAGATGATCTAAGAAAGGTTTTTGTGAACCTCGGCTAAGACCTAGGTGTGATTTATTATAGTTAGAGGTATATGCATAAAAATATTATAAAAATCGATAAAAAATAATCTTACCATGACAAATAGACATATTGGTCTCCATTTTTAACACTAAAGATAAGAACACACAAATAGACATATTTGTCTCCATTTGTCTCCATTTGTTTTTTATAAAAATTTAAATGTGATTTATTATTATAGTTAGGGGTAATTTTTTGACCTAAAAGTATAAATCAAACTAAATCACAATATAAATAATTTATATCTATGTGGGGATATATTTTCTAAGTACCAACACGTGGCAAGATGACGCCGACGTGTCAGCCGAGGTGCCACGTGTCTTGGTCGTTGTGCCGAAGTGATCTCGCCTAGGCCGAGGTTTCCTCCGAAGATATTGGAATCCGAGATAAATGGATAAGGGACAAGAGTCCTAGGATGAAGGAAGACTACAGGATGGATAAGGATAACACTTTTAGGGAGTCTATCCTTATCTCTTGTAGAGTCCAAAGTAAGCACTGAATGGGAGTCCATAGAAGTCAGGTTTCTAGTGGGACTAGGATTGAGTTAACTATAAAAGAAGAGACACTCCCGTGGGTCTAAGGTACGCAATTTATGCTTTGAGCAGTGAATTTAGCACTTGATTATCTTTGAAAGATACTGACTTGATCGTCGGAGAACCTCCGGGTAGAAGAACCACCGCCGGAATCTTCTCTTTCTGTTGCAGGTTAGCGAGGTGTCATCTATTCTGCCAGTTCTCACCAGCTGATCACTGAGTTGGCAGTGTGATCGGAAAATTACTCACACAATCTATATTGTGAAAGTGAAACTTAAATAATCTATTACTTGACTAAATAAGTTTATAAAATTGACAAATTAATTATAGAGAAACAAAATCAACCAAACAAAATAAATTTTCAAAGTCCAAACCGAAAAGCACAAATCAAACTCGTTTCACAATATAAATTATTTATATCTATATTATAGATTTATAACATAACCGGAATGCATTGTCAACCGTGGCGGAGTCAAGAAATTAAATCAGAGGGGGCACTTATTAATTACACTATTAAAAATTTTTATAAAAATATTTCATATAAATTTTTACCATTAACTTCAAGAAAGATAAAAATAATAATAATAATAATCAGTGTGTTTGGTTTTAGTTTTCTGAAAACTAAGTATTTTATTTTTCGTATTTTTTTGGTTTTAGTGAATATTTTTTAAATTTTAAATAATTTTTTTACTTTTTTAGATGCACATTACTTAGATATGTATCCAAATAGTAAAATATTTGTGAAAAAATATTTTAAAAAATTAATAAAGATACACAAAAATACGAAAAATGTATTGAATTTTCATATTATTTATATAGTTTTTGGTAGTTAGTTTATTTATTGAAGATTTTTTTCACAAATATTATACTTTTTAGGTATATTTATGTTAGGTGTGTTTAAAAATTAAAAAAAAATTTGCTTAAAATATTAAAAAAAAATTATTGAAAACATTAAAATACGGAAAATAAAAATGTAGAATTTTTTGAAAACTAGAACCAAATAAGCTAAATATTATTTGTAATTAGTGTATCATGGACAATGTTAAAAAAAGTCATGGATATAAAGTTTTAAAATAAATTATATAATGATAAAGTAATTTTTTATACAAAATATGCATAAAAATTCAATATAATAGTTATACCACGTCATTATTAACATGTGATATCACTAACCAATAGTAAAGAAACACATGGAGAATGAACGCTACATGTCAAAATGCAACTAACAATTCAATAAATTTTATATTTGCATTGAGATTAATTATGTTTGCATGTTAATAATGATAGACATCACCATTATATTGGAATTTTCATAGATAATAATATCGTAATCACTTTATTTTTAATCAAAATAACAATTATTATTCTTATTATTTTAAAAATATCATTGACATTTAAAATAATATTTTTTTAAACTTTTTTATTTAAAATATTTTCTTTATGTTTGCTTAAATAAATAAATAAATAATTCCAAAACCCAGGGCGCACGTGACCCCCCTGAGCCCATGTTAGCTCCGTCCCTGATTGTCAACTATTCGCACAATTAGTGAAATTCATGACACATCAATGGCGATTAATGAATAGCTCATTATTTTTTAATAGTTGAATATTTTTTTAATCATGCAGTTGAATAGTTTTTTTCTTTTATGATTAGTAAAATTAATCATGCAATTAAATAGTTTATTATTTTTTAAAAAAATTTGTAAAAATAGTGACATGAATATTTCCAATCAAAAAATAACAGCATGAAGAAAACTACATGCATAAGAGAAAGTGGGAGTTTAGAATGATACCTTTATTCTAGCTACAAATTAAATCTTCTTGGTGATGAAATAGAGCAAAATTAACAAAATCTACCGCAAGTACGACATTTTAAAAGTTAGTAATCACATCGTTTTTTTTTTTCCGAACTAAAAATTAGAAATAACTTGAAAAATGGTGACATGAATATATCCAATAAAAAAATAAAAATATGAACATAGAACAAAAACACATATATAAGCATACGTGTATATATATATATAGAAGAGAAAGTGAGTATAAAATGATACATTTGTTCTAGCTACACATTAGATCTTCTTGGTGATGAAATAGAGTTAATAAAATTAACAAAACCTACTGCAAGTACGACATTTTAAAAGTTGGTTATCATATCGTACTTTTTTTCAAGTTAAAAATGAGAAATAACTTGATTGGTTGTAAGATATTTATAATATGAATAATGTCCCTCAAAATACAAAAGAAAAAAAAAATACACTATCTCTCTCTCTCTCTCTCATGTTTTACCTTTTCATCTATACAAACATAATAATTACAAAATATAATCATTTATTTTCTTTTTTTCATCTACATGAGAGACCACATTTTTTTTTGGGGGATGCACCAATAAATCCCAAATTTGTATCTTGTAATCCATTTGGTCCTATGAATTTTCTTATGAACCATTAGGTTCTATCACAATGTTAATGACCATTAAAAATCAAACACATCATCGTCAAAACAACATCAACATCATCAAAACAACTTCAAACATCACATTAAACATTAAACATCATCATCAAAATTAAACATCATCAAACATTAAACATTAAACATTATTCATCATCAACATTAAACATTAAACATCAGACATAAAACATTATTCTTCAACATTAAACATTATTCATCATCATCAAACATTAAACATTATTCATCATCAACATCAAACATCAAACATCAGACATAAAACATTATTCTTCAACATTAAACATTATTCATCATCATCAAACATTAAACATCAAACATCATCATCAAACATTAAACATTATTCATCATCAACATTAAACATTAAACATCATGGCAAGGGATTTGATCTGAAATTCTCATCATCAACCCGTCGCTCCAGCAATCTTCTTTTCCTCCTCGGCCGCCGCTTCCAGCAGACCTCGGCTGCTGGATGGGGAGGGCCAAGGTCAAGGTGTTCTGCGGCGGCGCGGTGGCGACGGTGACCGTGATTCTACCGTTCGTACCTGGCGAGGCCGGAGATCCGGTGTCAGGCGAGGGTTGTGACTGGATTTCTTCGTCGTCTTCCATGGACAAAAACTCCGATCTGATCCGATCTAATCGCCGGCTAGAGAGAGAGAGTAGAGAAAGAAAGGGAAGAGGAGAGAGAGAGAAGGTAGGGTTAGGGTTTTTTTGACAAATTAAGTCGGTTCGTAAACAACCACAGAGAGATTCGAAAGAGGTGTAAAAGATTTCTGGTTTTTGTTTTCTGTTTTTGTTTTTGTTTTTTTTTTTTTTTTGAGGGGTTTTGATTGATTGGTTTGGTGGGTCGATGGCTGCGAGTGCAAACCCTTCTAGGAATAATAATAATAATTATCAAGAAGGTTCTTCAGCCAATGCAAATGGCACCACCAATAATGGCAGTTCGATTCCCCATGACAACTCGCTGGTGACAAGTCAGTAATCACAACCTTCTCTCTCTTTATGTATATGGGTATTTGTTATATTTATGTTTCTTGGTGACCCATCTGTTGATGTTGAAGATGTTGATGTTGAAGATGTTAAAGATGTATTTGATGTTGGTGATGTGGGCTGTTCATAATATTTGATGATGATGTTGTGATGTTGGTGCAGTTAATGTTGCTAATGTAGCTAATGTTTTGATGATGTTAATGATGTTGTTGATGTTACTGATGTAGATAATGGGACTAAATGGTGCATAAGAAAACTTGTAGGACTAAATGGTTTAACTTTCTACCATATAGGATTTACTGGTAATTTTTCCTTTTTTTTTTCTTGACCCTCCGAGCCAAACATAGTGTAAATCTTCATTTAAAGATTGGTAAAAGTAAAAGTTTCAAAATATTCAACACCCACAATGAGAAACTTGATGTTTTATACAAATAATTAATTTTTTTTAATACTTGTTAGATGCATGCAATGAATATTTAAAGATTGGTAAAAGTAAAAGTTTCAAAATATTCAACACCCACAATGAGAAACTTGATGTTTTATACAAATAATTAATTTTTTTTAATACTTGTTAGATGCATGTAATGAATATGTATCTAAAAAAATAGAATAAATTAGCTAAAATAACACTAGAAGTATATATGACAATTCGAACAAAAACAATCGTTATAGTCCATATATTACTATGGCTTACTGTTAGAGCTTGCATGAGACAAAAGCAATCATTGAAGAAAGGGGACACAAAGGCATAGTATGAAGGAATAAAAAGAGGCGGCTGTGGTGATTTAAAAAATAAGGATAAGTAGCTGTAAGGTTTTTTAAAATTCAAAAAGTCCAAAAAAGAAGGGTGGGCAGGAGTTGGAAAATACAGAATTATTTAATTTTAAAAAATTAAAAAATTTAAATTGAGAATTTAAAACTCTTAGAGATCTTATGAATTAGAAACTCATTTTTTCTTAATATGTATATATTATCACTTTTATTTTCTAAACTATCATATCTTTTTTTTTATTTCATTTCTAAATTATAAATTTCATCGATTTAGTCCTTAAAGTTTCTAATTTTTGTTCATATGATCAAATTAGAGACAATTATACAAATCAATAACTATTGAAGAAACTTATACAAATCAATAACTACTGAAGTTTAATTTGATTAAAAAAAATATTTTAGAATTTAAATAATACAACAAAATGCATTTAATTATTGTTTAATTATATGATTTAAGTTGTCTACATTATAAAATTATCCTTTTTAAATTTATGATTTAATAGAACATTAGATCAAGATATTATGATTGTTTTAGAAGCCCAAATTAAGATTAGTTGGGCCGGTAGGAGTCTATTTGCCTATGCTATCAAGGGCACTCGTAAGTGCAACATTTTGAAAAGTCTACAAAATTTTAAAAAATAGAAAGAAAAAAAAAACTATAAAAATCATAAATTTTGTACATTTTTCATTTTTTTATTGCAACAATATTTGGTAGGTCGAATTTTCATGGTCTGAATGACTGAAATGTTTCAAAATGACACCGTTTTAGAGGTAAAATAACATTGTTTTAATACATTTGAGCCATTCAAACCACACAAATTTGAGTTACCAAATATTTTTCCAGTCTAATCAATTATACCATCCAATCAAATCAGACGTACATATGGTGCAACTGAGATCCTCTCAGACCAATCAAAAGTCACTAAAAAAAAATTAAAAAAACTAACAAATTATATAAAGGGAAAATTAGTCTAAGGTCCCTCTCCCACTTTTAATAATGGAAGAGATCCACAATATTATTTTATGATGTCTAAAGTCCTTCAACTCCAAACTCATATATCACAGAGAAATTTAAGAAGAAATAAAAGGGCTTCAAAAACTGAGTTTGGTCTCTCTCTCTTCTCCCCCTCCCCCCCCCCCTCTCTCTCTCTCTCTCTCTCTCTCTCTCTCTCTCTCTCCTACATTAACCTCAAACCCTAGCTTGCAGTGGTGACGTTGCTTTGAAATGGTGATCGTTTGTTCCTAGAAATTCTCTTTGTTCTGGGTTGTGTTTCTATGCTGGTTTATGGCATGTCCAGTGGGGTCGTTTGTTTCTAGGTGGGCTCGCCGTTCACCGTGGTGCTTGTGGGTTTACCGACGCGGTCGCGTGGCTCTGGACATGTGTTTTTGTGCAGCGTTGATCCAGGTTCGCTTCCGACGGTGCTGGGTTATACTCTGTGATATTTTTGGTCGGCTCTAGTTGCATCAATAGTATTTCACTTAACTTCACTTCTGAAGATTCTTCTACGTGAAGTCATCTTTCTTCAAGATTACAGTTTATATCTAACACAGTAATTATTTTGTTTGATGAACTTCCAATAAAGATGGATACCCGTACGGAGTCAAGTACTTGGTGTGGTTCTACTCTGTTCTAAGTTACACGGTACAGTTCTGTGTATTTGTTCTCTCTTACCATTTCCAATTATGTTTTGACAAAAAGCAATACATTGATTGTTGAAATGTTGGTGTGCTGTTGTACTGGAGGATTTGAATCCTATATTCTTAAGTTCACAAAAATAGAAATTGAAGCTAAGTGTAGATTAATGAGAAAAGTGATCTTCTGGGTTGAAACCAGAGAAATTCTCTAGTTTTTGAACTGAATTTTCTCTAGGTTGGTCCAGAGAAATTCTTTGGTTTCGAGCTGGAACCTTAAATGCTTAATTTGTATAAAACCCAATGTTTGTGAAATCAAATTTTGAAACCCTCTTGTTGACAAGGAGAGCAATATTGATGTTATTCGATTGCATCTCTCATTCTCTCCAAAGAAATTCTCATCTAGAGAAATTCGGGAATTTTTTTGGAGAGAATTTCTCTGGAAAAGGCCAGAGAAATTCCCATAATTTGCTTGACATCAAGAGTGAAGACAAGCAAAGCAGCAAATCACAGAGTTATTTGTGAGAAAATTAGAAAAAATTCAACCCTAGAGAAATTTCAAAACATAGAAAATCAAAAAAATTGAACAAACCAGAGAAATTTTAAATTTCTCTGGTTTGAAATTTCTCTGGGTTGAAATTTCTCTGGACAGAATTTCTCTGGATCAAATTGAGAGACCTTAGACATTATGAAAATATTATATGTCCTTTATACTATAAAGTCTTAATACCAAGGACCCTAAAAAAAAAAACCCCTTATATAAACGTTTGGTGTAATTTTTAAATTATGATTTAAGTGTAAGTTATATTTTGAGTTTTAAAATTTTAAATTATGACTCTTTTTTTTTTTTTTATCAGAAGAAAGGAGGTTCTGTGGGGGCATCACGACCTCCGTAGGCCCAGGCCCCGGGGTAGCCGGTTGCCAGCCTGATTTAACCCAACCCACAAGAAGAGACCTACCACCGAGGCACCAGTGGAGCTCATCAACCGCCCCAGCCATGGACAAGTTTCGATCGGAGTACAGCGCGAGGTCTCCACAGAGAGCCCCTAGAAATCCCAGGATTTTCACACCCCCCAAGAGTCGAACTTGACTCATGGATGTAGGAAGGCAATGCCTTCACCACTGGGCCACCACCCTCGGTGGTAAATTATGACTTGAAAAAAGAAAATTTGTTTAGTTATGAATTTTGAAAATAGTTTTCGGATGATTTGTAATATTTTTTTTTTTTTTTTGATTGATTGATTTATAAAATGTAAAAGAACGTGAGAGGAGAGATGAGAGAAAAAAATGATTGATTGATTAAATAATAATAATAATAATAATAATAATAATAATAATAATAAAGAAAATAGAGGAGTTTTGAAAGTAATTTTGAATTATATTTTAAACATATGTTTAGTTAATATGTTTCATCCAAATCATGATTTAAAAATAGAGTTGAGTTTTGAAAAGTAAACCAAACACTACATTTATTTTCTCTCTATTTTTTTATATGTTTTTATGATAAAAGTTAAAAAATTATTCCAAATATATTAGTTTTCTTATCTCTTATTTTAATTAAAAAATCAAAAAATTACTAAAATAACTTGTTTCCAAATAAAGAAAAGTATATAAAAAATACTATGAATTAAAATTCTCTGTAATAATTTTAACTTGCAATAATCTTGTAATCGTGATGTCCATTTTTCATGTTAATTAGTATGAAAACCGATGTGTCCATTATTCATCATCTTCTTCTTCTTTTTTTTCTTCCTTTTTTTTTTTTGTGTGTTTTTTGTTTTTTTTTTGTTTTTGTTTTTTGTACAGGTAGCATGACCACGGGACTATACCCCCATCCTTGTCATCCTAACAATTTTTTTTTTTTATCACTATAATTTGATTGTTTTTGTAAATGAGTTAGGGAGTGTTTGGTGGACATTATTTTAAACTAAAAGTTTAAATTAAAAACACATCTCATCCAACTTTTGAAAAATCATTTTTTTTTCAACTTAGTAAGCTATTTCTGCCTAATAAGTTATAAGTAGAAGCTGCACGAAACAGTCTGACAAAAACTCCCATATTAAAATAAGTTATAAACTACTTCCTTAATCCCCACCAAACACCTATTATCACCGCTTAAAACGAGCTACATGGTGGTAATTTTTGTTGGAAAAAAATAATTTTTGGTGATTTTAATTTAATATTAAAGTGTGGTGATTTTAATTAAATTTTAAAGTGGGTCTCAACCTTTTATTGTGTTGGGTCCAAGTGAGTCAAAAACCATTGGGTTTTGAATAAGAAATTGTCAAGAAATTACTTCATGATGTTAGATTCATGAATAGGATTTTAAAGAGTATTTAAATCATTTTTCTTGGCTAAAGGGTGTAAATTCTTTGGGCATCCAAACTTTTCATCTTTTTGAAAAGGGGCTATGGATGTTGGTTAATGGTGCTTTAATGAACAGCCTTAAAGGCTGGAGGCTCTTCTTCTCTCCCCTTTACATGTATAAATTGAGGCCCTCCTATCAAGTTTCAATATAGAAATTTTTTGCTTTCATTTTATAAGTTAGTTTGCCAGATAGTTCTTACATTGAGAGAGTGCTGCCACTGTTTTTGTTCGTTAAGCTAGACAGAAAGTGCTTCTGCCGTAGCTGGTTTTGACCGTCGTATCCTGGGAGACAGACGCCGGGATTCCTCAAGCACTCGACTCGTGAGGCGGCGAAATCTGTTTTAAGGAAACTGCTTCCGTGCAGGCTTCGGTTTCGTCTCTTTACCCTTTTATTGTTTTGTGTATTTCTGTTGAAATTTAATTGTAATTATTAGCATATGTTCTTGGTATATAATTTGATTCCTTCATAAATCTATTTATTTAATTTCACAATTTAAACAACAAGCTTAAAACAGATTTTATATATATTTTCTATGAAATTGATTGAATAGATTTATATAGACTATTAGGTTAGCTTTGTATAATATTATTAGGAATTGTTGTGGAATTGCTCACTATTTCAATGATTTTAAATTATGCTATGGTACTCTCTATTTGCTTAGTTTAGTTAGAATTCTTTATCATAATTTACATGAATTTTAAGGTTATAAAATATAATTTATGGATGTTGCAATTTTGACATGCTAATTCTATTCTAATTTTAATTTGTTACATGCTTATTATTTTCTAGACTAGATTACCTAATTTAATGTATTTTGGAGTTATAGAGTTTTTTATGAATTATTTAATTAGGTGCATTAATGTGAATTATTTAATTGGGTGCATTAATCTAAATTATCTAATTGGGTGCATTAATGTGAATTATTTAATTAGGTGCATGAATCTAAATTATCTAATTGGGAGCATTAATCTGAATTATTTAATTGGGTGCATTAACTTTGAATTTAACTTATTTATTTAGAGTTAATAGTTTAAATGTTTATTATGAATTAATTTCATTCATAACCCATGAGTATAGAACTTTTTTTTAAAAGTTTTAATTTAATTGGCATTTTAATACATTGGTTACTTAGAGCATCTCCAACGGTAGTAGGCATTTTACCTATCTAAATATTACTATAAAATATATATTTTATTTTGCCTATCAACTGTTTTATGTTTTTACTCCAATCATGCTCTTTATTTTAGCTATTTATCCAAATACTATTAATTTTATAGAATGCCACGTCAACAACAAAGATGGAGGGAAATGATCCTAATGATTGAATATATTTTGCCTAGCGTTGAAGGGCTAGCTACATGTAGCTAGTGAATATGAGTTGAGCCAAAATGCCTAATCATATGCCTAGTGCATTGGAATTGAAAAAACTGAATCACACTAGGCATTTTAACTAACGAGTATTGTATGCCTAGTGCATTGGAGATGCTCTTATTGATTAAAAGTTGGCTAGATAGTTTCATTTAATTTATTAAATTTTTTAGATTATTTGTTTATATTTTGTTATAGTTTGCTACTAACCTTTTTTTGTAGGGATACCAATGCGAAAAACAAATATCAAACCAAATGAATAGTATTTGGGATGTAAAAACAAAAATGTTTGGACTACTAACTTTTGTGTTGAATAGGAATACCTAAGCGTGGAAAGGCTTTTGGACTAAATAGAATCCTTATGGATTGGTTATTTTATTTAAATGTTTGAAGCATGTTTTGCTTGAAATTTAGTTGGTTTGTTTACCAATTTGTAGTAGCAAGTTTTATTTGTTTGTTTTGTTAGAAGCATTTTACATGCGTGTAATTGTTATAACAATTTTTAAATTGCTTGTAAGTTTGAAACTTGATTTGATTTTCTGTGATAAAAATCAAAGTGTTTAGCTTTGGCTAACGAGTAGTTCTTATTTGTTCAGAAATAACAACTAAGATGGATTTGATTTCAAACTTTTGGAGCTTGCGGAAGTCTTTGGGTTTAATCATTTTATTCTTGTAATAACCCTCACCACTGTTTACCAATTGATTACTGATTACCGTTAAACTGAGACTGATTATGACTAATAATTGAATTGATTGAAAAACTGGACTGACTGACTGGAATTTGGAACTGAATGATTGATTGTATCTGTTTAAATGCATTTCTATCTGTTTGACTGTTTGATTATCTGTTCTTATTTTTATGTTAAATTACAAATTGAAGGCCTTATCGGCGGCCGAATCTGAAATCGATTGATGTTTTATGATCATCATAATTTATGTGATTTTATGGTGTAATTATCTGAAAACTGATTTGGTATGATTATATTGGATTAAAATAAGCTAGATTGCATTGTTGGACTTATTTACCAAATTGTCACTCTAGTGGCCCACTATCTCAACACCTTGGTCTTTACATTACACTTAGAAACAAACATTTCATCAGCTCATTTGAGCACCACAACCAACCAAGAGAGAGAGAAAGGGAGAGTAGTGAATTCAACATAAAGGATTGGCTTGAATCTTGAGGAATTGAAGTGTAGGTTGCAAATTGAGCTTGTGTATCTTACATTGAAGACGTAAGGTAGATCATTGACCTTCTTCATTGTGTATTTGAGTTTATTCTTGCATGATTAATGGGTCTTTAGTGATCTAAGGCTTGAATTGGTCTTGTAATGTTGAATTAGAGCTCATTCCATGCATGCATGTACATGTCTCTCCTTTTTGAAGTTGTTCTCCATAAATTCCCTCATGCATGTTCATGTTAATGTTAAGTCCATGATTTCATCTTGAATTTGAAGAATTGGCTCACTAGAGCATCAAATTGAAGCTTTGAATTGAGTTAAATTCATGCATGTTATGTTTGAGGATTGTTCATGAAAATTGGTTTCTCATTGAGCTTGTTTGAACTACCCTTGGGCCTTGATTTTACAAATTAAGCTTTGAATCATGTTATTCTATGTGTTTACAAGTGTTTTCCAGAAATTGGGCCCAAGAGGTCGAGTTTTGAGTTGCTAAAACTTGATTTTGAGCTTGAATGTGCAATCTGGATTTTCCAGATTTTGCACTCCCGCTCGAGCGAGGAAAGTGGCGCTCGAGCAGGGAATTCGAGCATCCAGTACTTTGCACTGTTTTACAGTCCGCTCGAGCGGGACCTTGTGTCTTACGCTCGAGCGGCTATCGAGCGCCCAATCGAGCGTGATTTTTGAGCATCCAGCACTTTTGCCATGTTTTGCAGTACGCTCGAGCGGAAACCTTTGTCTGCAGGTCCGCTCGAGCGGGAAAACCTACGCTCGAGCGAGACCTCTGTTTTTCTGAAATTTTGAAAATGCTTTTAAAGTGCATCTTTGCATCCTCATCCCATCCTAGGCATTCTTAGGCCTAGTTTAAGGCATCTTAAAGAGGATATAGATGTAGAACACACCGAGGCAATTAGGGATCAAGTTGTTATCTTTCCCAACTGTGTAGCTTAGTGTGTGTTCAATCTGTAAACTGTATAGGGTTGGCAACTGGGGACGCGCTCTAGCTTTACTGTAGCCCAGAACTCTGTGAGTAACAACTGTGTAAAGATATGTTCAAATGATTATCTTCTGAACAATGGAACTGTACTATTTTGAACTGCTACTGTTTACTGAATGAATGTATGTCCTATATTCTGAACTGTATTGTGGCATCCTTAGCAACTACTGTTACTGACTGTTACTGTTACAGAGATCTCTATCGGTTCCCTTGTTTGAACCACTATTGTTTACTGATTGATGGCCATCATTGACTGTTCAATCTTTTAAGACCTACTGTTTACTGTTATGCTAATGGATGTACCACATATGACTGTTTACTGTACTGAACAACTGACATACTGATTGAAATGAATTGTTTTCATTACTATAAGGACATTCATTCTAAACCCCTTTACGCTTTATGTTATTCACCGGAGCTAGGAGCGTCGGGGTAGACTCCCAATTTTGTCAAGCCAACCACTGTGCCTCGCTGCGAGGTTCCGAGCCTGTCAAGCTTTGGCTTAGGGGTGTTTTTATTTCCCCTGTCTGTTTTCGAGTCTGTTTTGTTATCTGTATAGACTGTTACTGTACTGTTTAAGAGGGATTAAGTCCCTGTTCTGAATGATTGTAAATGTTGTGTACACTGTTTTGCACTGCTTGTACATAGGTATGAAAAGTCTTTTTGCATACAAACTGTCACAACTCATTGGACATTGTTTATTTACTGTATCGGCTTCCGCCATGCCCCTGTACTCTGTTTTACTGTATTACTGTTAAGCAGGCCTTCGGTAATCTCGGGTTACTGGCCGGTTACGGTGCTAAACCCATAGGAGCGGGTTTGGGTTATGACAGAGTGGTATCAGAGCGATACTTACCACGAGTTATACCGCACACACGTGTCCAAATGAGCTATAGGGTGTCCTAGAAAAGCGATTAGGGCATCGCATGAGCATGATAAGTGTGTGGTTATGCCATGACTGAATATATGCTAATGTGATAACCTGTTTAAACAAATGACTGCCTATATTGATAATTGTTATAATTGCTTATAGTGAAATGGATAATACATGAACTGCAAATGAATCTGAATCTTCATCCTCTGAGGCAAGAATGGCAAGACTGGAAAGAATGATGGAACTAATAACTGAAAGACTAGATCAACAACAGAACCAACAGCCCCCACTTCCTCCTCCGGTACAGCCGGAGTAGAATTTCAATGTTAATGATGGGGACATAATTGCTCTTACCCAGAAGTTCAGTAAACTGAAACCGCCATCCTTTCAGGGAGGCCTTGAACCGTTAAAAGCTGAAGCATGGGTTTTGGAGACCGAAAAATTGTTTGAAGTGTTTCCGTGCTCGGAGGCACAGAAAGTACTGTTGGCCACCTTCACTTTGCAAGAAGAGGCTAGAAGGTGGTGGATGCTTACCCGTGATGACAACACTGTTATGACTTGGGCTCAATTCAAAGGAGCCTTCTTTGAAAAGTACTTCCCTCAATGTGTCAGGGATAGAAAGGTGACTAAATTTGAACAGCTGAGACAGGGCACAATGTCCGTTGCTGAATATGAAACAAAGTTCACCGGGCTTGCTAGATATGCACCACACATGGTGGACACTGATTACAAGAAGGCCAGAAGGTTTGAAGGCGGCCTTGATGTTGCAATACTCGACAGAATAAGTGTTCTGAAATTACCGACTTATGTGAATGTTCTTGACCGAGCCTTGATGGCTGAAGCGAACATCGAGGCACTGAAAACTGAAACACCAGTGTCCGAATGACGTGGTAAAAGGCAGAGTTTTAAATTCAAGAAAGGCAAGCATAACCCATTGAACAAGAAACAGAATACGGGGTCAACAACTAGCCCCAGTCAAGGGAGTGGTTCCATACCACCCTGTTCCGAAAGTGGTAAGAATCATAAGGGAGTTTGTTATAAACTATCTGGTGCTTGTTACAAATGTGGCAAGGTAGGCCACATGGTTAAAGACTGCCCCTCTACTCCACAGACCAGTAGTAAAGCTGCACCAAGCGCAGCAGCATCAACTATCGCACCAAAACCGAACCCCAAAGCTACCGGGAAAGAACCTATGAAGCAAGGCCAAGTGTTCACCCTAGTACCGGGAGATGTACAAAATACTGAGACCGTTGTGTCAGGTATCCTCTCTATTTGTACTCAAAATGCATATGTACTGATTGATTCGGGGTCTACGCATTCATATGTGTCGCATGCTTTTTCGCGAAAATTGAATAGACCCTTAGAACCCATGAATTATTTGTTAGCTGTATCATCACCCGTTGGGGGATCCATGACTTGTGCATACATATACCCTGCTTGTGAAATTATTGTCGGAGATGCACATTTGTTTATTGACTTACTACCACTGAACATTGATCATTTTGATGTAATACTGGGAATGGACTGGTTAATGAAATATCATGCCACCATAGACTGTGTAATGAAACAAGTAGTTTTCCGTCCACCGGGTTTGCCTGTATTTGTGTTTAATGGGAATGGAGTGGTACCTCTTCCATATTTGATTTCATCTGTGAAAACTGTTAAATTGATTAGAAATGGGTGTAAGGGGTATTTCTGTTCTGTATTGACTGTACCTACTGATGTTAAAACTGATGTGAACTGTATTCCTATAGTCAGAGAATTACCAAATGTTTTTCTAGATGATCTACCAGGGGATTTGATTGATAGGGAGATTGAGTTCACCGTTGATGTGATTTCAGGTACACAGCCTGTATCGAAAGCTCCTTACAGAATGGCTCAAACTGAACTGAAAGAATTGAAAGTGCAACTACAAGAACTATTAGACAAAAAGTTCATTAGGCCTAGTACTTCACCGTGGGGCGCACCTGTTTTGTTTGTGAAAAAGAAAGACGGCTCATTGAGATTGTGTATTGATTACCGTGAACTGAACAAGGTAACTGTGAAAAATAAATATCCCTTACCACGTATTGATGACTTATTTGATCAGTTACAGGGTGCTCAAGTTTTCTCTAAGATTGATCTCAGATCTGGATATCATCAGTTGAAAGTTAAACCAGAAGACATTGATAAAACTGCTTTTCGAACGAGGTATGGACATTATGAATTTTTAGTCATGCCTTTCGAAGTTACCAATGCACCTGCTGCATTTATGGACCTCATGAACAGAATCTTTAAACCATTCCTCGATGACTTTATTGTTGTATTCATTGATGACATTCTGATTTATTTAAAGAGTAGAGAAGAACATGAACATCATCTGAGACTTGCTCTACAGACCTTAAGAGAACATAAACTTTATGCTAAACTGTCTAAATGTGAATTCTGGCTTGATCATGTTATGTTTTTGGGGCATGTTATTAGCAAAGATGGAATTTTCGTTGATCCGCAGAAAATTGAAGCTGTAGTAAACTGGCCTAGACCAACAAATGTGATAGAAGTCCGAAGCTTTTTGGGTTTGGCTGGATATTACAGAAGATTTGTCAAAGATTTCTCCAAAATTGCCTTACCATTGACTCAATTGACTTAGAAGGGGATATCATTTGACTGGACTGACCAACGGGAATCCGCATTGCAAGAGTTGAAAACTCGACTCGTAACTGCACCAGTTCTTACCTTACCTTCAGGTACGGATGGTTATACTATATTTAGTGATGCTTCTCATAAGGGTTTGGGGTGTGTTTTAATACAGAATGGGAGAGTAATTGCCTATGCTTCCCGACAACTAAAACCGCACGAAAAGAACTACCCGACCCATGACTTGGAACTTGCCACAGTGGTATTTGCATTGAAAATCTGGCGTCACTACCTTTATGGGGCGACATGTGAAGTATATACCGACCACAAGAGTCTGAAGTATTTCTTCACACAGAAAGAACTAAACATGAGACAGTGAAGATGGCTAAAACTAATGGATATACCACATATGACTGTTTACTGTACTGAACAACTGACATACTGATTGAAATGAACTGTTTTCATTACTGTAAGGACATTCATTCTAAACCCCTTTACGCTTTATGTTATTTACTGAGCTTTAGCTCATTGCTCATATATATATGTAGGTGTACAGGCACCAGACCGGAGCTAAAAGCGTCGGGGTAGACTCCCAGTTTTGTCAAACCAACCACTGTGCTTCACTGCAAGGTTCCGAGCCTGTCAAGCTTTGGCTTAGGGGTGTTTTTATTTCCCCCGTCTGTTTTCGTGTCTGTTTTGTTATCTGTATAGACTGTTACTGTACTATTTAAGAGGAATTAAGTCCCTATTCTGAATGATTGTAAATGTTGTATACACTGTTTTGCACTGCTTGTACATAGGTATGAAAAGTCTTTTTGCATACAGACTGTCACAGCTCATTGGACATTGTTTATTTATTGTATCGGCTTCCGCCATGCCCCTGTACTCTGTTTTACTGTATTACTGTTAAGCAGGCCTTCCGTAATCTCGGGTTACTGGCCGGTTACGGTGCTAAACCCATAGGGGCGAGTTTGGGTCGTGACAATTCCCAAAGTGTTGGAAAACTAAGTTTGGAGAAAGTCTTTGGTTATAATCTGATTATGTCCAAAGTGTTTTGGTTTTGAGAAAGGAAACCAAATTTTAGCATTAGCTAAAATATTTCTGATTTTATTCAGAAATAATGGGCGTAGTTCCGGGAGTACCGGTTAATTTTATGAGTGGTGTAATTCTGGTAGCAAAATTTATTTGCTTGGGAATCGGTTTGTTATAACCTGGTTTATCCCCTGGAAATCTTAATTTTTAAATTGTTTCCTATGGACTAGGAGTCAACATGCTCTTGAATGTTTTGTCAAAAGTTTAACTGGGTTTTTAGTGGGACCGATGTGACCCTTTCAGTCTTCTTGGAAACATTCCTGACCATGTTCGATTCTAGGTTAAATGGTGAGACTAGTTTTGAATTAAATTTCCTTCTGAGGGATTTTCTAAGGGTTGAGTTTAATTTCTGGAATCACAGAAGTGAAATTCAATTGTGATGTTTCATAAATGGCTTCAAAAGGTGACAAACAGAAATGTTGTTCCACTTGACAACCTTAGCCTCACGAGATTCTTAAAGGAAGATCTTGAGAGATCAAGTATGATTTAAGGAAATCATAAGATTGCATTAAAATATCTCTGAATTGATCAGAGGCAATTAGTATGGTATCCTTGTGTTATTTATAGCATTTATGATTGCTATGTGACTTTGCTTGAAAGCAAAGATAAGACAACCTGTTATAGTGGGTGAATATTTTTTGGATTTTTAAATTCCAAATATATTCTTAAATTGGTGGGTCCTAGTGAGTACAAGATCACTGATCACAGAGATAGAAAACTGGTGGTTCCTAGGAGGTGTTAGACCACTGGCTACACAGTTATGAGATTGTGGGTAGTGAATAAATTACTGATCACATGTCAAGACATCATGGTTCCTAGTAGTGGAGAGGCTACTGGTCATATGTCAAGACATGATGATTCCTAGTAATGAAAGAGTCTATTGATCCTATGTCAGGACGTTGTGATTCCTAGCAGTAAAGTGACTACTAATCACAGGTTAAGACATTGTGATTCCTAGTAGTAGAAACTCTACTGACCACATGCTGAGAAATTAGTGATTCCTAGTGATAAGACTACTGGCCATATTATGAAGTTCCAAATAGTAGACTATTGAACACTGGATTTGTGTTTCCTAATAGTAAGACTATTGGCTTCAGAGTGATAGGTCGGACCTAATATATTTGGGTGCCTAATTCAGTTGATGACATTCTGGGAATGTATTTACTGTGATATGATTTTGAGAGTTTCATAATCATTGTGACACAAGGATTTGTTCAAAAAAACTTTGTATAAATTCTATAAAGACGACTTAATTATCTGACTCCAAAATTGAGGAGGATAATAGAAAGAAAGGAGGGAGTACCTCCTTAGTGAAGGCCAATGTCATTGAGCATGGCAAATTTTCTGGGATAAAGAAGAAGCCTCCCGTGAACAAGGGCTCTATACTAGGGCCAAGGGGTGGTGTTGCAAAGAAGCTGGCATACAAGCCGTGGGAACCTGGTTATCAGTTCTTTGGGAAGTGCTACAACTGTGGTAGCGAGGGGTTTTAGTTTTACTATGGCTATATGCCACATTTGCTCCGAGAATGAGCTGTTTACAACTTTCGAACCAGTTACAAATGGTAAGAAGTTGTTTATGGGAAACTCTACTACCTCATTTGTTGAGGGAAAGGTGGTCTTGAAGTTAACCTCAGAGAAAAAGCTAACCTTGAACAAAGTCCTGTATGTTTTGGACATTTGTTAGAATCTTGTCTTAAGGTCTCTTCTCAGTAAACATGTTTTCGCATGGTTTTGAGTCCGACAAGGTCGTTCTGATGAAACACAAGTGTGAAACTTGTGTTGAAGTGAAGTGGAAAAGATCCTGTATGAGTTATGGAAAGGCGTTAAGTTTTCTTATAAATTCTTACGAATGTGGGGGTGTCTTGCTATTGTGGCGATTCCTACACCCTAACGGGTTAGGATAGGCCCAAAATCCGTGGATTGTATATTCATTGGTTATGCACATAATAGTAGTGCATATCGGTTTCTTGTACCTAAGTCTGAAACTTCAAACATTCACAGGAATACCATCATGGAGTTAAGGAATGCATGTTTCTTTGAAGACATTTTTTCCTTGCCGAACGCAAGAAGGGGTTCCGAGGTTTTGGAGCAATTTGATGAGCTTGCTAGTGATGATGATCATTTTGATGATCAAGTTGAGAATCAAGGTGATGATCAGCTTAGAAGGAGTAAGAGGGCTAGGATGTCCAAGTCTTTTGATCCAGACTTCTTGACTTATATGGTTGAGAACGAATCTCAAACTTTCCACGAAGCTGTGACTTCTCCTAAGAGTCATTTATGGAAAGAAGCGATCAAAAGTAAGATTGACTCCATCTTACAGAACCACACCTGGGAGTTGGTAGATTTACCTCCAGGTTGCAAGCCTTTAGGCTGCAAATGGATTTTTAAAAGAAAGATGAAGGTCGATGGGCTTGTTATCAAAGGGTACAGGCAACTAGAAGGCCTGGATTACTTTGATACGTATTCACCTGTAACTAGGATAACATCCATTCGCATAGTGATTGCGTTAGCAGCTTTGCGCAATCTAGAAATACACCAGATGGATGTAAAGACAGCTTTCTTAAATGGGAATTTGAATGAAGAAATCTACATGGAGCAGCCTGAGGGGTTTTCCGCTCCAGGACAAAGCAAGAAAGTCTGTAAACTTGTCAAATCTTTGTATGGTTTGAAGCAAGCGCCTAAACAATGGCATGAGAAGTTTGACAATGTAATGTTGTCAAATGGGTTTAGAATCAACAAATGTGACAAGTGTATTTATGTCAAAGACACTGACAGAGGTTATGTCATTTTGTGTCTATATGTTGATGATATGCTCATTATAGGTAGTAACGATGAAATGATCAAAACTACCAAGAAGTTGTTAAACTTTAAGTTTGACATAAAGGATATGGGCATTGCAGATGTTATTCTGGGAATTAAGATTACCAGAATCTCTGGCAGAATTGTACTATCTCAGTCTCATTATGTTGATAAGATATTTGAGAAGTTTAGTGGATCAGATACGAGTGTGTCATCAATACCTGTAGACTTAAGTCTGCATTTTACCAAGAATAATAATGAAAGTGTCTCACAATTAGAATATTCTCGGGCAATTGGAAGTTTAATGTATCTGATGAGTTGTACTAGGCCGGATATAGCTTACTCGGTTAGTAGGCTTAGTAGATACACAAGTAATCTCGATGCTTCTCATTGGAAGGGCATTGTGCGAGTGTTAAGATATTTACGCTACACTCGGGATTATAGGCTGCATTATACTCGATATCCAGCGGTGCTTGAAGGATATAGTGACGCGAATTGGATATCAGATATAAATGACTCAAAGTCCACTAGTGGATTTGTGTTCACTCTTGGTGGGGCAGCCGTGTCTTGGAATTCGTCCAAGCAAACGTGTATATCTAGATCAACGATGGAATTAGAGTTTATTGCTTTGGATAAAGCAACGGAAGAAGCAGAATGGCTTCGCCATTTCATTGAAGATATTCCACGTTGGTCTAAACCTGTGCCAGCTATTTGTATTCATTATGATTGTCAATCTGCAATTGGTAGGGCACAGAGTAATATGTATAATGGAAAATCTAGACATATCCGTCGTAGACATAATTCCATACGACAACTACTCTCGAATGGAGTTGTCTCTTTAGACTTTGTAAAGTCTAAGGACAACATTGCGGATCCGCTAACCAAAGGGTTAAGTCGAGTATTAGTCGAAACGTCGCCAAAAGGAATGGGGTTGAGGCCTTTGGAAGTTACCGGAATGAAAACCCAACCTAGTTGACTGGAGATCCCAAGATCTAGGTTCAATGGGACAACCTAATTGCGTGTAATAGTGATATGTCACTGAGGAGGTTAAACCTCCAGCCATTCCTTCTATCAGTGATACCTGCAAGTGTAGAGGATAAGCTGAGCTTTTAATGACTCTTGTGTGTTAAGCTGTTGAGCTGAGTATTGCAAGATACTTAAGTAGAGTCACCTATGTGAGTGTGAAGTGGGGCCGCTTCTAGAAGAATTGGATAGGCCAAGATTCTTTGAAACCACTCGCTGAACCAAGCTAGTGTCCAGGGCCACACAGGGCACACCAGTGAGAACAGAATGGTAGTAGGAATAATTCCCGTGTGAGATCTATTGTTTCAGTTTACATAAACGGCAGAGCAGTTCAAGATGTCTTATTCACTGATCAGCCAATAAACTCGATAGGTTTTCACTGGAAGAGGTTCAAAGCCACAAGCTACCTTCTCTGATGTCGGGGTTAGTTCGTTGTACTCTCTCTTCGAGTCATTATTGTTGAACGATGTCCATTTGTTGAGTCTTTCGGTCAATTTTTATTCATGTGGGAGATTGTTGGAAAAAAATGATTTTTGGTGACTTTAATTTAATATTAAAGTGTGGTGACTTTAATTAAATTTTAAAGTGGGTCTCAACCTTTTATTGTTTTGGGTCCAAGTGAGCCAAAAACCATTGAGTTTTGAATAAGAAATTGCCAAGAAATTACTTCATGATGTTAGATTCATGAATAAGATTTTAAAGAATATTTAAATCCTTTTTCTTGACTAAAGGGTGTAAATCCTTTGGGCATCCAAACTTTTCATCTTTTTGAAAAGGGGCTATAGATGTTGGTTAATGGTGCTTTAATGACCAGCCTTAAAGGCTGGAGGCTCTTCTTCTCTCCCCTTTACATGTATAAATTGAGACCCTCCTATCAAGTTTCAATATAGAAATTTTTTGCTTTCATTTTACAAGTCAGTCTGCCAGATAGTTCCTACATTGAGAGAGTGCTGCTACTGTTTTTGTTCGCTAAGCTAGACAGAAAGTGCTTCTGCTGTAGCTGATTTTGACCGTCGTATCCTGGGAGACAAACGCTGGGATTCCTCAAGCACTTGACCCGTGAGGCGGCGAAATCTGTTTTAAGGAAACTGCTTCCGTGCAGGCTTCGGTTTCGTCTCTTTACCCTTTTATTGTTTTGTGTATTTCTGTTGAAATTTAATTGTAATTATTAGCATATGTTCTTGGTATATAATTTGATTCCTTCATAAATCTACTTATTTAATTTCACAATTTAAACAACAATTTTGTGCCTTTAGTGTTGGTGCAAAACACGCTTCCCTAATTTGCATTGAAAAATGACAATTAATTGGACCTAAAAAATCATTGAACATACTTCAATTACCCGACAATCTAGCAAAAATCAAACCAATCCGGTGAAATAAATTTTGTGGCCAGAATAATATGCATGAACCCTGCCCTAAAATTACAAATTGTTTTCTATTTTCCCATTGAAGAATAAAGAACAAAAGCAAGTTGCTTCCTCAATTAGGGAAATGTATAGATATAGAATGACGGTGAGAGGCTTGTATTTTGTGTGCCGCCTAGGAGGACTAATCAATCTTCTCGACATCCCTATCCATTTGTGAAATGGGTGGTGTTAATGATACGAATAATTTTCTTGTTTCTTCTGCTATTTACTCTCACATAGGCATTCTTGTCATTTACTGTACACACTTTGTTTATCATCTTGAATGCTATTGTAAATGGGCCTAAAATGAATAACACTGTAATATGTATACCAATGATGGTAGGTCCAAAGGTGGGTGTAGATGTGAGACAGTGAAATTTGGTTTTTAGTAAGAAAGGTTTTGAATTGAATTGCAACCACAACTTGAGGAGGACCATCTGAGCATGTAGGGAATCTTGAGGTTGTTTGAATAGTTGGTTGGCATGCTCTTCACATAATTGTTTAAGAAAGTCTTGGTGTTAGGTCACAAAAAATAAATTTCTTGTGAATTCTTTCATCAAAGATGGCCTGACTTTGACCAAATTAAAAAGAAAATTAATGAAATGTGCGTAAATTAATCCAAACATCCGTTACTATTAAATCCAAATATATATATATATATATATGGGCATGTAGGGGACCCAAGCCCTAACAAGTTGCAAGTACACACATTGTCATAGCCCCCACATTCCAAAACCCAGCTCACCTATCTCAAAATCAATCACAATCTTCATCCAAATGTATTTGTCTTTATATTCTCTTCATCTTTGTAGGTACATATTCATTTATTTTCATGAGTAACTTTCACATCCACCATTGGCACCTCCAGGGCCGGCCTCGAGGTGAGGCGATTAAGGTGGTTGCCTCGGTCCTCCAATTTTAAACAAAATTTAGGGCTCACTAGGGGAGTGTATCATGTCGTATTATTTCATATTTACTTTAATATTAGCTCAATTCATTTATTTTCATGTTGTCGTATGGTATTATTTTGATTCGTATCCGATTGATGTTTAATATGAAAACTTTCACTTTTAGTTAAAAATAACTTAGCAAGTGTATGGAGAGATCCCATAAGTTCAATTTTATAAAATTTATTTGTACTAAATGAAATTATTCACTCTAAAATAGGTAACAAAAAAAATACATATCTTAAATGAAAAAAATATATTAGCCTTAATTATTATTTAACATACTTTTTTATTCAGTTAGATGGAGTTAAATAAAATATTAAAAAAATGTCATGGCATTCCTTAATGAACATTAAAATATATAATTAATAATTCATATTATTGAGTTGTGTGATACTTCGATTCATGTTAAAAAATAGTCAACCCTAACTTGCTAATTTTATATATTACTTGAGTTGTGTCGAAAATTCGCATCCTTACCCCCAATTAATTTTAGTTATTATAGCATTGGTAAGTTAAAAAATAAAGATTTAATTCAACTAATTGAAGTTCAACTATTTTATATATATATATATATTTAAATTTTGTTAAATTGTAATGCAATAGAAATAAATTTTTATCCTTTTTTTTTTATCCAAATAATTTTTTTTTTCAGGTAATGATATATGAAGGGCCCAATTTCAATTCGCCTTAGGCCCCTAATAACTCAGGGCCGACCCTAGCGCCTCATAGGAAGATTCTTGTCATGTTCATCGTATTCATATTTATTTATATTCGTATTATCTTATATTTATATTAGAATTTTTTCTACATGAAACTAATTTAAATGATATGAAATTATTCATCAAAATATTTAATTTTAACTTAAATTTATATTTCAAAATTTTTTAAAATTAAAAAATGCTTTTTACTTACTAAATTGACTCTAAAATAAATATATAAAAAAATTAGATTATCTGAAATAAAAATAAAAAACCTATAATATAATGACCCAATGATATTGCCCCACCAACCAAAACCCAACTCACGCATCTCAATCACCATTTTCATCCGAATGCATTAGTCTTCCTATTTTCTTAACCAAATGGACGGGAAAAAAATTAAAAATTATTATTATTATTATTTTAGTGTTTGGTACAATAAAATATGAAAGTCAACCGAAATTTTTTTTTTATGATCAATAAAAAATAAATTTATTTTTATAAAAAATATTTTCTATTTCTAAAAAGCAAAAAATGTTTTTCGAACTAAACTCTTACTAATATCACCATGTTATCACCACTACTCTCACCTCCACGACTATACACCCATCGCTACAACTATTATTACCATCACCATCACCACCATTCCTACCCCATCACTATGCCACCACCTCCACCTTAATCTTAGTCTCATCACCACTACGAAATATAAATAAATATTTTTCTCTCAAAAAAGTTTTCTATAAAAAGTATTTTATTTCCAAAGCAGACGTAAGTTTTCTACGTATTTATTTATATATTGAACAATGATTCATTTCTCTAATTTGAGAGTTCTAATTGAGCACTAATATGATAAAAAATTCAAAAAAAAAAAAAAAACCTAAGATCAAAACATCAATGAGTGGAATCCATCTCTTAGAGCTCCTTTAAAGCTCATAATTTAGAACTCCCAAACATTTTTGTTATATATTTGCTTGAGTAACTTTCCCAACCAAAGGCGTGACTTCAACATAAACCCAAGCCTTCCCATGGGAAAATTAGATCCGCATTTATGTAGTTAATTTTTTTTAAGGTAAATAATGAATAGATCTTAATAGTTAGATTTCATTCTTATCAAATTTTATTAAAAATAAGTGATGGTAAAATCATTGCTAAACATAATTTTTCATAACAATTTTTTGTATGTTGTCAAAACATGACAATTAGTGACTTTTTTCCCGATTTTTATAAATTATCGTTAAAATTTATAATTAGTGACATTTTTTTATAATGAATTTTTCAAACTGGCACTGAAAATTAAAAATTAGTGACTTTTTGTGACAATTTTTTTAAATTGTCGCTAAACCTTATAATTAATAACATTTTTTGACAATTTTTAAATGGGCGCTGAAAATTAACAATTGGATACATTTTGTACTAGTATTTGATGAAAAATGTCATTAATTCTCACAAGATCTGTTAGATAGTAAGTTTACCTATTAGAATTTACATATACATTTTTTTATCTTTTTTCTTTTTTTCACATCATATATAAGTGAGTTATTAGTATGGGAATATGGTAATACAAAAAGTATAAACTTCTCTCCATAAAATTTGGAGGCATGATTTTACACCCCAAACTGATGCGAACTATTAGACCAAAAGTTCTAATATTATAAACATGTTTGATTTGTTAAAAACTCAATCAAAATCAATTTATAATATAAATAAGTTAAACTTTAGATATATTTTGAAACTCGCTAATTTCTAAGCTTGACTTGAACTGAACTCAATAAATTTAGGTACAATTATAAAAAAAATCCCAAAGTTTGAGTCTTGTAACAAAAAAAAAAATCTTTAATTTTTAATTTTGTCAATTTGAACCTTAATCTTTTGATTAAATTTAAGTAAAATTGACGAAAAAATAGTATTTTAGTTATTAAACTCAATGTAGACATACATAAACTATTTAAAATATTATTTTTTTAATGACTAAAATATACATTATTTCACCGATTTTATTTAATAAAAATAAAAAAATAGTTTAAATTAAACAAATCCAAAGTATAAGGTTTAAATTACCAAAATTAAAAATTTAGAATTTATTTTGTTAAATGACTCAAACTTAAAAATTTTCTTTTTTTAAATTTGCTCATAAATTTATAAGCATTAATAAATAAATAAATAAATAAAACTAATATACTTAAGCTCAACTCGTTTAAATATCAAGTCAAAAATTAATGAAACAAATTTAAATATATTTTAAAATTTATTAAAATTATAAATTAAATTTAAATAATTTATTACTTCTTCGACTCAATTCGCTTACTTTTTTTTTAGGTCTCCCCAGGGTATCCCCCGCCGACCGCGGAGACTAATCCCTTCGCTGGTTTGTAGGCACCTCGAAGGGTGGGACAGCTGGCCCAGGGATTTAAGGCTGCTCCATGCCCAAGGTGAGAATCGAACCCCCGACACTTGATTAAGGGAGGAGGAGTCCCTTCCACTCCACCACATCCCCTGGGTTGACTCAATTCGCTTACAACTCTAATTAGAAGTTGCAAGTTGCAACACAAGTTATTTTTCCCATTGTGATGCTTATCCGCGACTCACCATGCTCTAAATAGTATGATACAGCGCATTGCATATAAGGCATATTTTGACGACATGATAAAAATAGTATTACATTATAAAAAAATAAATTTTTATGCATATTTTTTTTTTTTTTTTTGTGTGTAAAATATTAAAAAATTACTAAAAAGGTCTCTTCCTAAAACAACATCAAGTGAAACTATTTTTAATAGTAGAATTTGATTTCTCTCAAATTCAAATCTGAACTCCAAAGAATTTGAGAAATTTGTAGGATCCATCACAAGTCTCATTTCGATAATTTAAACAGTTCATTTTGTAAGACTTTTCATATGTATTATTTATAAAAAAAATAAAATAAAATAAAATAAAGAAAAAATTAGTCTAAAGTCCCTTTCCCATTTTTAGTAATGGAAAATGTCCAAAATATTATTTTGTGATGTCTAAAATCCCTCAACCCTACACCCATATATCATAAAGAAATTTGACTCTCTCAAATCAAAACTCATTTCTCTCCCCCTCTCATCCTCTCTCTCTTCTCTCGCTTCGACGCCGTCACGAAACTCGCTTTTCGATGCGACTGGCGATCCGTCAACCTAGACGACAACACCCTGATTCTCATCTCCCTTCGTTGTGTTAACCTCACGCGCCTGAAGCTCCGCAGATGCCGCGAGCTCCCCGACCTTGGCATGGCTATTTTCGCCAAGAACTACAAAGGTTTGAAGAAGTTCTCGTATGGATCTTGCATGTTCGGAGTCAAATGCATGAATATAGTGCTCGATCACTATTCCTCTCTTGAAGAGCTCTCCGGCAAGCACCCCCGTGGCATCAATGACGGCGGAGGCGTGGCCGTCGCCGCCCGCTGAGTCTTTTCCTCTCTCTTTGATCTTCTCTCTCCAACAAACATGAAGACAATTCTAAAAGCAACCCACTGAAGCTCAGAAAAAGATGGGAATATGTAGATTAATGAAGTTGTTTAGATCAAAATACCCATTGAAGCAATTGTGGATTTGGGGTTTATCAACAACCCACAAAGCAAAATCATGATTTCGTACCACCAACATTTCAAACACACAGAAATGTAGCTCGAAATCACCAAATTCATGAGTGATTTCCAGCCTCTGAGACACTCCATGGATAGCCCACCCCATGTTTGTTTATATGTTCCAGAGAAAATTATGTATATGATCAATAAAGCAATGAGATTGAGGTTAAACAAAACCCTACCAAGAGCAACACCTTTGATTCCAAGAGAAAGCTTGGAAACAAGAAAATAATTAATGGGTATGTGAAGAATCGCTGTTAGAGTTGTACAGATTATTACAGATGCGTTTATAGATTGTGTTCAAAGATAGATTCGTAATGGGTGAAGAATAGATTGAGTTAAGAGGTATGGAAGTGAATACAGAAAGTATGATTGGGCTTTAAAAGCTATAAACTCATCTCGACCACATAAAAGTAGAATTATCTTCATGAGTTTTTTTTTAATTTAATTATATGGATGATTCTCTATTATTTCATCTCACATTTCTCTACAATTAATTAGGTTTCTTTCATCCCTCTGTTTTTTGCCCATCTAAACTATAATCTTGATTTTTCTTGTTCTTGGCAGAGAAATTTTCTGGTTTGAACCCAGAAAAATTCTTGCAAATACTAGAGAAAATCTCTGAAAATCCAGAGAAATTCTCCTTTTAGTGAGTCTCTCTCTCTCTCTCTCTCTATATATATATATATATATATGTATGTATATGTATATTGATTGTTGTTGTTACTTATATGGGTGATCGGTTTATGTATTGCACATCGTGATTAGGAAGGCAATCTAGAGAAAATTCAGAGAAAATCTCTAGACTAGAATCCAAAAAATTTCTTTACACTTTCTAGAAAATTGTTATTGTTATTTATTTGGGTGATCGATTTATGTATTGCATATCGTAATTGGAAAAGCAGAGAATTCTAGTTTGAACCCAGAAAATTCTTACAAAAACCAGAGAAATTCTCTAAAAATCTAGAGAAAATCTCTAGACTAGAATCTCTAAAATCTAGAGAATTTCTTTGGCCTTCCTAGAATTTCTCTAGTTTGGAAAAAATTTCTCTCGAAAGTCTAGAGAAATTCTCTTGATCGAATTTTCTCTGAATCGATTTTAGAAAACTTAGACATTATAAAAATATTGAATGTCTTTTATGCTATAAAATCTTAATACCAAGGACCTTAAAAAAAAATTTCAAAAATTAAATCAATCTAATAATTACAATCTTTTTATTTTATTGTGTGGTGTTTTGAGAAGTTAGTAAAAAAAATGATTTTTTGACTTTTTTAGTCTATTTTGTCTTTTTACAAATAAAAAATTGTGAGAGGTGATGCGACCCAAAATAAGTAAAAAACTAAAAACTAACTTTTTTTTTGCTTCTCAATATGTCTCTAAAACATAAATAATCTATTTTAAAAAATATATTTATTATCTATTTTTTAAAAATAAATATAATAAAATAAAAATATTATAATTATCAAATTAACGTAATTTTTTTTTATAAATAATATATATTAAAAATTTTATAAAATGAACCATTTCAATTATTAAAACTAAAATAAAATCTTATATACGTAAATGATGATTTGACTCCTCGCCTGAATTTAATATTCAACAACCAACTCATTAAATTTTGACGCGTACATTGTCTCCATGTACGGTCAAGTCTCGACAAAATAGTCAAAAGTTTAGAAAGGTCCACGAGAGAGCAAGTCCATTTTGGTAGGTGAGTTAAAAATTATTTTTTAAAATTTTTTGATTTTTTAAATAACAATGATTCATCTCCCTTTTTTTTACACCCTCTTTGACCCCCTCTCTCTCTCATTGGTTACGATCGTCTCCGATAGAGATCCTCGTTTTACTGCCAGATTGTGACAGAGCTTGTAGAGTGCCCTAGGCACTAAGTTGACATTTAGCACAGCTTATCATCCTCAGACTGATGGGCAGTCCGAGCGTACTATTCAGATCCTTGAGGATATGCTTCGGGGTTGTGTTCTTGACTTTAACGGGTCGTGGGAAAGGCACTTGCCATTGGTGGAGTTTGCCTACAACAACAGTTTCCAGTCTAGGATCGGTATGACACCATTTGAGGCCTTGTATGGCCGACCGTGTCGGTCTCTAGTTTGTTGGGCCGAGGTGAGTGATGCACCTTTGTTGGGTCCGGAGTTGGTGAGGGAAACGACGGAGAAAGTTGAGCTTATCCGTAAAAGGCTTGTTACAGCCCAGAGTCGTTAGAAATCTTATGCCGACCGTAGGAGGAGACCTTTGGTGTTTGAGGTAGGTGATCATGTCTTTCTAAAAATATCACCTAGGCGAGGTTTGATGAGGTTTGGGAAGAGTGGGAAGTTGTCCCCTCGGTTTATTGGGCCTTTTGAGATCCTTGAGAGGATTGGTGAGGCTGCTTATCGTTTAGCTTTGCCACCGCAGTTGTCCGGAGTACATGACGTGTTTCATGTGAGTATGCTTCGGAAGTATGAGCCGGATCCATCACATGTGTTGGATTGGACCGATTTGGTGGTTGATGAGGATATCTCGTATGAGGAGAGACCGGTTCAGGTCTTGGATAGGCGAGATCAAGTTTTGCGAGGCAAAACCATCCCTTTGGTGAAGGTTCTATGGAAGCATCACGGAGTGGAGGAAGCCACTTGGGAACGTGAATTGGAAGTCCGCGAGAAATATCCGGATATGTTTATTGATTTGTAATCTGTATTTAGATTTTGAAATATTGTTGAACTTAAGAGCTTTATATATGTCTTAAGTTGGAAAACATTGAGAACGTTTTGGTTTAATGTTAGTATTTTGAAACTTGCCTCATAATGGAAGTTTAGTGTCACATTGCATATGTTGATTATATTATAGAATTGGAGTTATATCATGAAATTGAATATGATATTGAAATTGAAAGAAAAAATGCATAATACTGTTGCAGGTTGTAATATATGTGTTTTATATACATATTGTGAGATGCCTCTTGATAAGAGATGAGATGACCGGTATTGGGTCAAGTTGTTCATTATTGTAATGTCATATTGTTGGAATTTGAGAAAAATCTGTTTTTGAAAACTTATGCTTAATTTCGGGGACGAAATTCTTTTAAGGGGGGGAGGTTATAGCGACCCCAGTCTTTCCTTTTGATTGTTGTATCAGGACTTATGTTCCGTAGACTCCGTTGTTATCAAATTGTTGTTATCGTCCTTTAATTTCTTATTTTTGAGTTATAGGATGTGTTGGGCAGGTTTGTGATAGATCGGTTGAGTTTAGATGCCTAAACTAGTTGCCCAGATTTTGACCTGTCCGCTCGAGCGGGGAGTTTGACGCTCGAGCGGGGACCCTTTTGTTGCTTGTCGGCTCGAGCGGGGGTTTTGGCGCTCGAGCGAGATTATCACCCATCCAGTATTTTTTGTGTAGTGTTGGCCGCTCGAGCGGGGATTGGTCGCTCGAGCAAGAGGTTGTGAGTGACGCTCGAACGGGGAGTTGGGAGCTCAAGCGGGGACCTGTCTGCAGAAACTTTTGGGAGTGTGCATCCGCCGCTCGAGCAGGAGTTTGGCCGCTCGAGCGGGAGTCTGTGAGTGGCGCTTGAGCGGGGGTTTCCACGCTCGAGCGGGGCGACTGTTATATAAATCCGAGATCCGACTTTCTAGATCATTTTTCATCTCCCTTTTGATTCCAAAACCCTGGAACCGTCTTCTCTCTCTCCCTACACACTTTCTCTCTCAGGTTTGATCTACCTAGAGTGTATTTCTACCCTAGGTCCTTTGTTAAAAAGATAGAGTGAGTCGAGGGCTTCCTTTTAATCTGAACAATCTTGGATTTGGAGCACTTTGGATTTCGGGTCATCATCTCCGTTTTCTCCATTCGGGTTATTTACTTCGAGGTAGGGATTTCCTACTCTATATTATAGGTTTTGTTCTGAGTTCTAGTATTTCGATATGTTGGAGGTATTTTGGTAATTTTGGAAAAACCCTAGTTGTGATATTAAATTAATTTGTATAATTAATTTAGGAAAAATTGGAGAATTTAGTTGAATTCATGGAATTGGGAAATTATAAGTTTAAATGGCGTAGTTGAATAATTTAATCACTCGCCTATTGAATTGTTGAGATTATAATTGTTGATACATTTATTTCATGTTTAAAAATAACTGTTTTGGGCTATCGGTGGAGGATAACCGTGATTGTTGTAGAAATTGCATGTGAATTAGGAAAAACCTGAAACTAATCACATTGATTAAGTCATTGATTGTGACTGTTGAATTAATACATAAAATACATATATTGATTGAGTATTGTATATGGCAAGTGTTTAATACTTTGTATATGCATTTTGTTTGGGAGGAGATAGGGGATGTACTCCACGGTTTGGGAGGAGATAGGAGATGGACTCCTAAACCGGATGTTATTTGGGAGGAGATAGGGATGGACTCCATTAGCACCACTAATATGTGTGCTTATTGATTTATGAAAGTGTTTTTACACGTTATCGATACATCACTAACATGTGTATCAAATTTGAGGTATGGAAGTGTTTTGGTATGAGACTTAGTCTCATTAAATTTGTTGATATTGGAAGTAATGTTAATGTGGGATGTAGTCTCACTGTTATAGTTGGCCAGGTCCTGAGCCATATTGGTATAAATGAAAAGTTGAACAAATAATGAGAAGAAAAACGTGCCTTGGGCATTATAGTTATGAAACAGTATGATAATGAAATTTGTAATTAACCATCTATTGAATGCTATTGCTTTATTCAATGCTTATATTTGGTTTAGTATATCTCTACTGGACTGTGGTTCACCCTATACGGGAACATCATTTTCAGGTTCAGGTGATGTGCTACCTCCAAGGAATTAGCTTGGAAGGACTTAGAGTTGAAGACTCATTTAGATTAGTTGTTATTTGCTTTATTTGATATTACATGTAAGGACTCAAGCCAAGGGCTTAACTTGTAAATGAGTTAGTACTTATATTTTTGTGTCCAAGTATTGGCTTAGAAAGATGTAAGCTTGTAGGGCATTTACTTTCTTTATTACATGTAATGTCTTTTAATAAGTTTACTCTGATGAATGGAATAATAATCTTTGTTTTCTTATAATGACGCATGTTATTATTATATATTATGGGTTTATTTTTTAGGGCATTACATTTACTAATTTAATAAATAGATATGTCAAATTATTCACATAAGTTGGGAATAGAACAAGACAATTTTTAATGATTAGGTGAAAGGTAAGTTGGCGTAAATCTAATGTTAAGTCCAAATTTAGGCCTTGTTTGGGAAGACTAAATAAGTGCACTTTTTGTCTTTTTGGACAAAAAAATTGAGGTTGAAAATATGGATGTTTTGGTTAACTTTTTGACTTTTTATGGAAAAATGTGTAATAAAAAATTGTGAAAATTGATTTTTAGAGGAAAATTTGAATTGGGAGTTGTGCAGCCGTAATTGTTGACTTTTGATGAATAATGTTAACTTTTTAACTTTTTGAGTAACTTTTTGACTTTTTGAATTATTTGAGAGTACCCAAACTTGGCCTTAATATCACAAGTGAAGCCTAATTTATTTTTACATAAATTTTATAATATAAGATAAATTATAATTTTTAGACTTCACAAAATATGAAAAAATTATTATATTGACAAATATAATTTACCACTATTATATAATAAATTAAATTTACGAAACTCATAAGACGAAATGTATTTATATTTTATTATAAATATAATTTTTGTGATTTATTTTTTAATTTTTACCACTTAAATTATGACATATATTTGTTATTAAGAATTTAGAGCACACAATTAATTACATAAGAATAAAAAAAATTCTCTTATATTTAACTGTGATAAAAATAAATAAAATTTAAGTAATTCTAAATTATTTTTGCTAAATATTATAGCTAAATTTTTTAAATTATTATTTAATTTTAAAAATTAATTTTTAATTATTTATTTATACTCGGTACATAACATAAGTAATTATACTAATACCATTTGAAGTAAATTTATAAATATAAAATATGAATTTCTAATATTACTTTTAAAATTATAATTTTTTTATCTTTTTATAAATTATTTTTCTGATCCCCATTAATAAGTAATTTTCCCAAGAAAATTAAGAAGACACGTGTAAGGACAGTATTTGCAGAGTACTGATAATTTCGGATACAGTGTGATGGCCCACTGGAGATTATCCTGTCCTCAAAAAAGAAAACAGATTTGTGAAATATTTTTGGCGAAGAAATGACGTGGCGCAATGGCAACCAAAATCGTTTTCTTTTGTTTTGTAGCTGGAAACGTACTGACCATTTCTTTTTTTGTTTTTTAGATTCATGTGTTTGTGGTGTTGCGTGGCTCTGAATATTCCCCATTTTTTTTTTGAAGAGTTGACGAGACCATCAGACCTGAGGGTTGTTTTGAGAAGATGGTAAAAAATAATTTTTTGACTTTTAATTAAACTTTTAGCTTTTTTAGAAAAATGATTTGGAAAGTTGGTAAAAAGTGACTTTTGACTTTTTTTTATTAATGTTTGTTTATGATGTCAAATTATAATAAAATGACCAAACTACCCCCATTTATTTAAAATATTTATAACTTCACCTATGTAACACATTTTGACTCATGAGGAGTAAAATTGTAATTTCACCGTTGGCTAAAAACTAACTTCCCAAATGAAAAAAAGATAAAAAAGTCAATTTTTAACTTTTGCTACTAACTAAAAAAAGTGACTACAAACCATGTTGTCAAAATAAGCCTAAATCTCAGGAGACTATTGCTCAATTAGGCTACGTTTGTTTAGTTTTATGAGATGGAAGAGATTAAAAAAATATCTCAAGCACAATTTTTTAATTATATTAAAATACTCAAATAATTAAAAAGTCAAACTAAAAAAAATCATTTCAAACGAGTATTGGAAATGAGTATGAGTGTAGAAAAACCTAACTACGAATCATGTAATCTGCTCTTATAAAGACTTCATATACCTTATACAATGTAATGCAATATAAACATGTAATTTTTTCATAGAGAAGTGCAAAAATTGTAGTAATAACATTCTTTGTGAACGAGTTCAACATTTGCATTTTATGTATTTTTTTTTTTATGAAAAAAATTATGTATTTATAGCATTAATAATATATGAATATGCTGTTGGAGACTGAAATTCATCTATCAATATATGATTACATCTTATAAGGATTTGCAACCTTTCCATTTCATAAAATAAAAAAAAATAAATGAAGTGATTTATTGCAACGAATCATAACCACACACACCAAAATGATTGAATCCCAACCCAAACATGGGTATTTTTGGAACATTAAAAATATGCCTCAAGGCTACAAAGCCTCAAACGATGCAACAAAAGAAAGAAAATATGTATATAATAAGGAGGAATAATTCAGACTTTGAAATCAATATATGATCACACAAAATCTTGTATTGTAGGCTCCAAGATCAATGATATGCAAGGAAAAAGAGAAACATGACACCATATAACCAAACTCACTTTGATATATATGTTTTTAACTATTCGGTAAACAATGAAATTTGAGTATATGATTTATTTATTGTTCTAAGTAGTATATTGAATTATCGATTGCTAATTCATTTAAATGATTAAAAATAATAATTTATTATTTATATCTTATCCTTAATAATATGTTTGTGCGAATTCAAATGGACATTGAAAAAGTATATCAAATGATATTCATTTAGTAAAATATATTATTTTTTAAAATAATAATAATAAAGAAAAATTATATCAAAAAGTACGAAAAAAGTAGGGCACTTTAGTTAGAGATATAATTCTGAAACTGTTGCCCAAACTTAAATTATTTTTGTTAGACAATTTTCACTATATTTAAAAGATTTAATTTTATTGTATACAAAATAACAATTAGAATTTAAAGCAATAAATAAAAAGAGAGAATTTGTTTAATTACAAAAATCAAACTCGAAATAATAAATAAATAAATAAATAACATATTTTATTTTGTTACAAAAACAAAATTAAAATCTGATTAAATAAACAAATAAAAACAGAATAAAATTAAACAACTTACTTGGTTAATTTCTTTGAATAACTTTTCTGATCAAGTCCAGTATTTAACACTATGTCCTTAAGACAGATTCGTCCTCTCCACGGTGCTTTCAGAATTTGGACGTCTATCTCCCAAGATAAAATGATCTTCTCAACGAATAAAAGCAGCACTACAATTTAATCGTTCGTCGAACACATTAAGTGTTTACACTCTTTCTTTCAGAAATAAAATGCAGCAAAATGCAGAGATTTAAAGCAGAGGATGGAGTACGAAAATTGGAGTGAAAAAATTCAAATGGGAGGCTTAGTCTATTTATAGATGTAAAGGTGGCTCTTGGTTTTGAATTGAACAGATACTGTACCTGTTCAATTTGAATTAAACAGAAACATACTGTTTAGGCACTGTTTGGTTTTGAAATTCAAACAGATTTAAAGCTATTGGGTTCAAAAACGAGAAGGGCCCTGTTTGGATGAACAGTAAATCCAAATCAGTTTAATTATGTTTGAAAATGGGAAGGGCCCTGTTCGGATGAATAGTAAATCCAAACCAGTTTAATTTGAATTCTGGATTTTATTTTACCAAAAATAAAATTAAATTCAAATATTTTTTTGACCGGAAAAGATTAGTATTGGGCCGAACAAGCCCAACCCAATCACACACCCGCGCCCAGCCCGCCCGACCGACCAGACGGACGGACGACGGCGGCGCGCGTGGTGGTTTTTGGGTCCAATGGGTCTAGCCCATTTTGCCCATAACCTCTCCCTCTAAAACACTTAGGTACCCCTTGGGGTACACCCCAAGTACCAAACCCATGCCTTATAAACCTTTTCAAAACCTCCCATCAAATCAATGTGGGACAAGCCTTATTCAAACCTTTAAGGAATTTCCACCAAAACTCCATTCCCATGGAGCATACTTTGGCTTCAATTTTCCATTCACTTGGTAATGGTTTTGAGCAACCAAATATACCACGTGAATCACAACGCGGCATAGAACGCGTTACCACTTTGACCCGTGTAAATTGATGCACGGGGCCCACCTAAAAATTAGACCAAACATGGGAAAAAATTCTGGTTTTACCTAAAATTTTATAACCATTTCCAACAATCCCCCACATGAATGGAATTTGATGACAACGGAAATGCAACAATATGTAGATTTAACGAAAGAGTATAAGTTGAAAATATCTTGCATCAGGATAGGTAGTTTTCGGCCTTGAACCTTCCCTATCGGACTTACTGGCTAACCAATGGACGCGATGCCTTGAATTGTTCAGCCGTTTGTGTAAGCCAAGACAATAGATTTCATACAAAATATCTTCTAACACATCGTGGTTCTCACTGTTGTGTTCATTTTGGCCTTGAACTCTCCTGGTTTTCATGAGTGTTTTTAGAGAATGTAGCCTATTTCATTCTCATAGAACCGGCCCCAGTTCAACACTCATATAGGTGATTCTTATTGTGAGTATCTTCTTATACTCGTCTTGATTTTATGCCTTAATCAAGATATAAGTAATCATTAAAAGCAAAGCTTATCCTTATGCCACTACAGACAACATATGTTGCAGATATCACTCTCACAATAGGAATGGGTAGGGAATTGTAATCCCTTGGTGATTTCTGGCGAGCCATACATAACTTAGTTGTCCCTTTGAACTTAGTTCTTGGGATCTCCAGTCATATAAGTAGGGTTACCATTATGACGACTCTTATGTAATAGGCTTTAATCTCATCCCCTTCGATGAAATATACACTAGCTCTTTTTTCAAACCTTTTGTTAACGGATCCGCAATATTCTCTTTAGATTTTATATAATCTATTGAGATTATTCCGTTTGACAACAATTGCCTTACGGTATTATGTCGACGACGAATATGTCGTAACTTACCGTTATACATGTGATTCTGTACTCTGCCTATTGCAGATTGACTATCACAATGAATGCAAATAGCTGGCACAGGTTTTGACCACATTGGAATGTCTTCTAAGAAGTGACGAAGCCATTCTGCTTCTTCACCTGCTTTATCTAAAGCAATGAACTCGGATTCCATTATGGATCGTGCGATGCAAGTTTGTTTCGTGGACTTCCAAGAAACAGCAGCGCCTCCTAGAGTAAAAACATATCCACTAGTGGATTTTGAATCTTTAGTATCCGATATCCAATTGGCATCACAATAACCTTCGAGTACTGCTGGATATCGAGTAAAGTTCAAACTATGATCACGAGTAAATCTTAGATATCTAAGAACTCGAATGATCGCTTTCCAATGGTCTTCTCCGGGGTTACTAGTGTACCTACTCAATTTACTGATAGCATAAGCTATATCAGGACGAGTACAATTCATTAGGTACATTAGGCTTCCAATGATTTGGGAGTATTTTAACTGAGACACTGCATCACCTTTATTTTTCGATAAATAAAAACTGATGTCTACAGGTGTCCTTGCTAAATTCAAATCATCCTTGATAAATTTATCAAGAATTTTCTCAATATAATGAGATTGAGATAATGCATATCCGTCAGATGTTTTAGTTATTTTCATTTCTAATATAACATCTGCGACCCCCATATCTTTCATATCAAATCTATTGTTAAGCATTTGCTTAGTTGATTTGATCATGTTTTGACTGCTTCCAATGATAAGCATGTCATCCACATAAAGACAAACTATGACATATCCTTGGTCAGTGTTTTTAACATAGACGCATTTGTCACATTCGTTTATCTTAAACCCATTAGTAAGCATTGCATGATCAAATTTTTCATGCCATTGCTTAGGTGCTTGTTTTAATCCATAAAGGGATTTTATAAGTCGACAAACTTTCTTTTCCTACCCTGATACTACAAACCCTTCGAGTTGCTCCATATATATCTCTTCATTTAGATCACCGTTTAAGAAAGCTGTCTTAACATCCATTTGATGTATTTCTAAATTAAACAACGCTGCTATAGAAATAAGCATGCGAATGGATGTTATTCTTGTCACAGGGGAATATGTGTCAAAATAGTCCAGACCTTCCTTTTGTCTGTAACCTTTAACTACAAGTCTTACTTTATACTTGTCAATTGAACCATCTGCTTTCATTTTTCTCTTGAATATTCATTTATATCCAAGAGGTTTAGAACCTGGTGGAAGATCCACCAATTCCCAAGTATGATTTTGCATAATGGATTCAATTTCATTATTAACAGCCTCTTTCCACAAAGGTGCTTCAGGACCTGTCATTGCTGCCTTAAAGCTTTGAGGTTCATTTTCTAACAAGTATGTCAAAAAATCTGGACAAAAGAATTTTGATGTTCTCACTCTCTTACTTCTTCTTGGTTCATCATCAGTTAAATCCTGTTGGTTGAGACCATTACTAGTCTCTAGTATTTGATTGTCATTAATCTCTTGACTTTGTGTACAATCATAAGTTCTTTTCTGTGAACTTAATTCCTGTCATTTCTTGTAAGGAAAGACATGTTCAAAAAACATAGCATTCCTTGACTCTATAATAGTGTTCACATTTATATCAGGCATTTCTGATTTATAAGTCAGAAACCGATATGCACTACTATTCTGAGCATAACCAATAAACACACAATCTACTGTTTTTGGTCCAATCTTAGTCTTTTTAGGAACAGGAACTTCCACTTTTGCCAAACACCCCCACATTTTTAAGTATTTGTAGGAAGGTGGTCGACCTTTCCATAATTCATAAGGAGTACTGTTGGTTTTCTTGTGGGGTATTCTATTAAGAAAATAATTAGCAGACAATATTGCTTCCCCCCACAAGTTCTGTGGTAAACCTGAACTTAGTAACATGGCATTCATCATTTCTTTTAGGGTTCTATTCTTTCTTTCAGCAATTCTATTTTGCTGTGGAGAATAAGGGGCTGTAGTTTGGTGAATAATGCCATATTGTGCACAAAATTCATTTAATGGTGCATCATATTCACCACCCCTATCACTTCTAACCATTTTAATGGTTTTACCAAGTTGATTTTCAACTTCTGTTTTGTAGAGTTTAAACATTTCTAAGGTTTCATCTTTACTTCTAAGTAAATAAACACAACAATACCTTGTGCAATCATCGATAAATGTTATGAAATACTTTTTGCCTCATCTAGTTTGAATAAATTTTAGATCACATACATCAGTATGAATTAATTCTAGAGATTCGGTTTTCCTTTCAACTGATTTAAATGGAGCCTTAGTTAGTTTCGCTTCTACACAAACTTCACATTTATGATTAGGATTAATTTCAAACTTTGGTATATAATCCAAACTAATTAATCTACGCAAAGCATCATAATTTATATGACCTAACCTACCATGCCATAAATTCGACTCAAGAATATAAGCAAAAGATGTGTTATTCTCATTCATAGCAACTTTTGGTACAATTGTCATTACATTTAGTTTAAAAAGACCATCACTCATGTATCCCTTACCGATATACATACCACTCTTTGTTAATACAAACTTATCAGACTCAAAAACAAGCCTAAAACCATTTTTACTTAATAAAGAACCAGAAACTAAATTCTTCCGGATGTCAGGTACATGCAGTACGTTGTTGGGGGTCAGTTCTTTCCCTGATGTCATCTTCAAGATCACTTTCCCTTGTCCAGCCACAGTAGAAGTAGAAGAATTTTTCATGAAAAGTTGTTCACCATTTGCAGCCTTATTGTAGGTAGTAAACATCTTCTTGTCCGCACATATGTATCGAGTTACTCCAGTGTCAACCCACCACTCTTTGGGATTTCCAACCAAGTTAGCCTCAGATACCACAGCAGAGAGGTTGATGTCATTCACTCCGTCAGAGATGTAATCCAATTCTGTTACATTGGCCTGATTGGTGGTCTTCTTACTTGTACTTCCATGATCCTTCTTAGGGCGGCGGTAGTCAGAAGCTCGATGTCCAGTCTTGCCACAGTTATAGCATTTTCCTTTGAACTTCTTGTTGCCAACGTTGTTACCTTGTTTAGGACCATCTCCAGTAAACTTTCTCTTTTTGTTATGTGGTTTATGAACTTGTTCAACCACATTAGCCTTGGACTCAATGGGATTTTTCTCATTCCTCTTTTCAGCCTTTCGGTTATCTTCCTCAATTCTTAATCTTACAATCAACTCATCCATGGTCATTTCTTTGCGTTTATGTTTTAAATAATTTTTAAAATCTTTCCAAGCTGGTGATAACTTTTCCATCAAAGCAGCGACTTGGAAAGACTCGCTAAGAGACATACCTTCTGAATGAATATCATACAAAATTATCTGAAAACTTTGAACTTAAGATATTACCGTTTGGGAGTCTACCATAACAAAATCCAGAAATTTACCGACGACAAATTTCTTCGTGTCGGCATCTTCTGTCTTGTATTTCTTCTCCAAAGAATCCCACAATTCTTTTGCTGACTTTAGAGAACTGTAAACATTATACAGCATGTTGTCAAGGCCATTGAGGATGTAGTTTCTGCACAGGAAATCTGAATGTTTCCAAGCATCTACAGCGGCAACAACTTGCCGATCACTTTCACCCTCTTTAAGTGCTGGAGCCTCTTCATGGAGAAACCGGGCCAAATTAAGAGTTGTAAGATAGAACAGCATCTTCTACTGCCATCTCTTAAACTCGATACCGTTAAATTTTTTCGATTTTTCTCCATGATTGATAAGTACATGAACATGGTTCTGGATAGGGACCGATGTTGGTGTAACAATAGGAGTACCACTGCCAGATGCAGTTTTAGTTGTAGTAGCCATAATCTCTGATTACAAAAATCAGAAAAATTAAAACACAAATAAATTTTCTAGTTACTAAAACTAGAAAATAAATTATAACACAAAATAATTTTATTTTCCTTGTTACTAAAACTAGAAAAATAAAATAGCACAATAATTTTCTGTTAACACAATTAATATTCTGCAATTGTTAATGAAACCAGTATATTACTACTAGTTGTCAAAGAAAAGAGACAGTATATTACTATTATTTGTCAAATAGCATAAACACTATTTGTTTTTCCAACCAGAATATGTCTTTATGAAATCAGAAAATTAAATACAATGAAGATACCAAAAAATTGTTCTGTCTTAAGATTGTTGGACAATCTTCACTGTATTTAAAAGATTTAATTCTATTGTGTACAAAACAACAAATTTAAAGAAATAAAGAAAATGAGAGAATTTGTTTGATTACAAAAATCAAACTTGAAATAATAAATAAATAAATAAATAACAGATTTTATTTTGTTACAAAAACAAAATTAAAATCTGATTAAATTTCAAATAAAAACAGAATAAAATTAAACAACTTACTTGGTTAATTTCTTTGAATAACTTTTCTGATCAAGTCCAGTGTTTAACACTATGTCCTTAAGACAGATTCGTCTTCTCCACGGTGCTTTCAGAATTTGGACGTCTATCTCCCAAGATAAAATGATCTTCTTAACGAATAAAAACAGCACTACAATTTAATCGTTCGTCGAATACAATAAGTGTTTACACTCTTTCTTTCAGAAATAAAATGCAGCAAAATGCAGAGATTTAAAGCAAATGATGGAGTACGAAAATTGGAGTGAAAAAATCCAAATGGGAGGCTTAGTCTATTTATAGATGTAAAGGTGGCTCTTGGTTTTGAATTGAACAGGTACTGTACCTGTTCAATTTGAATTAAACAGATACATACTGTTTAGGCACTGTTTGGTTTTGAAATTCAAACAGATTTAAAGCTGTTGGGTTCAAAAACGGGAAGGGCCTTGTTTGGATGAATAGAATCAGTTTAATTCTGTTTGAAAACGGGAAGGGCCCTGTTTGGATGAACAGTAAATCCAAACCAGTTTAATTTGAATTCTGGATTTTATTTTACCAAAAATAAATTTAAATTCAAATGTTTTTTTAGCAGCATGCCATGCCATGGCCAAGGCAGCCATGGCATGCCATGCTGCTGGCCTTGGATTCGTGCTAACCGATGCTTGCTCGGCTTCTCTAAGTGTTTTTGCACGTTAGTCGGGCTTCTTACTCCTTCGGGGTGTGATTCGCATAGCGACGTTGCTTTTTGATCCTTCGATGTCGGCTCTTCCTATCATTGTGAAGCAGAATTCACCAAGTGTTGGATTGTTCACCCACCTTAGTATTGGGCCGAACAAACTCAACCACACACCACGCACCCAGGCCCAGCCCAGCCGGACGGACGGTGGCGCGCGCGCGTGTGGTGATTTTTGGGTCCAATGGGTCTAGCCCATTTTGGCATAACCTCTCCCTCTAAAACACTTGGGTACCTCTTGGGGCACACCCCAAGTACCAAACCCATGCCTTATAAACCTTTTCAAAACCTCCCACCAAATCAATGTGGGACAAGCCTTATTCAAACCTTTAAGGAATTTCCACCAAAACTCCATTTTCATGGAGCATACTTTGGCTTCAATTTCCCATTCACTCGGTAATGGTTTTGAGCAACCAAATATACCACGTGAATCACAACGCGGTATAGAACGCGTTACCACTTTGATCCGTGTAAATCGATGCACGGGGCCCACTTAAAAATTAGACCAACATGGAAAAAAATTCTGGTTTTACCCAGAATTTTATAACCATTTCCAACAATTTTAGACCAAGAAGATATTATTTATCTAAGGACAAAATTTATCTATTTATTTATCTATACACATATTATTTATTTGTCTATCTATAGACATGACCCTTATCTATCTAGAGAAATGTTTTAGACCACTAATTAGTGGTGGCTCTAATGATGTGACAGTGGGTCCCACCCAAGTGTGTTTGTGCCTTTTTTTTTTTTTTTTTTCAATTGCCACCTCACTAATAGTGAGATTAATAATGACAAATTAGTGGCCTATAACATTGCTCATCTACCTATGCATCTATTTGATCACTTTTACCTCCACTAGCCACTCCTGCTGTTGTCCACTACTGTCGGCCCCGTCAGCCGTCAGTAACTTTTTTATACCAATAAATTTAGGATGAGTCCTATAGTTGGAGCTTGTGTCATTTTAGTTCTTAACTTTTCAATTATAAAATATTTGATTTTGAATTTTAAATTTTGAATCTTATTTTAAATAAGGACAATTATAGATATTATTAGATTTTTCAAGGGTAAAATTGTCAATTTAATAAAATATAAATTAATTTGACAAAAATAAATATTAAAAAATTATTTTTAAATTTTTAAAAATTATTTCTGCATACTAAAGATAAAATTATATAAAATTGATAAATCTTTTAGATATTTATTTTTTTACTAAATTATTTTTTATTATGTATTTGAATGATGTTCATTTAAAATTAATTTTAAAAAATTAATCATGTAATTTTTATTAATTTTACATAATTTTATTTTTAGTGGGTAGAAATAATTTTTAAAATATTTTTTTGACATTTTTTTTTATCAAATTAGTTTATATTTTATCACATTGACGATTTTGCTTTTGAAATTAAGCAATGATATGTTCAATTATTTCTATTTGAAACAAGATTCAAAATTCAGGGTCAAATGTATCACAATTAAAAAGTCATAAACTAAAAATGACACAAATTTTAAATTATAAGGATTATTAATATAATTTGTTCATAATTTTACAACACGTTCTTATTATCAAAAAAAAAAGGCCACAGCTTTTTTCCAGTCCAAATCTGAATTGGACGGTGCTGTCCGGCCCTTAGGGGCCCACTACGGGTCGTGTTTCGATAATCTAAACCGTTCAATGTGTAGAACTCGTTGAGTACTATATGCCTATAAAAAATCATGTTGATCGGATATCGATAGCTATATGATCAAATCAGTTTTTTATGAAAAAAAATGGACGGCGAAAAATAAACGGCTTACAAAAAATTGATTTGTTCATATAGCTATCGATATCCGATCAACGTGATTTTTTACAGGCATATAGTACTCGACGAGTTCTACACATTGAACGGTTTAGATTATCGAAACACGACCTGTAGTGGGGCCCCAAGGGCTGAACAACACCGTCCAATTTAGATTTAGACTGGAGAGAAGTTGTGCCCAAAAAATATATATATATATATATATTAAAATTTTTAATAAAATAACATATTATCCTGTAGTTCATTATAGAGCATGAGCTAGCTCACAAGATGACTTAGGTCTTGTTTGGCATGATTTAAAAAAGTCAAAAAGTTAAAAAGTCACTATTCTATTTAAGTCACATCATCTTATTTAAATCACATCACCTCTCTAACATATCACTTCAAATCCAATCCATATTCAATCCATATTTCATAAAAAGTCAAAAAATACACTTATTTAGATCATCCCAAATCACCCCTTAATCGGCCGCAAAGTGGCTTAGATTTGACTCCCCAAACATGCATTGATAACCACTTCCAAAAGTTAAAAAAAAAACTGAAAAAGCAACAGCTACGTCTGCTTGTAAAGATAGGATAAGTTGGAGTCATTCTTTCAACAAAAAAAAAAAAGAAAAAGAAAAAAAAAAAGAAAAAGAGGGGGGCAAAAGCTAGTTTTAAAGTAGTAGATATAGATAAACAAATCAGAGCTAATTAAGAGCTCTGAAAAACAGAACACTAATGAGTTAGAAATATATAAAAAAAAAAAAAAAAAATTCAACAAAAACATCCATCACATCATAACATCATAGGGGGTCATGTTATTAGTGTTGCTTTTATACTGCGTTTGGTTAGAGGATTTAGAAAGGGATTTTAAAAAAAAAATAGAAAAAATAAGTGAAATGTAAATAAAATATACGTATATTTTACCTAGTTTCACATACCTTTTTTCTTTTCCTTTTCAAATCACTCCCTAAATCTCCCAATCAAATACAGTATTAATATTCTCTATTTAATGTTCTCAAATATTTTTGTAAATAAAAATGCCTAATCAAGAAAAATTAAGAAAAATTCTAACACACTCTATTTAAAAATGATATATCATATATATTTTTATTATATATATATATTTTTTTTGTAAAGATAGGATACATTGGAGTCATTCTTAAAAAAAATAATAATAATAATAATAATAAAAAAAAGAGAGGCCAAAACCAGTTTTAAACTAGTACATATAGATAAACAAATCAGAGCTAGCTAAGAGCTTTGAAAAACAGAACACTAATAACACTAATGAGTTAGAAATATAAAAAAAAAAAAAAATACAACAAAGACATTCATCACATCATAACATCATAGAGAGAGCCATTTTATTTAGTGTTCCTTTTAATGTTGTCTTTTTAATGTTCTCAAACATTTTTGTAAATAAAAATGCCTAATCAAGAAAAATTAAGAAAAATTCTAACACACTCTATTTAAAAATGGTATATCATATGTATTTTTGTTATATTATTTTTTTAATTATAATATTATTTTAATTATAATTTATGAATTCTTTAATTATGACTCATGTTATACTTAATTATGATATTTTTTTAATTTTGAGTCAAAAAATTAAAATTATACTTTTTTTTTTTTTAATTATGACTCATGTTATACTTAATTATGATATTTTTTTAATTTTGAGTCAAAAAATTAAAATTATACTTTTTTTGTTAATTATAAAATGCATATAGGGTCTTCCATTAATTAAATTAAAACCTTCGTCTCTATAAAGCCCCAAAACACATCCCACTCTCATATTGAAGTTCTCCGTGTTCTGAAAAACAAAGCTCTATCCATGGCCGCCTCCATCATGGACAACAACAGAATCTCTCTTTCTATGAAGAGGACTGGCCAATGGTAACAATTCACCCAAAAATATCACCCCCTCCAAAAAAACTAATTATCTTAATCTCATGTCTAATTTTTTTGTTTATTTTTTCTAATTGCAGGGTTTTTTCTCGCGATATTGCTACTGATGTTGTGGTCGTAGTTGGTGAAGCCAATTTTAATCTTCACAAGGTATGATTTTGAGTCTCTGATTTTGTATTTTCAAACAATTGTAAAGATTGAAGCTTTGTGTTAACAATCATTTACGTCAATGGCAGTTCATGCTGGTCGCGAAGAGCAATTACATAAGAAAATTAATACTAGAATCGAAAGAACCTGATTTAACAAGAATCGATCTCTCGGATATACCCGGAGGACCTGAGATCTTCGAGAAAGCAGCGAAGTTCTGCTACGGAGTCAATTTTGACATCACAGTTCACAACGTCGCAGCTCTTCGTTGCGCCGCCGAGTATCTGGAAATGACCGATAAATACTGCGACGCCAACCTCGCCGGAAGGACCGAGGACTTTCTCTCTCAAGTCGCCGTCACGAGCCTCTCCGGCGCGGTGGTTGTATTAAAGTCGTGCGAAGATCTTCTTCCCATTGCTGAGGAACTCAAGATTGTGCAGAGATGCGTCGATTTCGCAAGCATTAAGGTACTCTACTTGCCTTTTTTTGACGAGTAGAGTATGATTTAGAGCATCTCTCTAATCATTTTGATTAAAAAAATGACTACAAATATGCTCCAATCATTGAATTAAATCTGTATCAAATCTAGGAATAAATAATTTTTTCACCAAATAAAAATGAATCCAAATCTTCAATAATTACATTTAATTTTTTTTTTAAAAAGATTTGATAGTAGAGATTGTAGTCTTTTTTTAACAAAATTTTCATGAAAAAAACACACACAAAAGGATTGGAGATGCTCTTCACCTGTATAGTGTACTGATTCTGATAGATTTTCACAGGCTTGTAATGAGGCGAAATTTCCGAGTCGATCGCCGCCGAATTGGTGGACAGAAGAGCTAACGATCTTAGACATATCTTTCTTCGACAAGATCATCAGAGCCATGAAATCGCGCGGCGCAAAAGCCCTAACTATCGCCACCGCCATAGTCACCTTTGCAGAGAGATCGCTTCGCGATCTCGTTCGAGATCACTCTGGAAACGGCAAGAAGTCGTCAGATTCCAGCGACTCCTCCAACGCCAGTTTTAACCAGAGAGAGCTTCTCGAATCCATCGTCGCACTCTTACCGTCCGAGAAAGCGGTGTTTCCTATCAACTTCCTCTGCTGCCTCCTCCGCACCGCCATCTTCCTCGAAGCTAAAAACAGCTGCAAGAACGAGATCGAGAAGAGAATCTCGGCGATTCTAGAGCACGTAACTGTCGATGATCTTCTGGTTCTTTCGTTTACGTACGATGGAGAGAGTTTGTTTGATTTGGAGAGTGTTAGGAGGATTATCTCGGGGTTTGTGGAGAAGGAGAAGAATATGGCGGTGTTCAATGCCGGTGATTTCAGGGAGGTGTGTTCGACGGCGATGCAGAGGGTTGGGAAGACGGTTGACGCGTTCCTCGGTGAGATCTCTACGTATGGTGAGTTGAGCATCTCGAAGTTCAATGGAATTGCGAATCTGGTGCCCAAGGGGGCTAGGAAGGTTGATGATGATCTTTACAGAGCCATTGATATCTACTTGAAGGTATGTTGATTGCTGATTAACATTGTTCATCAATTGTTTTGATTGTCTGATTAAAATCAATGAGACTTGCATGATGAATCGAATGTTTATGGTTGAATATATGTCACATTAGCAAGTTTTCCTATCTCCACCGCTTCCACAGCCACCCTCATTACCATTTCTATTTCATTACCACCACCTGCACACTACTATTGCTGTCACCGCTACCACCACCATACCCAACACTTTCACCTCACCGCCGCTACTACCACTATTACGAGCATCAGCAGATTTTCTAAAATTTTATCTTAAAATATTATTAAAAAATTTATTCTCAATTTTAAGAATTACTTTTTCATTTACTTTCTTCAACAATTTTTCTATTTTTTCTTTATTCTATTGAATTATTATTTTTAATTATTTTATATTTTGGAATAGAGGTGCTCGAGATCAATGATGGTGGTTGAATAAAGAGTAATTTTTTATTTTTTAGGGGTGAATTGTAGCTCCCTATATTTAGAAAACAATAGGGAATGGTTGAGGAGAATTGATGAGGTTGTGAAAAAAAATCCCCCCAATCATTTTTTAGCTATTTTAGGAAAGGTTTTCTCGTAAAACCAACCCTATCAATCCTCTTAAATCAGCCCTTATTATAAATTGAGCTATAGTTACTCTCTAAATGGAGGGAGTTAGTGTTCACCCCTAAAAAAATAAAAAATTACTCTTTATTCAACCATCATCATTGATCTCCAGCACCTCCATCTAAAAAATGTAAAATATAAAATAATTAAAAATAATAATTTAATAGAATAGAGAAAGAATAGAAAATTTGTGAAAGAAAAATAGATGAAAAAGTAATTTTTAAAATAGAAAATAAATTTTTTAATAATATTTTAAGATAAAATTTTAGAGAATATGCGGAAGATGCTCTAATACAACTATTAGAATATTAATTTAAAAAACGTAATCAAATAAAACAAAACGCTTTGTATGAAAAGCATTTTCTAAAATAAAGCTTTCTATAAAAAAACATTTTCCACCTAAATAAATAGAGATTTGTTCAAGAGTTTAGTTGAGAATCAAAGGTTGCGTTTGGTTTAATTTTAGGATCATAATTTGGGAATGGAATTATATTTTGAATTTGTAAATTGTTAAATTATAATTTGAAAAGAGAAAATTTGTTTGGTTATGAGTTTTGAATTTTTGAAATAAGTTTTGAAATTAGAAAAATTGCTTGGTTTTGACTTTTGGAAAGAATTTTTAAAACTTTCAAAAACTTATAATTCATAATCAAATACACAACTCAAAACTCTTTTGAAAATTCTATTAAAAACTCATAAAAAAAAAAAAAAAAACTCTTTTTAAAATCCAATTCAAAAAAATAATTATTGAAAATAATAATTTTTTATTTAAAAAATTCAAAAAATTCTGAAATTATTTTTTTATTTAAAATATTAAAAATATGTGTATTATTTTTTGTTAAAAAAAACATTCAGCTAGTGTTCTAAAATTACTTTTGATTGTATATTTGGTTGAAAATTTTTTTAATTGTGTTTGTTTAAAAATGTTTTTTTATTTTTTAAAAATTATTGTGACAAATTAATTTTTATTTAATTTTTTTTGTTAATTTTAAATAAATGGCAAAATAATTTGTCATTTTGGTCTTAAAAAATAATTTTTATATCTAAAAAAAATCAAAAATAAATATAAATTATTTTTTTTTTTTTGAATATCAGGTGGCAATTGAGTACTATTCTGGTCAATCAGCCGAACGTCTGGAAGGATGTCCAGGCAAACGACTGGGTAGACCTAAAAATTGAAAAACTGTCTGGGAGGATGTGTGGGCGAACGACCGGATAGACTAAAAAATTTCTCTAGTTTATCAAACATGTTTTCAAATGTGTTTTGAAATGTGATTTAGAATCATATTTTGAAAATTATAATCAAACAGAGAGTTGAAATATGAGGATGAAATTATGATTTGAGACCCAATCCAAACAGAGCCAAAATTTTCATCAAATGTTTTTTAAAATGCCTAACCTATTCCAAAAACTTCTTTTAACCAAATTTGGCGGGAAAAAAAAATAGATAACTCATCTTCAATCCTTTATTTTTAATCAATTTCATCAAAATTAAATAAAAAAGACTTGTTAGAAATTTGGTAAATTTTTGGTTCATCCTTTATTTGATAAAAATTTATGAATACATTAATTGGCATAATTTATAGGGGTGTTTTGAAAAGATAGTTGATTTTTTATTTTTTTGGATTTTTAAAAAAATAATATAAAAAATATGAGAGACGATATGACTCAAAATAGATTAAAAATTAAGAAGTGGTTTTTAACTGACCTCCCAAAGAGGCCATAATAACTAAAACGTCCAAAAATTACCCAAAAAATTAAGGTAGCGTTTGGTATAGCTTTTTAAATATGATTTGAGAGTAGGAGTTGTATTTTAAGTTTGTGAGTTTTGAAATTATGATATAAATATAGAAAATTTGTTTGGTGAATGAGTTTTGAATTGAGTGGGGAATTTTTGATGTGACATATGATATTTGATACAAAAACTTACAATTCATAACTAAACACACAACTCAAAATTCTATTAAAAATTATAAAAAATTTGAAAATTATTTTTTGTTGAATATATAAAAATTAACATGTGTCAATTGTGACAAAAAATAAAATAAAAATTGCACTGTTCCGGTCAACTAATAGGACGACCGGTTAGTTTAAATTTTCTCGCATTTGACAGAATTTTCAAAAGTGAATGTGGAATTAATTTTTAAAACTCATAAATAAATATCATATGCAATATAAGTCTCTTGAAATTAATGTTTTAGAACTGTATCAAACAGAGCCTAACTTTTTTTTACCTTGCCTCTTGCAAGCTTGTCTGGATAGCCTTTATAGGGAAAACAGCTGTGATACCGACCCCAGCACCTTCCACACCCGCCACACATTTTTTTGAATGATATTTTATTTATTGTCTCAATTGTTACTACTTTTTACATGTTTGATAAGTGAAATAAAAAAAAAGGGTAACGGTTGGACAAGATTGAGTGAGAAGATTAATTTACACTCGGATGGTTAATGTCATTGCAGGCTCATCCAAAATTGGACGAGATTGAGCGCGAGAAGGTATGCAGTGTGATGGATCCACTAAAACTCTCCAACGAAGCTCGAGTTCATGCTTCCCAGAACAAACGATTACCGCTACAAATCGTCCTCCACGCTCTCTACTACGACCAACTGAAACTCAGGAGCGGCAACGAAGAGGATCATAGTAACCTCAAAGACACCGCTGCGACAACAAGAAGCCAATTGCAAGCAGACGTGTCGTTGCTTAAAGAGAACGAGGCCTTGCGAACTGAGCTACTCAAGATGAAGATGTACATTTCAGACGTTCAGAAAAACAAAGGAACTAAGAAGCAGACATTCTTGTCGTCTGTGTCGAAGAGGTTGGGGAAGCTGAATCCGTTCAAGAATGGGTCTAAGGATACTTCGAATATTGAGGATGTTGTGGACATTACCAAGCCTAGGAGAAGAAGGTTCTCCATCTCTTAGATATATATAATAATGGAGCAATGTTTGTTAGCCTCTTGTGTCTTGTGTGTGATTTTGTGTAAAGTGTTTTTAAATTTTTTTTTTTGGTTTAAACTCTAGTTGTGTTGTGATTTATTCTTTGTTTGTTGCTTGTTTTTGTGACATAATTTTGTTCAAGAATGGGTTGTATGTTTGTTTGTTTAGTTGAATGAGAGATGAATAAGGGAATGCTTAGGAACTGGACTTGTGCTCCGATTGTAATTCTATTTAGTGTTGGGTGATTGTAATTCTATTTATGCCGTGTTTAGTTGAGGGATTTGGGAAGGGATTTGGAAAGGTAAATAGAAAAGATAGGTGAAATGTGAATAAAACATGCCTATATTTCTAAATTTCTTTCCAAATTCCCTAACTAAACACAGTATTAGTGTTGTGCCGTGGATGCGAAGAAATTATAAATTATTACGAAAGTATGGTATACCACACCATCATCTGACGTGGGGGTGTTAAATCAATAAAGTTTTAATGAAAGTGGTAAACTTTTTTTAATGAGTTAATTACACTAATAGTCTCTATAGTTTGGGACTTGTGTTACTTTAGTCTCTGAATTTTCAATTGTGACACATTTGATCCTGAATTTTGAATCTTGTTTCAAATAAGGACAATTGAAAATATTTTTAAATTTTTCAAGGGTAAAATCGTCAATTTGATAACATATAAATTAATTTGACAAAAATAAATGTCAAAAAAATATTTTTAATTTTAAAAAAATTATTTTTATCCATCAATGATAAAATTATGTAAAAATAATAAAAATAACATAATTAATTTTTTAAAATTAATTTTACATGATCATCATCCAAACACATAATAAAAATTAATTTGATAAAAATAAATAAATAAATGTCTAAAAGATTTATCAATTTTACATAATTTTATTTTTAGTAGCTAGAAATAATTTTTAAAAATTTAAAATATTTGTTTGACATTTATTTTTGTCAAATTAGTTTATATTTTATCAAATTGACAATTTTACCCTTAAAAAATTTAATTATATATTCAATTGTCCTTATTTGAAACAAGATTCAAAATTCAAGGTCAAATGTGTCACAATTGAAAAGTCAGGGACCAAAGTGACACAAGTCCCAAACTATAGGGACTATTTGTGTAATTTGCCCTTTTTTAATTAATAACTCATTGGTAAATTTTTTAAATTCCTTCAGATACTGTGATTTTTTTTTTTTTTGTCTGCATATATTGATCCTATTAGCCAAAAAAATTGCTGATATGAAATGACAGACCCATAGAATAACTGCTCATGGATTGGAGCCCAATCTAAGCTCATTGCCCACCACATCCATGAAATAACTTCTCCTGGATTGGATTTGGAGTCCAATCTCATTGCCTGCCGCGAGTCCCACTCTTATTTCATTTATTTTATACGTTTGAATAGATTATTTTCAAAAAACATTAAATTAATCTGATAATTAAAATTATATAATATTATATTTATCTTTTTGTATATATTAAATAATAAATGAATTAAATTATCAAAGTGAAACTATAGTGAGTCAATAAGTGTAAACTGTACACTCATCCTCTTAGAGAGATGATGCTTCTTTTCATTTACCAACTTCACCCTTTAGCCTGTGTAACCTTATCTCTATTTTGAGAATAAAAATAAAAATAAAAATAAAATGAATTAGCGTCTTGCCTATTAAAATGTTAATTGAAGTTCTGTATGACCACTAGAAGTCACCTCAGGTGCCCTGTCTTGAATGTCCTTGAAATAAATGAAAGGAGGTGGTGGTACTAAACTATTAATGGGTGGGGAAAATACTTAAGACCCCACTATTTTTGACCTTTACAATTTCTAATTGATTTGTAATCACATATTATATATATATATATATTTTTTTTTCTCTCCTCTCTTTCCTCCCTCTCTCTCAAGTGTGTGGGGGTACCAGGGTCTGAATCATTTCCCTAATGGGTGGTGGTGATGATAGCTTTGAATGAGAGAGAAGTGTTAGGAATGTTGTAGATTTTGTGGTTGTGGAAAAGGGAATAGTGGGGTTGATTTGAAAGAGGTGGTGGTGCTGATGGTGATGGAACTGGTATTATCTAGCGGCGATCTTGTTTGAAAGAAATGGGTTACCAACAATAAGATACAATATTTGGGGTAAAGGAATTAGTATTAGGAAGTAGATCCCCATAGTCCTTAACCCGGCTGTTCAGCCCATGGGATTCCTATGAGCCTCATTTTAATGACTTAAATCATTTATATTATTGAATACTTTGTGTATTTTACTTACATAAAAAATTAAGTTGATCAGATAATCGAAACTTATTTAATTCATTGTGCTTGTCATAAAATAAAATGGTATATTTTTAAAAACATAGTTGTTGTTCATTTTTTTGGTGAGAAACATGATGAATTGAATATGTTACAGTTATCGGATCAACTTATTTTTTTTTTGTGAATGAAATACACAAAATATCTAACAAAATGAACGATTCAAATTATTCAAACGGTATTCATGGTGAGTCTTACGAGCCCGAACAATGCCCTTCAATCTAGATGAAGGACTAGATGAGCTTCAGTCCTTAGCATTAAGGGAAACTATCAATCAGCAAAAAGTTAGGATAAATATTTACAAAAATGTGGAAAATTTTTAGTTGTGCAAATTTTGCTACATATTTTTATACAGGAAATAATTGCACCACTATGTATTTGCAGGGGCAGAATTAAGAATTTTATTTAGAGTGGGTCAGTGTAGGGATGGTAATTTGAACTCGATCCGACGGGGACCCACCTTGCATCCCCGATAAGAGTGGTTTTTCTCAAAAAAATACTCCCGACGGACCGGGGATAGTATTTGAAATTGAATCCCCGATCAGTTTCGGGCCGAGCCAGGAATAGCTTTCACAGCCCCGGACCCGGCCCTCCCTGGCCCCATCTCCGTCCTCGTCCCTGTCACCATTTCTTCCTGAAATAAAATTTCCATAATACCCCTCTATTCATTCATATATATATAACCCCCCTTATGTTTCTCCTCTAATCTCTCTCTCTTCCCTCTACTTTCCCTCACTCTCTCTTCTATTTGCAGTTAGCAACGGCTCTCTCTCACTCACTATTCTCTTCGCAGTCGGCGATGACTCTCTCTCACTCACTCTTCCCTCCATAGTCGACGACGGCTCTTTCTCACTCACTATTCTCTCCGCAATCGGCGACGGCGTCGTCTCCTCCTCCACGGCAGTACGCAGTCACTCTCGCCGCCTCCTCCTCCTTCTCTGCGCCACCGCCGAACCTTCATACTCCGGCGTCGGTTTTCGCCACGACAGATTTGAGCAAATCCCGCCACCATTGATTCCCTTTTTCTCACATCTGAGAAGATCCTATCACTCAGATCTCATGTATGTGTGTGTGTGTCTCTCTCTATCTGTCTCCATTTCTTTTTTCCTTTTTGTTTTGTTGATATGTTGTCGTTGATGCTTTTGTTGATGAAAATAATGTTGTTGTTGATGATGTTATTGATGATTTATTATTGAGAGTGAAAGCTAAACACAGAGAAAGATAGAGCTACAGGGATTTTTCAGGATCGGGTAAACCCGATCCCTGTTAGGGGGCGAGGGCGGGGACGGGGGCTGGGGGGTGATGGGTTCCCCATCGGGGATTAGGGACAGGGACAAGGAATTTTGTAGCATCGGGGATCGAGGATCAGGAGTGTGATCCTCCTCGGCCTCGCCCCGCCCCCGCCCCATCCCGCGCCCGTTACCATTCTTAGGTCAATGTATATGTATAAAAAAGGGTATTTGGTCAAAAATCTTCACAATAAAACTTTAATGCATTAAAGATAAGTACAAAAAAATTTCCTAAAAAATCCCACATACCACTATTATCAAAATATTAAAATTTAAATAATATAACTTTTGATCTAAATGTCGATTTTAATAAAATTATAATTTTTAAAATCCTCTCATCAACATCTATCAAATAAGATGACCATGAAATTCTTTAAAAAAAAAAAATATTACCTTTGAAATTGATATAAACAGTAACATGTTACTCTGTCTCACAGTAATGTATTAATCTACTAATATTATCCGAGAAAAAAAATGATATTTTATTTTGTCCTTACTCAATTATGCGTTTCCCCCTTAAGGGTTTATAAAGCATAATAAATTAAGTTGTCATTTTCACTAAACAAGGGTCCAATGGAGAAGTTTTGGCTAAATTTTCTTATAAAAAATACTGAGTTAATTTTGGTACATAACTAATTGAACATAATTTCTTATGTAAGCATTTTGAAAGAAGTATTTCACAAGAAAAAGAAAAAAATCTAACAAAAAAAAAAAAATTCTAGAAGTTTTGAACTATTAATTAGATCTCAATATATAATCGGTTTGACCACTATTGTAAGTTATTTTATTAATAAATACAATCTAGTAAATAAAAAGTGAAAAATTCTTGAGACTCTTGAATCATGATCCTTAAATTTATACTCAATGATTTCGAATGCTGCATGTCATTTGTAGATTTGTGTAGAAATCAATCAACTAAGACCCAATTGGCAGAGCCAAAATTTTGATTAAGAGGAGGCAATGTTGAATTGAAATCTTAATGAAAATCGCGATCTAACTTAATTTAATTTTTATCTGGGTAAGATTAAAAATGATTATGATGCAAAAGTTATATTTAGATATAATATAAGCTTGAGTTAACATATCATTACCTTTATTCGTTATTAATTTGATTTTATGTATGACGATCATCATGGTTCAAAACATAATCACTTGCCTCATAAAATATGAGAACGAAATTATATCAGATTGCACACACAAAAAGAGATATAGAGAGGAATAGAGAAAGAAATGAGAGAAAAAGTAAATAAATAATACAAAAGAGATGTGATATATCATTTTTTTCACCATTGTGAATAATTGAATTACATATATAGCACTATTTATTAGTTGTCATAAGCACTACTAAAAATCGAAGCTTTTGCGACGGTCTTGAATGTCACAAAAGGTTCACATATCATCGCAAAAGACTTTTTGCGACGGAGTAGCGACGAGAAATGGGGGGTGGCGGAAGGAGGCGTGACAAAAAGTATTTGGGATGGTTACAAACCGTCGCTTTCTTGTAGCGACGGCTAATCAATGGTTTTTGCGACGGTAACCTGACACAAAAAAGGGGAAAAAACTTCACTTTTAGTGACAATATTAGTTGTCGTTGCTAAAAGTATTATTAGCGATAGTATTTGACGTCGCGAAAAGTATTATTAGCGATAGTCTAAAACGTCGTAAAAAAGTAGAATTAAATTAATACCACATTTGCGACAGTTGAAACCGTCGCTAATAAAATGTAAGGAAATGATGATTACATTAGCGACGATTTTATTATTGTCACAATTATTTTCATAAAATCAATATATATTTGATTAATTCATTCCCTATACAAATTATTAATATTTTCTAAAATAAAATACATCCACATCCAAACACATCCACATCCAGATTCACATCTACAAAATCATACGTATATATGTACCCTGTAACAATTGTCAACCAAATATTCTTTACAAAAATATATAAAATATCCTTCAACAATACTAATAATTTTGAATATTCAAGAACTTAAATTTTTGTATCTAAAGCAAAATAAAAGTATCGACAATACAAATAAAAAATATATATATAAATTACAACTTGTTTTAATATCAACATTAAGCTCTAATACCAATATGCGAAAATATCACCACATACTCAAAAAGGGTTGCATCTGCAAAAAGAAACCCCAAAAAAAATCATCATTTACAATATAATTAATTTCATGCTTACAGAAAAATAAAGCATTTGATATTTATTTCAATAAATAAATAAATAAATAAGATTGTAAGCTGCAATATTGATCTATGAAGATATCATCACGTACTCAAAAAAGTTGCATCTGCAAAAAGAAATCCAAAAAAATTTACAATATAATTAATTTCAAGCTTACAAAAAATGTAAAACATTGGATATTTATTTCAGTAAAAAAATAAATACATAAATAAGATTGGAGCTTGCGAAAATATCATCACATACTCAAAACGGTTGCATCTACAAAAAGAAACCAAAAAAAAAAAAATCATTTACAATATAATTAATTTCAAGTTTACAGAAAATGTAAAATATTTTATATTTATTTCAATAAATAAATAAGATTGTGAGCTCTAATATCGATATGCGAAAATATCATCACGTACTCAAAAGGGTTGCATCTGTAAAAAGAAAAAAAAAAATCATTTTCAATATAATTAATTTCAAGCTTACATAAATGTAAAACATTTGATATTTCTTTCAATAAATAAATAAATACATAAATAAGATTGTAACATATACATGAATCGAGCGCCACACAGTGTATCTTCCAACAGCTTCTCCAACTGTTCTTAGACCTCGGGATGTTGTTTCCAAAAGAGTGTTCGGCTTTTTCGCTTTTAAGACAAACACTTTGCAATATTCAGGGCCAATTGGAACTCCATCAATTTCACACAACGGATCGTCACTAATAAGAAGACCCTCCGCCAATTGGACTATTGGTATACGTGAACTATCCAAAGAAACTTTAATTACATCCTACGATGATGATAATACTATTAAAATCAGGTAGTGATTGAACACATTGTGCTATAATCTAACAATAATCGAATAAACACAAAAGATGAAAATAGTTCGAAAGGACAAGTTTTCACAAACGGAAATTTGGCTCCAGATTCAAAACCAGGAATCGGTTTCGCATGCCGTATTTTTCTACAAGTCATTTGTGCCTAGTTAGTCGTGTGTCTCAAGTTTCATTGACATCCGACACTATTTGAGCATTTTAGTGAGTCACACGGTTGGAAAAAGAGTTTGTAAATGACTAATTTTCATAAACGAAAATTAGGCTCCAGATTCAAAATCGGGAATCGGTTTCTAATTCCGTCTTCTCCCACAAGTCATTTGTGCTTAGTTAGTCGCGTGTTCCAAGTTTCGTTGACATCCAACGCCGATTGAGCATCTTAGTGAGTCAACCAGTTTGGGAAAAAAGTTTCTAAAGAACAAGTTTTCATAAACGGAAATTAGGCTTTAGATTCAAAACCGAGAATCAATTTTGATTTCCATCTTCTCTTACAAGTCATTGGTGCCTAGTTAGTCGTGTGTGTCAAGTGTCGTTGACATCCGACATTGTTTGAGCATTTTGGTGTATCAACCGGTTCGAAAAAGAGTTTTTAAAGAATAGGTTTTCATAAACGAAAATTAGGCTCTAGATTCAAAACTGGGAATCAGTTTCGAGTTCCGTCTTCTCCTACAAGTCAGTGTGCCTAGTTAGTCGTGTGTGTCAAGTTTCATTGATATCTGACGCTAGTTGAGCATTTTGGTGTGTCAACCGGTTCGAGAAAGTTTTTAAAGAACAAGTTTTTATAAACGTAAATTAGGCTCTAGATTCAAAATCGGGAATCGATTTCGTGTTCCGTCTTCTCATATAAGTCATCGGTACCTAGGTAGTCATGTGTGTTAAGTTTCGTTGACATCTGACGCCGTTTGAGCATTTTAGTGTGTCAACCGGTTTGGAAAAGAGTTTTTAAAGAATCAGTTTTCATAAATGGAAATTAGTCTCTAGATTCAAAACCGAGAATCGGTTTTGAGTTCCGTCTTCTCCTACAAGTCATTTGTGTGTAGTTAGTCGTGTGTGTCAAGTTTCGTCAACATCCAACACCGTTTGACCATTTTAGTGAGTCAACCAGTTCGGGAAAAAAAGTTTCTAAACGAGCAATCAAACCAAATGCATAGCAGTGTATCAATTGTCTAAGCTAGTATGTTTTCAAAGTGACAAAAACAGGCAAGGTTCTAAATAACACAGAACATATTGTTGTACATGTTTACATTGTTCCCATCCTCGATATTCACAATCACATAATTCAGCAGGTAAAGAAAGAACTACGTTTTGACTGGTTGACAAATAAATAAATGTTACACAACAAGGATTATTTCTAAAAAATCATAAATGAAGAACATTCAGACTTCTGCAAATACTTAGAGCAGAATTTGTTATAAAAATGAGAAGTAAAACAATCGAAAGAATACCTTCAAAGAGCAACACATCACAGCATCTGAGTGATGCCAAAGTGTCTTGAGAATCGATTAACTTCCTTCATTAACAGGTTTAATTAGCTCCACACCTAAAAAGCACCTGTCAAAGAAGCAATCAATGAACCTAGAATGTAAGAAATTTGTTAACTGGTGTCCTTAACTGTCATGTACACTAACTCCTGTCATGTCTCCTGTCATGCACATCGAATGTCCAAAGTGCTTCTATAAATTAAGTATCAGAAGATATGTTGCTAGCAAGCCCAATTCACTCACAAATAATAAGTTGGGCCAGAGTTGGTCAATTGTACCAAGGCAGTGTTATCCAAGCTTCTGAGAAAAACTACAGAGATTTGATAAGGGTGGTCTAAACAGTCCTATATTATTTTAATGTTACCTTACCAGCATATTTTCTTACCCACAGATTACCAATTCAAATTAAAACACACTAGAATCTTTTTCTGATGAAAATTATCATTGCTTCCACATAAAAACCAAACCAGCCTCTTCACGTATACATGTATATATCCATCATAGAAGTACCAAAAAATAATCAACAAGCTCCAAAGAAGGAACTTCATAACCAAATATCAGATTTGATCTAATCTTTCCTTATTGAATCTAGCATGACTCAACTTAATCACGAAAGTCAAACTAAAATTCTCATCACCATAAAACAGCTTCCATGCATGATTTTATAAAGGACTGAATATCAGTTTCCTTGTGGTAAATTTCACTATTCTGGCCAACATGCAGAATGTCAATTGTAAGCAATGTTTCTCACTTCACACTCATAGTGAAATATATTCAAATATGAATTCTAATTATGACATGGACTCCAACATGTTGCACTCAAGTAAGAACCATTTCTAAGTTGCAAAATAAATGATCTGAAAACACACCTGTAGCTGAGACAGATCCAACAAGCAAGTGTGTGTGCTCCTGGAGGGACTGGGGGTAGCCGCAAACCAACATCAGAACTGAAACGAGAAGGGTAGAGTGCCAATGCCACCCTCTGAACATATGCTATGATACTTTGCACATACAGACGAGCCATAGCTGCAATATTTTCCTGAAGGTGAATCTCAAATGCAAATTGAAATGCTATTGTCATAACAGATTTTCCACTCCCATCATGGCCAGAATAATCACCAGAACCTCTATTTCCAGTCGGTCCAACCTCGAGAGCAGACGCAAGATCAAGTGTATGATTTGGACTAGAGGCATCCTGCATCATCTTGAAGATTTGTATTAAGGAATGAACTTAACAGATGGAAGAGCATGAAAGAACCCATCTTTAGGTTATATCAGACAAGAGAAACACTTACTGTCCCAGAATGAAGAGGAATGATGCGAAAACCAAATGATAGAAGAGGTGCATCATCAGAGAAAGAGGCATCAATTGGAGCAAAGATGAGTTCTGCACAGGCACCAACGGCATTCTCGTCTACTCCACTACAAAGCTGGGGGATCAAATTAACCAGGAAAAGTAAACATAAATGCTGATTATGATTTTTATGTGCTTGATAATCATAAAATGATTATAGTTACTACAAAATACTGATGCTATATTTGGTTCACTGAAATGAAAGTAAAATGGGATACAATGCCCATTCCTTAGCCTCCCTACGGTATGATCATTCACTTACAATGGCGAATGATGATTCCATTCACAATATATTTTTCATCATTTTTTTAGTGAACCAAATGTGAGAATGACCATTCTGATGGAATGATCATTCCATTCCACATCCATTCCAATGAACCAAACACTACCTTAATGCATGAACATAACTGTGTGAGCCTATAACATTTTCCAGAAAAGACTGCATTCTAATTGTCAAACAATAAGACCTGAATGACGTTAGCATCAATTTTTTCACACATAACAGTAAGACTAAAATGGAACACTCACTAACATGTGGCTCCTAGATTTGCGACCCCCAAAAAAATGATATACGGAAAAGGAGTATTGACAAAATGTAAACCCTCAGCAGTAGCTTGTTTTATAACTATTGTTGGAGTGAATCTGTTCAACTTAAGTTAAGAATAATTAGTTTTGGGTTTTGGGTTTGGGCAATGAATGATTTAGATACCCTACCATTAATGGATTCATTAAATGAGGACTAGCGGCTGGCTAATGTGAAACAAAAGCACCCTTTATAAAATTAAGTATGACTAAAAAACTACTGTAAAAATCACAAATAGAACTCTTGTCAAGGTTGGCAAGTCCTTTCATGAATGCATGAGAGATGTCTACAACAATATAACTTATAAGAAAGGCCATTGTGCAACATTGGTCCTGCCAATGTGGGGCTCCAGGAAAGGTAGTCTAGGAATATTTGGCATTAAGACATCAATTTAGTGGAAACTACTTAGTTGCAAAAGAGAGATGTCTCCAGGCATAATCATGTCATCTCGATAGTGGCCAAAATTCTCAAGTTTAATGACCTCCATGAACTGTTTTGAAGAAGTAAAGCTAAATAAGCATACAACAGCTATGTAGAATAGCCAATTAGGAAGATATTTCTCCCCAGTGGTGAAGCAAAAGACATGGTAACATTTTTAGAAGCCCCGAAATTTTTTGGGTACTTTCGTAATTCCCATGTTGCTTTCGTGTAATCCTAATTCTACACTTATAAACATTAAAATGGATTTCATTGGCAGTGAAATATAATTTCCAAATCACTTGCTACCAAATCGGATAATAAAATTCTAACTGCCTTGGATAGAAAATATTTAATGGGTTACAATCAAGAGGAGAAGAAATAAATATATAAACAATGAACAGAAAAAGGCCAACCCAATGATAAAATTAACTATTAAAATCAACCCTAGCAACATGAAGAGTGAAAAAAAATATATGAATTTTCCAACTGACTTCAATTTCCCATTGATAAAACCCATCAATGAAACCCACTTCAATGAAATCAAAACCCATCACAAACAACCAATTTGATTCAAAGAAAACCTCTGGGTTCAGTTAGAAATTGATAACAATGGCAGAGGGAAACATAGAAATGGCAGAGGGGAACATTCCCAAATCAATGAAGAGGGGAACATTCCCAAATCAATGGCATAGAAAACCCAAATAAAACTAATACAATTGCAAAGGGGAACATTCCCAAATCAGCAAATAGAATAAAAAAAAAGTAGGTAGAGGCAAATACAATGAAGAGGGTTTGATTCCAATGAAGGCAAAAGAAGAGAAAAAGAGGAGAGGACAGGCGAGAAGAGCAAACGAGAGCAGATGAGAGATATACCTGGATGCCGGAGGGAGAATATGTGCAGAGTTGCTGCCGCTGCTGCTACAGACAGCCTGTGAGGGTAACGTGACAATGAGAGCGAAAGCAAGAGAGAGAGAGAGAGAGAGAGAGAGAGAGAGAGAGAGAGATTGTCAGGGTCTGTGCGAGTGAGTGTGAGAGGAGAGAAGGCTAACCTGGAACTCTTCCACGCTGGTGTTGTTGGGGCTGCGAGATAGACGACGGGGAGCGAAAGAGACAGAGTGACCACTAGGTTTTTTCTGGAATGGACGATTTTTCCTTTTTTGTTAATCTGATGGAAGAGGATACTGAAAGGGTAAGAAGAGAAGGAAATGAGCAGGGCGCGGGAAGCCAAAAAACAAAAAAGAAATTTTTTTTTGTGACGGTGGAACAAATGGTGTCGCAGAAAAAAATAAAACAATCGCAAACAAAAAAAAAACGACGGGTACCAAATCGTCGCAAAAGATACTCTTTTTTGCTACAGAATTGGATTTCCCGTCGCAAAACAATTACTTTTGCGACAACTTGTCGTCGCAAAAAAAAAAAATTTTTACAACGATTTTCAAACTACCACAAAAGATTCCGTATCAAAAGCTCCCTTTTTTAGTAGTTGTGTAATAATGATCCCTAAACAAATGAACTAATTATGAGTATTTATATAAGATGTGGTATAATACAAAAAAAAAAATTAATGACACATAGCAGTTGTCTATTGTAAAATTTATATAAAAAAAATTAAAATAAAAATTAGCAGAATTAAACATTTAAAGTGATAAATTAATTAGATTTTAAAAAAATAAAAATAAAAAACAGTGATATAAAAATTTAAGAACATACTAGAAAGAATTAACTTTATTTCTTTTTAATTAGAAGCAAAAATACAACTTTTTAAAAATTGTGAAGAGGCATGTGACCTCGGACCTCGCGAGCCTCCACCTCTATTAAAGACCAACCAACAGCTTAGGTTTAGTCCAAGAAAAGGCATGGTTTGGAAAGTGGCTCATTGGATTTTTTTTGGCTCAATGAGCCACAAAAGACAAAATAGGCTCATGAGCTACAACAGATAAAATATCACATCCAACCTCATAATCATTACACTCTTCTCTTACAAAAAAGTTAAAAAAGCCAAAAAGCCAAAAAGTCCTTCTCAAACTAAGCTTTTGAGCCCATGCTCATATAGCCAAAATAGCCAAAAAGCCAAAAAGCCAACCCACTTCCCAAACGGAGGCTAAGAAGCGTCTGTTGTTTAGTTTGATTTTTTAAAAATTATTTTTAAATGAGTTCTTATTTATTTTTAGTAATTTTTTTTAATATTTTAATCTCTTTTTTTTTTGTACTTTTTAAATGCACCTAATCAAGATGTATTTAAAAAGTAAGATAAATTGACTAAAATATTTTAAAAAAACAAAAATTTATGTGCACTTTTGTTCGGATTTTCATTTGTTTTTAGAGAATTTTTTTTCATATTTTAGTTAATTTTTTTTTTTTACTTTTTAGATGTATCTAATCTTTAATATATCTAAAAAATAAAAAATATATATTATTAAAATATAAAAAAATTTAATAAAAATCTATCTGAAAATAATTTATGAAAATCATAACCAAACAAAACGTTAGTTAATGGTTGAAATTGATATATAAGTGGTTTCCAAAGTGGTGGGTTTATGGTTGTGGAATGAGCCAATAGTCAGAAAAGATGAGAGCAGTAACACGTAAAAGGTTGACGATGACAGAAAGGAAAATGGGCAATTTTGTAATATAAAACAACACTAGATTAGTTGGCATTAAATTTTTATAGTCGTTATAACATATTAAATTTAATAAAATTGATACCATTATGTAATATGAATAATTTAGAGTCATGTCATCCATGAAGTATAGGAACTTTGAAAAATATGTCGTATCTGTACCGACTATTTATCGACATATGGTATTATGATACTTTTGTATACATATTGGGTACATAAAATATATATCCAAATTTTTTCTTCTTAATTTTAGTATACCTAGAAGTAACTAGTATATACCTAAGCCGTACCGTAATTCAGTTGAAACAATATTTTTTTCTACTACAGAGACAAAACTCTTTTCACTAGACTTCTATTTATTTTTTGTTTTATGCTTAGTATGATTTTAAAATTAAACTATGATTTGTAAGTTATTTAATATATTGACATTTAATTTTAATTTATATATTTACTTTTGATATTAAATGTTACTTGTAGGTTGAATCTTAACAAATTAAACTATTTAATTAATTTTTGTATTAACCTAAATTAAAAATAAATATTTTTTTACAAGCGTACCAAGCCGTACCCGTACTCTATTTTTTTTTTTAATTTTACCGTATTGACATACTCGTATCGTATCAATACTAGTACTTGTACCCGTGCTTCATACCATGGCATATATTATAAGAACAACAATGATTCATCCCACTAAAAACATTACCACTAATAGCACTAATGCATTAAAAAAGTAAAAAAAAAAATAAAAAAAAAATACAACTCCAAGACCAAAATATCACATCATTACTGGCGGGACCCACTGCCACCTAATTAGTGGGAGCACTAATTAGTGCTCCCAAGCATTTTTCTTATAAGAATAGTCACAATCAAGTCTGAATCGTCTGCTGTTGTATCTTGCAACGTTTCGTGCTGTGGTGCCACAACAAAGTCGTTTTGGGTTTTTTTTTTTTTTTTTTCCTAAAAACTTTGAGCAAGAACAGAGAGTCAATAGAAGGGTAACGGCAACAAGAGAGACGAAGAGGAGGGTGACGGTGGCGCCATCCAGTCACTTTTTCTTCTTTTTCTTTTCTCTCTCTTCTCTATTCTCTCTCCACTTGATCTTGGGCAGAAATCAATCGAGAAATTCATCAACAAGAAATGAGTTTTTGATCCAATTCACTACAAGCGCCATTGTGCTTTTATTCTTGATTTCCTCTTTAACTTTATAACAACAGGTTTGAAAATCTTGGAATTTTTTAAAAATCTTGAGCACTGTAATTGTTTGTTGTTCTTTTTGTACTTGGTTTGGATACTCTCTTTGATTTTATGTGGAGAATGGTTCTTTTTGGGGCCTAATTGATTGATGGGTGCGAAAATGTTTTAGAGATTTGGCAAGTTTGTTCTGGAATTGAAGATTGAGGAAATGGGTTTTCATTGATTGTCCATAAGTTTCAGATATTCTGCAAATTTGTTATAGAATTGGAGATTGAGCAAATTTGTTCTGGAATTTGTCTGTTGTCATTGCCTTGCCGTCGCCGTCGCTGTCGTGGTGGGTTTGGTAGTTTTTAAAGAGAGAAAATAAGAAGAAGAAGAAAAAGAAGAGGTGGTTGTGGGTTTGGTAGTTTTTAGAGAGAGAAAAGAAGAAGAAAAAGAAAGAAGGAGAAGAGGAAGCGGAAAGGTTGGACAGTGGTGGCCGGCGGTGGCAAGGTAACTGGCAATGGGGTCTAAGAAGAAGTTGAAAATAATAATAATAATAATAATTGCGTCAAAACGACGTCATTTTGGATACATGTTAGGGAGTACCGCAGGTTCCCGCAATAGAGGATCTGGACAACTGGAAAGTTATTTCATCTATTGTAATTATATTTTTTAAATAGAAAATTTCATAAATAGACATTAGAAAACTTCATAAATAGAAAATTTCATCTATTGTAATTATATATTTGTTTATTATTTTTCATATGATGGCAATTCATTTAAAATTAGATAACAACATATCATTTTAAAACAATATTAGTTATGTTTAATTTTACTGTTGAAAATAGCATAAATAATACAACATAACAAACTCTTAATCCACAGTATTGTTACACCCATAGAGGTGTGTGTGTGTGTGTAAATTAAATATATAAATTAAATAAACAACAAAATGAAATAATTCAGAAAATAATTATATAAACTAAATTCCGAATTAAACGCTTATAGAAATTAAAGTCGAGGCTTGTGTTGGACACAATCTCCTTAAAGTAGATTTCGCCTTCGCTTTGGTGCTTTAAGATTTATCGGTGTCTACTTCCCAGGATGTAACGACTAACACTTGAATTTGCATCACTACAAAATCAAGTCTGGCAAACCAAATTATGTTGTAACTCTTTCTCTTTCTTTTTCTAAAAATAAATGCAGAAACAAGTGCTGGAGCACAGGAGGACGAACTAAAAAAGAAAGGGAAGAAGTTTGGGATTTTTCTGATGTAAATGAATTGCTGGAAACAGACTATATATATAGGAGGAATGATGGCTGTTCCGAACAGGTGCCAACAGATAGGCAACTGTTCAGATAGATTCAATAGATAGAAAATCTGTTTGGTTTGAATTTAAACAGGAATGAACCTGTTTTGAACCCTTTGAACCTGTTCGGGTGGGTTTGAACTCTTTAGGGATCTGTTTGGGTGAAGGAAAAATCTGGATCAATTTATTTTGAATTTTGAAACCAAAATTAAAAATAAATAAATAAATTACAAAGGTTTTTTGGCCCAAAAAGATAAGTATTGGGCCAGACAAGCTGAACCCAACCTTACACCACACATCCGCGCCCAAACCCAACCCGTTCAACCAACCGGACGGGCGGAGGCGGCGGTGCGCGTGTGGTTTTTTCTTTGGGTCCAATGGGTCTAGCCCACTTTACCCATAACCTCACCCTTCCACAAACTTGGGTACTTTTTGGGGCCCATTCCAAGTATCTCAAGCTAAGGTATATAAACTCATTCAAAACCTTAAGCCTTTCCAATGTGGGACAAACACATTTCACAAATGTGTAGGAAACCCACCTAAAGCCATTCCACGAACCTGAAAATGCACGTTGAATTCTCATTCATCTGGAAATGGTTTTGAGCAATCAAACACACGGTTTTATTCACTACGCGACATTAAATATGAACCCAATGAAAAAAGTTAAAAATAATGCTTGGATCCCACCTTAATTAATGCTCAAAGTAAGCAAAAAATAAGGATTTTGTAAAGCCATTTTTCAATAATCCCTCACATGAATGGAATTCATGAGAATGAACATGCAACAAGATGCAGACAAAGAAAAAGTACATTAAGAAGATACACCACATCGAGATAAGTAGCTTTTGGATTTGAACCTCCTCTAGTGAAAACCTATCGGACTTACTGGCTAATTAGTGGACGCGATGCCTTGAACTGTTCAGCTGTTTCTATAAGCCAAGACAATAGACTACACATAGTGTATCTGCAGACATAGTTTGGTGCTTACGGTTGTGTTCATTTTGTCCCTGAACAACGCTTGGTAATTCATGAGTGCTCTAGAAAATTTAGCCTTTTCAATTCTCACAAAATCAACCCAGTTCACATTCATATAGGTGACTTTTTATTAAGAGTATCGTATTATACCCCACTTGGATGTCCAAGCTATAAGAATCATTAAAAACAAAGCTTATCCTACTAACACTGCAGGTATCACTCTTCTTATCATAGAAATAGGTAGGAGAAAACCTCTTTAGTGATACGTGAAGTCATTTATAATTCGGTTGTCCCTTTGAACCTAGATCTTGGGATCTCCAGTCAACTAGGTTGGGTTGCCATTATGGCGACTTTTAAGTAATAGGCTTTAATCTCATTCCCCTCGATAAATAATACACTTGTTCTCTGGCCAGCCCTTTAGTCAATGGATCCGTAGTATTCTCCTTTGACTTTACATATTCTATGGAAATTATTTCATGTGAGAGCAAATTCCTAACGGTATTATATCTTCGATGAATGTGTCAAGACTTACCATTATACATATGATTCGGTGCCTGTTCTATTGTTGTTTCACTATCACAGTGAATGCATATAGCTGGCACAGGTTTAGGCCACATTAGAATATCTTCTAAGAAATTACGAAGCTATTCAGCTTGTTCTCCTTGTTTTATCTAATGCGATAAACTCAGATTCCATTGTCAACCTTGCTATGCATGTCTGCTTGGAGGATTTCCAAGAGACTGTAGCACCTCACAGGATAAAGGCGTATCCACTAGTGGATTTTGAGTCTTTAGTATCTGATATCCAATTTGCATCGCTATATCCCTCGAGTACTGCTGGATATTTGATATAATGTAAGCCATAATTCTGGGTATGTCTTAGATACCTAAATACCCTGATTATCGCTCTCTAATGATCGGATCCTGGATTACTCGTGTACTGACTCAATTTGCTTACAGCATAGGCCGTATCTGGCCTAGTGCAATTCATTAAGTACATCAAGCTTCCGATTATCCGAGAGTACTCTAATTATGATATGTCTGCACCAGTATTTTTTGACAAACGAAAACTAATGTCAACAGGTGTTTTAGTAGGACGGTCGTTATGCTTTCCAAATTTCTCCAAAATCTTCTCAACATAGTGAGATTGAGATAAAGCATATCCTTCAGATGTTCTAGTAATTTTTATTTCTAGAATTACATCTGCTACTCCCAGATCTTTCATGTCAAACTTTTTGTTCAACATTTTCTTTGTGGATTTAATCATGTCATTATTGCTTCCCATAATGAGCATGTCATCCACATAAAGACAAACTATAACATAACTTTTGTCTGTTCTTTTAACATAGACGCATTTATCACATTTGTTTATCTTAAAACCATCCGAAAGCGTAGCGTGATCAAATTTTTCAAGTCATTGTTTCGGAGCTTGTTTTAACCCATAAAGGGATTTGACAAGTTTACAAACCTTTTTCTCTTGGCCAAGAACTTGAAACGTTTCCGGTTGTTCCATATAGATTTCTTTATCTAACTTGCCATTCAAAAAAGCTGTTTTAACATCCATTTGATGTATTTCTAGATTATACAAAGCTACAATCGCAATCAACATGCGAATAGATGTTGTTCTTGTCACTGGTGAATAGGTGTCAAAATAATCAAGACCTTCCTTTTGTATGTATCCCTTAACAACAAGCCTAGCTTTGTATTTATTTATTGAACCATTTGCTTTCATTTTTCTCTTGAATATCCATTTATATCCAAGAGGTTTACATCCTGGTGGAAGATCCACTAGTTCCCAAGTATGATTTTGCAGTATTGATTCAATTTCACTATTCACAGCCTCGCTCCGCAACGGAGCTTCAGGACTTGACATTGCTTCCTTGAAGTTTTGAAGCTCATTTTATAACAGGTATGTCAGAAAATCTAGACCAAAATATTTAGAGATCCTAGCCCTCTTGCTATGTCTAGGTTCATCCATTTCATTATCATTGTGGTCTTCACTGTTACCCATAGTAGTATCAAAAGTTCTTTTATTTGAAATTTTCTCTTTAGTTTCCTTGTATGGAAAAATGTGTTCAAAAAACGACGCATTCCTTGACTCAATAATGGTATTTACATACATATCAGGATTTTCAGATCTATGAACTAAAAATCTATATGCGCTACTATTATTTGCATAACCAATGAATACACAATCAACGATTTTTTGTCCTATCTTAGTCGTTTTGGGACTAGTGTAACGATCACATCACATATAGTAATTAACACTTAATTAATCAAAGATATTTGAATTTTAATTATCAATTATTCTAATTTAATTCGAGATTTATGAAAACTATGGAGACTGGTTCGTATATAATTCTATTGAGGATTTATTTTGGAATTAGAAGTTAAAAGCCTACATGGCCCAAGAAAGTATAATTGGTGAATTAAATTATTTTAATTTCGAATATCGGACTGTGTGGGAGTTTAATTAAATATTTGATTCAAATTTATAAAATTGAGATTTGATTAATTAAGTTCGAATTGGAGTTAATTAAGTTATGAAAATTGGAAATTAAAGTTATTATGAATTAAATTTCCTTATGAGGCATTCAATTAAGGTATTCATTGAGTATATAATTTATTGGCGAAGATTTTGAAGTTTAATTTGAAATTGATGACCTCAATGATTCAAGAAACCAAAATTGAGGATGAAAATAAATTTAATTTGATATTTGGAGCCTTTTGGAAGTTGATTAAAAATCTGATTCGGATTGATAAATTTAAATATATTTAATTAGGCTGTAATGGCAGTCAATTAGATTAATTAAATTATGTGGGATTTGAGATTAGTTATAATTAACTAATTTTGTGTTAATTAAAATTTATTAAGATTAGGTGACGATTAATTAAATTAATCCTAGACATAAATTGAATTATGGACTAAATTAGAATTGGGGGTGTAAATGGGGGTGGGTGTATTAAGAAATCTATGCATGTGTGTGTGTATGTGAGTGATGTGTTGGAAATCAAAGAAGAGTGCACGTGTGCTATGTTGATGACAAGAAGTGAGGTGTGTGTGTCAGAGTGTATAACCTGATGAAGCTCAAGAGAAACACAAACTGGGAAAAGAGAGAAAGCAAGAGAATGTGAGTTGGAGATCTCAAGAATGTAGAGAGAGAAACCCACTTTTGTGCTAAGAATTGAAGATGAAGTAGAGAGCTAAAGAAAGAAAAGTTAAGAAAGTGAAGGATTGAAGAAGAATTCACCAAATTGAAGACTAGAGGTAAGAATTTAAGTTTGATTCTTGTAGATTAATTACGTAATAACCAAAATCAAGAAGCAATTGGGTTAATATCATATAAATAGAAAGAAATTAAGAAAACAAAGAAGAAATTACATTAAGTTGAAGAATGAAAGAAATAACTTAGGAATGTCATTATTTGAGTTTAATTTCTTCACTCTCCAAGTAATTTGAATTCTATCTTAACATGCATTATGGGATTTCTGTTGGTCAATCTTCACTATATTTAAACGATTTAATTCTATTGTGTACAAAACAACAATTAGAATTTAATTTTATTGTGTACAAAACAACAATTAGAATTTAAAGAAATAAAGAAAAGGAGAGAATTTGTTTGATTACAAAAATCAAACTCAAAATAAAAATAAAATAAAACAAATAAAAACAGATTTTATTTTGTTACAAAAACAAAATTAAAATCTGATTTTAATAAACAAATAAAAAACAGAAAAAATAATTTAATCAACTTACTTGGTTAAATTCTTCGAATAACTTTCTGATCAAGTCCAGTGTTTAACACTGTGTCCTTAAGACAGATTCGTCCTCTCCACGGTGCTTTCAGAACTTGGACGTCTATCTCCCAGGATGAAATGATCTTATCAACAATTAAATGCAGCACTACAATTTAATTGTTCGTCGAACACACTAAGTGTTTACACTATTTCTTTCAGAAATAAAATGCAACAATATGGCAGAGATTTAAAGCAGAGATGGAATACGAAAATTGGTGTGTTAATCCAAATGGGAGGCTGGTCTATTTATAGATGTTAAGGTGGCTGTAGGATTTGAATTGAACAGGTATGAAACCTGTTGGGTTTGAATTTCAACAGATTTGAATCTGTTGGTTAACTATTCAAACAGATAAAAAGGGGAAGGGCCCTGTTTGGATGAACCAAAATGCCAAACCAGTTTAATTCTGTTTGAAAACGGGAAGGGCCCTGTTTGGATGAACAGAAAATCCAAAACAGTTTATTTGAATTAAATTCAAATGTTTTTGGCCCAAAAAGATTAGTATTGGGCCGAACAAGCCCAACCCAACCACACACCACGCACCCGCGCCCAAGCCCAGGCCCAGCCCAGCCCGCCCGACCGGACGGACGGCGGCGGCGGCGGCGCGCGCAGCGCGTGTGGTGATTTTTGAGTCTAATGGGTCTAGCCCATTTTGCCCATAACCTCTCCCTCTAAAACACTTGGGTACCCCTTGGGGCACACCCCAAGTACCAAACCCAAGCCTTATAAACCCTTTCAAAACCTCCCACCAAATCAATGTGGGACAAGCCTTATTCAAACAATAAGGAATTTTCACCAAAACTCCATTTCCATGGAGCACACTTTGGCTTCAATTTCCTATTCACTCGGTAATGGTTTTAAGCAACCAAATATACCACGTGAATCACAACGCGGCATAGAACGCGTTACCACTTTGACCCGTGTAAAACGACGCACGGGGCCCACCTAAAAATTAGACCAAACTTAGGATAAAATTCTGGTTTTACCCAGAATTTATAACCATTTCCAACAATCCCCCACATGAATGGAATTTGATGACAACGGAAATGCAACAAAATGCAGATTTATCGAAAGAGTATAAGTCGAAAATATCTTGCATCAGGATAGGTAGTTTTCGGCCTTGAACCTTCCCTAGTGATAACCTATCGGACTTACTGGCTAACCAATGGACGCGATGCCTTGAATTGTTCAGCCGTTTGTGTAAGCCAAGACAATAGATTTCACACAAAATATTTTCTAACACATCGTGGTTCTCACTGTTGTGTTCATTTTGGCCTTGAACGCACCTGGTTTTCATAAGTGTTTCTAGAGAATGTAGCCTCTTTCATTCTCATAGAACCGGCCCCAGTTCAACACTTACATAGGTGATTCTTATTGTGAGTATCTCCTTATACTCATCTTGATTTTATGCCTTAATCAAGATTTAAGTAATCATTAAAAGCAAAGCTTATCCTTATGCCCCTGCATACAACATATGTTGCAGATATCACTCTCACCATAGGAATGGGTAGGGAATTTGAATCCCTTGGTGATTTCTGGCGAGCCATACATAACTTAGTTGTCCCTTTGAACTTAGTTCTTGGGATCTCCAGTCATATAAGTAGGGTTACCATTATGACGACTCTTATATAATAGGCTTTAATCCCATCCCCTTCGATGAACTATACACTGGCTCTTTTGTCAAACCTTTTGTTAACGGATCCGCAATATTCTCTTTAGATTTTATATAATCTATTGAGATTATTCCGTTTGACAACAATTGCCTTACGGTATTATGTCGACGACGAATATGTCGTGACTTACCGTTATACATATGATTATGTGCCCTACCTATTGCAGATTGACTATCACAATGAATGCAAATAGCTGGCACAGGTTTTGGCCACATTGGAATATCTTCTAAGAAGTGACGAAGCCATTCTGCTTCTTCACCTGCTTTGTCTAAAGCAATGAACTCAGATTCCATTGTAGATCGTGCGATGCAAGTTTGTTTCGTGGACTTCCAAGAAACAGCAGCGCCTCCTAGAGTAAAGACATATCCACTAGTGGATTTTGAATCTTTAGTATCCGATATCCAATTGGCATCACAATAACCTTCGAGTACTGCTGGATATCGAGTAAAGTTCAAACTATGATCACGAGTAAATCTTAGATATCTAAGAACTCGAATGATCGCTTTCCAATGGTCTTCTCCGGGGTTACTAGTGTACCTACTCAATTTACTGATAGCATAAGCTATATCAGGACGAGTACAATTCATTAGGTACATTAGGCTTCCAATGATTTGGGAGTATTTTAACTGAGACACTGCATCACCTTTATTTTTCGATAAATAAAAACTGATGTCTACAGGTGTCCTTGCTAAATTCAAATCATCCTTGATAAATTTATCAAGAATTTTCTCAATATAATGAGATTGAGATAATGCATATCCGTCAGATGTTTTAGTTATTTTCATTCCTAATATAACATCTGCGACCCCCATATCTTTCATATCAAATCTATTGTTAAGCATTTGCTTAGTTGATTTGATCATGTTTTGACTGCTTCCAATGATAAGCATGTCATCCACATAAAGACAAACTATGACATATCCTTGGTCAGTGTTTTTAACATAGACACATTTGTCACATTCGTTTATCTTAAACCCATTAGTAAGCATTGCATGATCAAATTTTTCATGCCATTGCTTAGGTGCTTGTTTTAATCCATAAAGAGATTTTACAAGTCGACAAACTTTCTTTTCTTGCCCTGATACTACAAACCCTTCGGGTTGTTCCATATAGATCTCTTCATTTAGATCACCGTTTAAGAAAGCTGTCTTAACATCCATTTGATGTATTTCTAAATTAAACAACGCTGCTATAGCAATAAGCATGCGAATGGATGTTATTCTTGTCACAGGGGAATATGTGTCAAAATAATCCAGACCTTCCTTTTGTCTGTAACCTTTAACTACAAGTCTTGCTTTATACTTGTCAATTGAACCATCTGCTTTCATTTTTCTCTTGAATATCCATTTATATCCAAGAGGTTTAGAACCTGGTGGAAGATCCACCAATTCCCAAGTATGATTTTGCATAATGGATTCAATTTCATTATTAACAGCCTCTTTCCACAAAGGTGCTTCAGGACCTGTCATTGCTGCCTTAAAGCTTTGAGGTTCATTTTCTAACAAGAATGTCAGAAAATCTGGACCAAAGGATTTTGATGTTCTCGCTCTCTTACTTCTTCTTGGTTCATCATCAGTTAAATCCTGTTGGTTGAGACCATTACTAGTCTCTTGTGCTTGATTGTCATTAGTCTCTTGACTTTGTGTACAATCATAAGTTCTTTTCTGTGAACTTAATTCCTATCCTTTTTTGTAAGGAAAGACATGTTCAAAAAACACAGCATTCCTTGACTCTATAATAGTGTTCACATTTATATCAGGTATTTCTGATTTATAAGTCAGAAACCGATATGCACTACTATTCTGAGCATAACCAATAAACACACAATCTACTGTTTTTGGTCCAATCTTAGTCTTTTTAGGAACAGGAACTTCAACTTTTGCCAAACACCCCCACACTTTCAAGTATTTGTAGGAAGGTGGTCGACCTTTCCATAATTCATAAGGAATGCTTTTGGTTTTCTTGTGGGGTATTCTATTAAGAACATAATTAGCTGACAATATTGCTTCCCCCCACAAGTTCTGTGGTAAGCCTGAACTTAGTAACATGGCATTCATCATTTCTTTTAGAGTTCTATTCTTCCTTTCAGCAATTCCATTTTGCTGTGGAGAATAAGGGGCTGTAGTTTGGTGAATAATGCCATGTTGTGCACAAAATTCATTTAATGGTGCATCATATTCACCACCCCTATCACTTCTAACCATTTTAATGGTTTTACCAAGTTGATTTTCAACTTCTGTTTTGTAGAATTTAAACATATCTAAGGCTTCATCTTTACTTCTAAGTAAATAAACATAACAATATCTTGTGCAATCATCGATAAATGTTATGAAATACTTTTTGCCTCCTCTAGTTTGAATAAATTTTAGATCACATACATCAGTATGAATTAATTCTAGAGGTTCAGTTTTCCTTTCAACTGATTTAAATGGAGCCTTAGTTAGTTTTGCTTCTACACAAACTTCACATTTATGATTAGGATTAATTTCAAACTTTGGTATATAATCCAAACCAATTAATCTACGCAAAGCATCATAATTTACATGTCCTAATCTACCATGCCATAAATTTGACTCAAGAATATAAGCAAAAGATGTGTTATTCTTATTCACAGTAACTTTTGGTACAACTGTCATTACATTAAGTTTAAAGAGACCATCACTCATGTATCCCTTACCAACATACATACCACTCTTTGTTAATACAAACTTATCAGACTCAAAAACAAGCCTAAAACCATTTTTACTTAACAAAGAACCAGAAACTAAATTTTTCCGGATGTTAGGTACATGCAGTACGTTGTTGAGGGTTAGTTCTTTTCCTGATGTCATCTTCAAGATCACTTTTCCTTGTCCAGCCACAGTAGAAGTAGAAGAATTTCCCATAAAAAGTTGCTCACCATTTGCAGCCTCATTGTAGGTAGTGAACATCTTCTTGTCCGCACATATGTGACGAGTTGCTCCAGTGTCAACCCACCATTCTTTGGGATTTCCAACCAAGTTAGCCTCAGACACCACAGCAGAGAGGTTGATGTCATTCACTCCGTCAGAGATGTAATCCAATTCTGTCACATTGGCTTGATTGGTGGTCTTCTTGCTTGTACTTCCATGATCCTTCTTAGGGCGGCGGCAGTCAGAAGCTCGATGTCCAGTCTTGCCACAGTTATAGCATTTTCCTTTGAACTTCTTGTTGCCATTGTTGTTGCCTTGTTTAGGACCATCTCCAGCAAACTTCCTCTTTTTGTTATGTGGTTTTTGAACTTGTTCAACCACATTAGCCTTGGACTCAATGGGATTTTTCCCATGCCTCTTGTCAGCCTTTCGGTTATCTTCCTCAATTCTTAATCTTACAATTAACTCATCCATGGTCATCTTTTTGCGTTTATGTTTTAAATAATTTTTAAAATCTTTCCAAGCCGGTGGTAACTTTTCCACCAAAGCAGCGACTTGGAAAGATTCGCTAAGAGACATACCTTCTGAATGAATATCATGCAAAATTATCTGAAAATTTTGAACTTGAGATATTACCGTTTGGGAGTCGACCATTACAAAATCTAGAAATTTACCGACGACAAATTTCTTCGTGCCGGCATCTTCTGTTTTGTATTTCTTCTCCAAAGAATCCCACAATTCTTTTGCTGACTTCAGAGGACTGTATATATTATACAGCATGTTGTCAAGGCCATTGAGGATGTAGTTTCTGCACAGGAAATCTGAATGTTTCCAAGCATCTACAGCGGCAACAACTTGCCGATCACTTTCACCCTCTTTAAGTGCTGGAGCCTCTTCATGGAGAAACCGGGCCAAATTAAGAGTTGTAAGATAGAACAGCATCTTCTGCTGCCATCTCTTAAACTCAGTACCGTTAAATTTTTCCGGTTTTTCTCCATGATTGATTGGTACATGAACATGGTTCTGAATAGGGACCGATGTTGGTGTAACAACAGGAGTACCACTGCCAGATGCAGTTTCAGTTGTAGTAGCCATAATCTCTGATTACAAAAATCAGAAAAAATTAAAACACAAATTAATTTTCTAGTTACTAAAACTAGAAAATAAATTATAACACAAAATAATTTTATTTTCCTTGTTACTAAAACAGGAAAAATAAAATACCAAAATAATTTTCTGTAATACCAAATAATATTCTGAAATTGTTAATGACACCAGTATCGTACTACTAGTATATTGTCAAAGAAAAGAGACAGTATATTACTACTATCTGTCAAATAGCATAAATCACTATTTGTTTTTCCAACCAGAATATTATTTTGAAAAACAGAAAATTAAATATAATGAAGATACCAAAAACGAATCTGTCTTAAGATTGTTGGTCAATCTTCACTATATTTAAACGATTTAATTCTATTGTGTACAAAACAACAATTAGAATTTAATTCTATTGTGTACAAAACAACAATTAGAATTTAAAGAAATAAAGAAAAGGAGAGAATTTGTTTGATTACAAAAATCAAACTCAAAATAAAAATAAAATAAAACAAATAAAAACAGATTTTATTTTGTTACAAAAACAAAATTAAAATCTGATTTTAATAAACAAATAAAAAACAGAAAAAATAATTTAATCAACTTACTTGGTTAAATTCTTCGAATAACTTTCTGATCAAGTCCAGTGTTTAACACTGTGTCCTTAAGACAGATTCGTCCTCTCCACGGTGCTTTCAGAACTTGGACGTCTATCTCCCAGGATGAAATGATCTTATCAACAATTAAATGCAGCACTACAATTTAATTGTTCGTCGAACACACTAAGTGTTTACACTATTTCTTTCAGAAATAAAATGCAGCAATATGGCAGAGATTTAAAGCAGAGATGGAATACGAAAATTGGTGTGTTAATCCAAATGGGAGGCTGGTCTATTTATAGATGTTAAGGTGGCTGTAGGATTTGAATTGAACAGGTATGAAACCTGTTGGGTTTGAATTTCAACAGATTTGAATCTGTTGGTTAACTATTCAAACAGATAAAAAGGGGAAGGGCCCTGTTTGGATGAACCAAAATGCCAAACCAGTTTAATTCTGTTTGAAAACGGGAAGGGCCCTGTTTGGATGAACAGAAAATCCAAAACAGTTTATTTGAATTAAATTCAAATGTTTTTGGCCCAAAAAGATTAGTATTGGGCCGAACAAGCCCAACCCAACCACACACCCGCGCCCGACCGGACGGACGGCGGCGGCGGCGGCGCGCGCGCGCGTGTGGTGATTTTTGAGTCCAATGGGTCTAGCCCATTTTGCCCATAACCTCTCCCTCTAAAACACTTGGGTACCCCTTGGGGCACACCCCAAGTACCAAACCCAAGCCTTATAAACCCTTTCAAAACCTCCCACCAAATCAATGTGGGACAAGCCTTATTCAAGCAATAAGGAATTTTCACCAAAACTCCATTTCCATGGAGCACACTTTGGCTTCAATTTCCTATTCACTCGGTAATGGTTTTAAGCAACCAAATATACCACGTGAATCACAACGCGGCATAGAACGCGTTACCACTTTGACCCGTGTAAAACGACGCACGGGACCCACCTAAAAATTAGACCAAACTTAGGATAAAATTCTGGTTTTACCCAGAATTTATAACCATTTCCAACAATTTCAAGATTTTGAGATCTTTCATGTTTTATGAGTTTGAATTTAGATTTGATATGAGGGAAATTAATAAAAATCTAGATTATAGCAAATCAAGATTTTAATTATGGTTTGAGCTTAATAATGTGGTATTGGTTGGATTTTGATAAATGTTTCATACATGCAAATGACTTTCTAAAAAGTTTATAATTTTAATTTCATGTTTTGATGGAAAATAAAAAAGAGTTAGAATCAATTTTATGGGATTAGAAAGAAATTGACAAGAAAATGATGAATTTGAGCTAAGATCAAGTTTATGAGAGTTAATTTAGAAATTAATTATTTTCGGTTTGATTTTGTAGAATCATCCTATAATACTTGAGACTGAGAAGGATTTGAGATTAAATTCATGGAATTAGGAAGAAATTGGATTTTAAACATAAAATGAGTTAGATGCATATTCATGATTATGGAAGCTAATTATTTTGGATTTGTTTTTGAATATCTTACATGAGTTTGAGTCTAGTTCCTACATGCATGAACAAATTTTACAAATTTTGATATTCTAATTATACATTTGATTTTGAAAGAGAAGTTTAGAAAACCATGAGTTCATGGGTTTTGATTTTGAAATTAAATAAAGTTTTGATTTAAATAAATTAATTATCATGTTTCAAGATTTTGAGCAAATAATTTATGAATAAATAAGTGTTTATATTTTCTAAGGTATTTTCATGGTTTTGATCAAGATATGCATGGATTTAAAAAAAATTAAAAATGCATTTGGAAGCCATTTTTGAGAAGTTCGAAATTCTGGAATTTTACAGACCGCTCGAGCGGACTAATTGCCGCTCGAGCGCACATTGAAGGCTTCCAATACTTTTTATAGTCTTTTACAGACCGCTCGAGCGACTAAAGGCTCACTCGAGCAAACAACTATTCTTAGCATATTTTGAAAAGTTGCATTTAGTTCATATTTTTATTCTTATCTCTTCCCAAAGCATTCTAGACATGATTCATGACTCAATGAAGATTAATAAGCTACAAATCAACATAAATTAGTTAGTTAAAGAATGAATCATTGATCTAATAGTAATTGTTTAAGAAGCCAAGTAAAAGATCGGTCTATTTGGAAAAAAAGAACTTAGTAATGAAAGAATATGTGAAATAAGAACCCGGTTCATTTGAATGAGAAAGAGTAAGCGTAGTAGAACTTCGGACTATTTAGACAGAAAAAGACTAGAAAAGTCAAGTTTGATCAATGAAGTAATATTGTGTTTTAATGTGTATATGTTATGTGTTTGTATAGGTCACGCACTGTTGTCTGCCTGAATTGTCTGATCTGTCTAATCTGTCTGATCTGCTTCTGCTGCTATCTGTGAGTAATAACTAGTAAAGCTATATTCAACTTTATTTATTTTCTGTGTGATGAATTCAGATCTGTTTTCTAAAATGATATGTTCTTTACAATGAATGATTATCCAATTTTTGACAATGTATTCGTGGTATCCTTAGCATCATGTGATATCTGTTAGCTATTACCCGATATCAGAGGTTCCATTATGGAACTTATTATGTCTGTTATCTATTACCCGTACCGGAGGTTCCATCATGGAGCTCAGCATGTATATTCTCTATTACCCGTATCCGGAGGTTCCTTTATGGAACTAGTTATTCATAACCACCATATGTTCTACATCTATTCTGTATCTGTTCTGTTAGCGCTAATGGATGTACTACGTATGATTAAGCATAAACTCTAATTTTTGTATATGATATGAACAAGAATATGAATACGAATATGAATATGAATCTGAATTATGATTTCTGAATCTGGTATGGACATCATTCATTAAAACCCTTTTCTCTGTTATTATTCACTGGGCTCTAGCTCACTGTATTATTTATGTATGTAGGTGATCAAGCGCATGACCAGGTTTAGAGGTATCTGCCTAGAATTTTTTTTTGTCAGCCAACCTATATGCCTCCTGTGGAGGTTCTGGATATGTCAAGTAGTTTTGGCTATGTGATTAAAGTTTAAGTTTTGTTTTCTTGTTTGGTTAAACAAGTCTTTGTTTATTTTGTAAATAGGGCCAAGTCCCTTTTTGTCTAGTTTGTATATATATGATGACGCAAGGTTGATGTGTAGATATGTACATGAAAGTCTTAAAATTTTTCTATCTCATGTAAGTCTACATAGCTCAATAGACATTGTATTTTTGTTATTTGCTTCCTCTAGCCCCTAATATTATGTTAATCTGTCTTAGAGGCCTTCGGTAATCCCAAGATTACTGGCCGGTTACGATGCTAAACCTATAGGGACGGGTTTGGGTCGTGACAACAAGGGATTTCCACCTTGGCCAAACACCCCCATACTTTGAAGTAATTGCAGGTAGGTCATCGACCTTTCTATAATTCATAAGGTATTTGATTAAATTTCTTGTGGGATACCCTGTTAAGGATAAAGTTAGCAGACAAAATTGCCTCCTTCTACAAGTTCTAAGGTAACCCTAAACTAATCAACATGACATTCATCATCTCTTTCAGAGTTTGACTCTTTCTCTCAGCAACTCCATTTGATTAAGGAGAATAAGGTTCAGTGGTTTGGTGAATAATACCATGTTCAGAACAAAATTCCTCAAATGGTGCATCATACTTACCACCTCTGTCACTTCTCGCTATCTTAATAGTTTTGCCAAGTTGATTTTCAACCTCAAATTTATATTGCTTAAAAGCTTCTAAGACTTTATCTTTACTTCTCAATAAGTAAACATAGCAATATCGAGTGCAATCATCAATAAATGTAATAAAGTACTTCTTACCTCCTCTAGTTTGAACAAATTTTAAATCACAGATATCTGTGTGAATTAAACTTAGAGGTTCAGTACTTCTTTCTACTTTATTAAATGATGCCTTAGTGAGTTTTTCCTCAACACAAATCTCACATGTTTGATTAGGATCAAACTCTAAGTTTGGTAAACATTCTAAAGAAACAAGTCTACGCAAACAATTAAAATTAGCATGTCCTAATCTACCATGTCATAAAAAAGAAGACTCAGCAATATAAACAGAAGATGTTTTCTTATTATTAATAGCCAAATTAGGTACAACTGTATTTATATTGAGCTTAAAAATCCCATCACTCATATAACCTCACCCCACAGACCTGCCACTCTTGGAGAGTACAACCTTGTCAGATTGAAAAACTAATTTAAACCCATTCTTGATCAACAATGACCCAAAAATCAAATTTTTTCGAATTTCTGGCACATGGAGTACATTGTTGAGCATGAGTTCTTTCCCCGAGGTCATTTTTAGCATGATCTTTTCTTGTCCTTCTACAGTTGAAGTGGAGGAGTTTCCTATAAAAAGTTGTTCCCCACTTTCCACCACTTTGTAGGTTGTGAACTCTTCTTATCTGCACAGATATGACGGGTTGCTCTAGTATCCATTCACCACTCCTTGGGATTGCCCACCAAATTTGCTTCAGAGACTACTGCAGCAAGATTGATGTCTGTCACTCCATTGGAAAGATAAAAATCCTTGGCTATGTTGGCTTGTGTTGGCTTTTTGCTTGAACTCCCTCCGTCCTTGTGAACGTGACAATCCTTAGTGCGATGTCCATTTTTGTCGCTCACAAAACACTTACCTTTGAATCTCTTGTTAAACCTATTGTTGATCCTTTTGATCTTACTATTGGATCCTTGTTTGGGACCATTTCCATCATGCTTCCGCTTCTTGTTGTTGAACTTTGACCCATGTTCATGTTCCACAACATTTGCTTTAGCCTGCATGACATGGTTTCCTGACTTCTTGTCTGAACTACGATTGTCCTCCTCAATTCTAAGCCGCACTATCAGTTCTTCCAATTTCATCTCCTTGTGCTTATGTTTTAGATAATTTTTGAATTCTTCCAAGATGGTAGCAATTTTTCAATGATTGCCGCTACTTGGAAAGATTTACTGAAAACCATCCCTTCCGCATGTATGTCATGAAGAATTAATTGGAGATCTTGAACTTAGCTAATAACCGTCTTGGAATCAATCATTTTAAAATATAGAAAATGGCCGACAACAAATTTCTTTGTATCGACATCCTCTGTCTTATATTTATGATCTAAAGATTCCAACAGTTCTTAAGTAGTGCTTTTGACACTATACACATTGTGGATATAATTCCGACATAGAAAATCACCATGTTTCCATGCATCGACTGCGACAACCACTTGCCGGTCAGTTTTTCCCTCGTTCAGTACCGGAGCTTTTTCATGAGTGAAGCAAGCCAAATTCAACGTGGTAAGATAAAATATCATTTTTTGTTACCATCTTTTAAAATCATTTCCATTGAATTTCTCTGGCTTCTCCCCATGATTTGTCGCTACTGCCGAAGTCATCATTGGCACAATAGGTGTAGAGGTTTGAGTAATAACAATTTCAGTACTGTTTATTTTAATTGTCATAATTTTGACGAAATAATAATACACCAATCACAAATTTATGTAGAAAAGAATTTACACACAAAATATACAGAAAAATATTTTGTAACAAAATTCCAATGATAAACAGTATATTACTACTATGTTATCAAAGAAATCATTAAATAGTATATTACTACTATTTAAGAAATTAAACAGTATATGACTACTATCTAATTTCCCGAAACAAAATATTCTTCTGTTTAACATAGAAATAAATAAAAATCGAAAATCTATTGTAAGATTGTTACACCCACAATGGTGTGTGTGTAAATTAAATGTATAATTAAATAAACAACAAAATAAAATAATTTAGAAAATAATTATATAAATTAGATTCTGAATTAAACGCTTACAAAAATTAAAGTCGAGGCTTGTGTTGGACACAATCTCCTTAAAGTATATTTCGCCCTCGCGTTGGTGCTTCGAGATTTATCGGCGTTTACTTCCCAGTATGTAACGACTAACACTTGAATTTGCAGCACTACAAAATCAAGTTTAGCGAACGAAATTATGTTATAACTCTTTTTCTTTCTTTTCCTAAAAATAAATGTAAAAACAAATGTTGGAGCGTAGAAGGACGAACTGAAGAAGAAATAGAAGAAGTTTTGGATTTTTTTGATGCAAATGAATTGTTAGAAGCAGACTAATAGGAGGAATGATTGTTGTTCCGAACAAGTGCCAATAGATAGGCAACTGTTCGGACAGATTCAACAAATAGAAAATCCGTTTGGTTTGAATTTCAACAGGTATGAACCTGTTCTGAACCCTTTGAACCTATTCGGGTGGGTTTGAACTCGTTAGGGATCTGTTTGGGTAAAGGAAAAATCTGGACCAATTTATTTTGAATTTTGAAACCGAAATTAAAAATAAATAAAGAGATAAATTACAAGGGTTTTTTGCCCAAAAAGATAAGTATTGGGCCGGACAAGCCCAACCCAACCTCACACCACGCACCCACGCCCAAGCCCAGGCCCAGTCTAGCTTGCTCGGAGGCGGCGGGGTGCGCGTGTGGTTTTTTGTTTTGGGTTCAATGGGTCTAGCCCACTTTACCCATAACCTCACATTTCTACAAACTTGGATACCCTTTGGGGCCCATCCCAAATATCCCAAGCTAAGGTATATAAGCCCAATCAAAAGCTTAAGCCTTTCCAATATGGGACAAGCATATTTTACAAATGTGTAGGAAACCCACCTAAAGCCATTCCACGAACCTGAAAACGCGCGTTGAATTCTCATTCATTCGGAAATGGTTTTGAGCAACCAAATACACGGTTTTATTCACTACGCAGCATCAAATATGAATCCAATGAAAAACATTAAGAATAACGCTTAGGTCCCACCATAATTAATGCTCAAAATAAACAAAAAAATAAGGATTTTGCAAAGCGATTTTCCAACAAGTATCTGTGGCTTGACTTTTCGTACTTCTTTCAGAAGACGAATAGCCCCATAGTTCAAACTCCCGTGGTTTTGAATCTGATCTCACAAGTGCAATGTGAAATAGATAAACACAAAAATAGTCCAAATCCGGCAATTCTTATGGAAAATTGATGTTTGAATCAAATGCCAAAACTGGACTACTTTGCCAGATTTCAGAGTTGTCACCTAAATATTTTTGAGAAATTTAGGAAACCCAAGACTCGTGCCAAAGGCCATTAGTCTGTCATCACCAAAGTGTCTCGGCTCAAGAACTTAGGTACAAGATGAGAAGGTCATGAATTGAGCACCCCACTCGCCCGATAAAAAATTGGCCTCTACTAATCATAATATGATTTATATTTACATTATATGCTCATGTTCCAATTTATTAGACTAACTTTACTATGTGAAGCACACAAAAATATAAACTAATTTGCAAGAATTGGAACATTCGATTTCATGTTTTATTTGAAATAGTTTTGTGAATTTGCCACTTGAAAAAAAGTGGGCTTAAAATGGACCTTAATCAAACTATCCCAATTCAGGCAACTAGCCTTCATCCACAAGCATTCAAATAGTTATATCAATTAAGCAATTAGCCTCATAGAAGTATGCTTGGACATGGTAACATTGACATTCCATGTAATATGCTAAAACACAAAATTGCTCACCTAGTATTCCGAGCCAAAACAAAGCAAAATAATTATAAAAATATGCATGTTCCTAATTAATGAAATATGACTAAATGCAATGCACACATTATGTATTTTATAGGCTCGGCTCTGAGCATGACATATGATTTCATTCAAGACATACGATAGAGCACATATTCAAGTAATGAATTTGAACATTGATATTAGGTTAATATGATGAGCCGAGCCTTGGATGCATGCAAGACAATGGATGCAAAGCATAAGAATGTTAATTTGAAAAATGATGTCTTATACTAACCATCGTAAACAAGTAAATAAAAGGGAGAAAAACGTTGGGTTGGAAGACATACAACTTATTACATAGTTGCCCTCGTGCAAGAGGGTGCGAATCAAAGTCCGAAAGTCCAAATTAAACTAATTATTACAAAACTGAATGAATAAATGAGCGAAGAATTAACTAGCTAACTACTCTATTACAACAAGGATAGCTATGATAAGTAGACTAACTATTTTAGCTAACTAGCCATAACAATTACAAACAATAATAATAATAATAATAATTACAACATTAATAATTAACAAAACTAACAACAGTAATAACAACAATGATTATGATGTAAGCAAGGATGCGCAAGGGTTGCATACATAATGTCCAAGAACAGCTCTGTCTGCCTAGACTTGCTCTGTTTCACCTTCAGCCGTTGCTCTCTGTTTTCTGCAAAATACACTACTGACCAAACATTGATGACCAGCCAGCCCTCAATGAGGCCTGGCCGTGCCTCAATGTCATACAAAATTCTGTTTTGTGCTCTGAAGTGAAAACAGTGCAGACAGAGTGTTCTGAACTCTGTTTGTCCCTCTCATACTTCTCTGTCATGGGAAAGCCTAGAGAAAATGTTGGAATCGTTTCCAAAACCATCAATGAGCAAGTTGATTGCTTGATGATTTCGGGTACAATTTAGACAAAAAAATCAATAAATGCAATGATAACAACCACCCCTCCCTCCTATCATAGAGTGAACTCAAAGATGGAGGTAGAGACGCTTCAAGATTCATCAAAACATCATGGATTAATGTAAAACAACCCTTGACACAATGGATTCGGCATAACGTCTGGCCGAACCCTAAGCAATATAATTCATTTTCTTTATGTGGGTTAATTCATTTTAAACCAAATTCATTAGTCTTTGCCATCTTTTAATCCATTAAGTCCAAGATGATTGTTACGTCCACTGAGGATTACGTCCACTAAGTGAGAAATATGTCAAACATGAGGTGATTCTCAACATGAAAAAGGGACTACACCGTTGGCAATGAACCTCCGTAAAGATTAAGCCATTAAGCATAAATCGCTAGTTCACATTTTGAATAACCGTCAACTGATTGAAACAACTCTCCAATGAAAGAGATGAATGACAAATTGATTATTAAAATGAGGTTTTTAAACATGGGAATTAGATAAGGAAAAGCTTAGAACAATATACAACAAGTTATGGATGCAAACTTATGAGACAACACTCAAGCTAATCAAAGCATGAACTATTTAAACAACCTAGAATAGCCCAAAAACAACCCTCAAGAGATGAAAAGCAGTGGCTCAAAGTGCATGAAAAGAGCCTAAAAAGCCAATTAACAAAGAGAGAAAATAAGGCTAGTAAACAAGAACAATGAGGGGTGGCTAACCCCTCCACTTTTGAAACCTCAAAGCATGATTTTTAGCCCTTTTTTAACTCTGAAAATTAGTTTAGAAAGCAAAGAATAAGAGTGTAAAAGTAAGGGTTTGAGCTATAGGTAAAGGTGTGGAAAGAGTGTAAACTCTCTCTACCCTTTTAGTAGCTCTCCAAACCCAAATTCAAACACTTGGAAGAGAATCAAAACAACATGAAACTACAAAAACTAGATAGTAAGTAAAAGAACAAGACGTAAAAGAGATAATGACAAGCTTATACTTCTCAAAGAAGTGAGCTTTTGCTTATGGATCAAACCAAGTCTCACCACACTCTTAAGCTTGAATTATGGTGCTCAAGGCTCAACCAAGGTTCCTAGACTAAGTTGTGAAGGTGTATATGGTGTATGGATATAGGCTCAAGGTGATAGGTTTGCTTAAAGCGTTGCTTGCACAAGAAGAATGAGAAGAGGGAGCTCTCAAAAAGGTGTAGAGGCTTTTTTGAAATTCTTCAACCCTCAAAATAGAGATATATGGTCGTTTTTATAGAATTTGAGCAAGAGGGGTCATAAATATCTTCAAAAATGGACAGCTGGTGGGCTCCTGCCCAGAACAGTGTTTCTCGCTACTAAGGCATAGCCGGCTTTCAATAGCCACGGCTGGCCCTTAATGAGGTACGATCAGGCCTCAATGTGTTCCTCTGTTTTTCTGCTTTAGACTTAGCATAGGGTGGCACAATGTGTAAAAATGGATTTTTTGGGTATAATCAGTGAGAATATAAAAGGTTTGGGATTGTTTCGGAGCTTTAAACATGGCCCATTCGTTGAGACCTTGGACCACGAACAACACTACTTTCATCATCGAGTGTACTGGACAAAGCGCTTGAGCCTTGCAGGTAGTCAAAAATGGGGTGTCTACAGTATCACACAAATTGTGTTTCTATTAACTTCACACAAATGTTTAGAATTCACTTGTAAATATCATTGTAAACTTAAGAAAACAAATCAACTTTTTTTTTTTTGGCATCATGGAGGAGTGTTATTTTCACAAAAATGATTCAATAAAAATCTTTCATGGTTGTTTTGGAAAGTCTTGGTAATGTGATGAAAGTATTTAATATGCCAACTACTTATGACAAACCTACATATAAGACAAAGCAAGCATACTACATACCCGAAGATTTTGTCCCTTACTATTTTACTTATTAATTTTTAAAATTCAAGAATGGCTGGTGGTAATTAAGTCTATAAATTTTGAGGCATAATATCATACTATGTAAATAATTAGAATTAAGTAGAATGAAAGTGTGATAATACATTGTTGTAAATTATATGTAATACTACTATAAATTAATATAATATTAAACACAAATAAAAATATTGTAAAAGAATAAGTTAAATAAAGAAAGATAAACTTATTGATAGAGACATGCAATCATTATTTTAAGTGTGAATTTTTGCCCCTTTAAGTGCGAGATCCGGTGTAACAAGTTATAATGTCCTATCTCTAAAATTTAACTGTCGCTATTTCAACAATTATGCATTCGTTAAAGTGGAGATATACAAAATTGCTCTAAATTGTTCCCAAATTAAGTAAAAATACATTGCAAACTATGTGAATTTATAAACCAGTATACAACAAAAAACAATATTTCATAGTGTAAGAAAAGTGAGAGGAAGAGATTTAGTATTAGACAATCGCAGACACACTAATATAAAGTAAACTGATAATGTATAAATGTGATTTGGTTGATTAATATCAAAGAAAAAATTGCAAGAAATAAGAAGCTTAAACTCATAATTCATTGAGAATCTTGATGAATCATCTAATTCAATTTTTGAATGGTGAATCTTACATCTAAAATAAATCTTCGCCACACATTTATTTTCTGAACAAATTCTTAATAAAAAATTTTGAGTTTGTAAATTTTTGTAACAATGATAAATATGATTTGTCAAAAAGTGATTAGATATTCTTTCTTGGTTAGTAAGCAAAAGTAAAAATTGTATGGTTGGCAAACTGCATCTCTCTCTCTCTCTCTCTCTCTATGTTATTCTATCTTCTGGAAGGACCATCCAAACATTTAAACATTTGCAAACAATAATTTCTTCTCCATTTGTAGATCACCATAGCAACATGAAAAAACACAAATCCTTTAGTAAACAACATTTGAAAATTTGTGTTTTTAGGAAATTTAACCATGAATGGAAGAATTCTAATGACAAACAAAAGAAATCAAAAAGAAACAAATCCGAATTTCGAATCAATAACTGTTAATCAAATAAGCTCACTCAAAATTAATCGTTATCCTTGATCCATTACAACGGATTAGATGGAATTAGTAGAGTGAAGACCTAGTTGTGTGTGTGTGTGTGTGCGTGTGTGTGTGTGTGTGTGTGTGTGTGAGAGAGAGAGAGAGAGAGAGAGAGAGAGAGAGCAATAAACAGAGGAAAACACAGTTCAAAACAGATAGTAGAAAAAAGGCCAACACTGCCATTATCACTGTTGCCCTATGAAAATTATTGATGGATGATTTTGCACTTTTTAGTGAGAGAGACACTACAACAAAAAGCACGTTTGGCGACTAAAAAATTAGTCGCCAAAAGTTCAAATTTCGTTGTCAAAAGAATCGGCGACAAGTACTCAATTGGTAGCCGAAGGCTTGTCACTAAAAGTATTGGCGACCAAATCATAAATTGTCATCGTATGTAGACATTAGCGACAAGCAAAATTGGTTGCCAAAAATCATATATTTCGTCACTGTAAAATTCTAATTTGTCACTAAAAGGTTAAGATTTGGATAGGCTATGTAGTTTTAGTGACGAATTTATTTGTCGCTGAAAGTACTATTTAGTAACAAAATTAATTTGATCGCTAAAAATCAACTTTTTAGCGACGATTAAGTTTTGGTTGCTAAAAGTTCTTGGAATAGCCACCAACTTTTAGCGACAAAAACAATATGTTGTCACCAAATATATTAACAGCGACCAAAATATCACCTGTCACTAAAAATTCACTACGTAAATTTTGATTTTTATTATTTTCTTATTCAAAATAATCCAAAACACCTGTTTTTCTGTACACAATATATACATAAAAGCAACGTAAATAGTAATACACCTGTGCAAGACATTCATAATAATTCAAAATTAATAGTTATTAAATAAACATAATTACAATTCTTTAACAATTTGAAGCATTCATACCAAAGTACTTACAAACTATTAATATCAAACCCACAAATCCATTACCAAATCCTACGTCAAAATATTTTCAAAAACACAAAACCAAATATTTTGATGCTAATCATCTAACCCACAAGTCATTTACCAAAATTCTATGTCAAAATATTTACAAAAACACAAAACCAAATATTTTGATGCTAAACATCCAACCCATAAGTCATTTACCAAAATCCTATGTCAAAATATTTCCAAAAACAAAAAATCAAATCTTCTGATGCAACATGAACTATTTTCCACCATTATCAATCTGTCACATGAAAAAGAAAAAACAATATTAGATTGACCAAAAAAATGAAAAAAAAAAAACTCGGTATGAATTTCACAATTTTGATTTTAATTTTGTAACAGGAAATCCAATTTTGATTTCATACATGTTTATTTAGTCTTGAGCAAGTTGCCCTCGGCGATTTCAGTGGTCATTTCGCAATTTTGTCCCCCGAACAAGCCTTTTAAGTCTTGTGTTTTATAATTTCCTTCTAATTTTCTAACTGAAAATCCAAACGAGGTCCCGTTTGTTCCTACAAGTCTATTTAGGCTTGAGCAAGCTGACCGTGCTAAATTTCAACGATTTCAGTGGTCATTTCGCAATGTCGGCCTCTGAATGGGCCTTTTAAGTCTTGTGTTTTACAATTTTCCTTCTAATTTTCTAACTGAAAATCCAATCAAGGTCCCATTTGTTCCTAGGCTTGGAACTTGGGAAATAGAGAATTTGTCTTGTATAGAAGGTGAAGCGTCTCTTAATGAATAGATGTGTCTATTCAATCTAATTTTGTACAGATTTATAGGAATATGACCATTCAATTTCCATAGAAAATACTAATTTGTAACTTTTAAAATTAAGGTTAAGTTTATCTACTATCAAAAGAAAAGAAAAGATTAGGTTTATCTCAAATTTAAATTTGAATTTGAGAGAATTTGAGTTCATGCGGCCCACTAAAGGACCCGCTTCTATAATCCAAAATGTTCATTCTATGGTATGCATCTTTCAGAGAAAAATATTAGATTGATCTGATGATCGTGTCCTAAAAAAATGTATAGTCTCAAAATATGTTTTGTCATAACCCGAACCCGTCCCTAAAAGTTAGGGTCATAACCGGCCGGTAATCACTTGATTACCTTCGGCTTCAAACAAACATACAGAGTAATTATAGTAATGAGGCCAAAGGCGGAAGTATACAACAAAAGAATGAGTCCATTGAGCTATGCCAATATGAGCAAAATGTAACACAATCACATCATTTACATGCCCATGCAAAAAGAATATAAGTATCAAAGGAAATTTGTGCATAACGTTTACAAATCGAAGACCACATTAGCAAAACAAAATAAAGTCAAGGTATGATGTGAGTCAAAGAAAAAACTCCATCTCGGAGGCATGACTCGATTGGGTCTAAAAAAGAATAGCTCTTGAAGCTGACTCTAGGGGTGTGCTCCATGCTATGAATTACCTACATGTGCATACATAATATTGGGTGGGCAAAGCTCAATGAGTAATAATACAATAAAATAGTGTAAATAGATAATCATAAGATTTTCACAATATCCATAATCATATAAACAGAACAACCTTAGGCCCAATCAGATTTCAAAACGGCCTCGGGCCCAACATATAACAAAACAACCTCGGGCCCAATCATATATCAAAACAGCCTCGGGCCTAATGTATTTCAAAACGGCCTCGAGCCTAACATATATCAAAATGGCCTCAGGCTCAATCATATATCAAAACGGCCTCGGGCCCAACATATTTCAAAACGGCCTCGGGCCCAACATTTATCAAAACGGCCTCAAGCCCACATTGCATATGTCATATAATATTAATAAAGTTTCTCATTTCAATCAAACCACAATGTCGACACCAATCACCATTCATGGTTCGAGATACACAATAAAGAACATATATGTACGATATTATTCCTCACAGTGTGATCGATCTTGTGGCATTTCCTCCGACACACGACCTACACCAAACATGTCACACACATATTCGATAAATAATTCATTCATCATATACACTTTTCTTTTAGCAATTCACAACCCTTTTCAATGGTTTCTAATAATCATTTCATACTCCGGAGGGTTTACATAAGGTTGGGAATGCGTTCAGGAGGTCGAGGAGGTCAACAGAAGAAAGCATGATTTTCAATGCTCCGCTCGTGCGGAACCCGTGGCTGCACGAGCGATTTGGGCAAAAACCAGATAGTCCGAAAATGCACAAAAATGAAATCTCCCAAACTCATTTCCAACCCCAAATTCATACAAAACCAACCAAAAAACATGATATACTAACATGATACAAGTGTAATTTTACTTTAAACATGTCAATCTTACTTCAACTTTAGATTCATGGTCCCATCTTTTTCATAATCATAAATTTCATGAACAAGTTCAATATACATACAAACATGGTAAATCTTCCAACAAATCTTGGTTGTATGAACCATGTAGGGTTTATTTCGTAGATCAATCACAAGAATGAACTCAAATCAAACAAAGATTAAGAGGTCAGGGTTCAATCTCATACATTTAGCTCTAGTCACTACAAAACTCAAAACCTTAGCTCAAGTTCACAATTTTTTCTTGATTCCATGACAAAGATGAGCTAAAGACAAAGATTGTAAGTAAATTAACATACCTTAACTCAAATCTAAGGTTTGCCCCTTGATTCTCTTCAAATCCCTAGCTTTCTTCTTCCTCTCTAGAGCTCTCAAGCAATAATAAAGACACAAGAGAACCACACATAAATGACTTAACTCTAAAATTTCAATTTAATCATTACGAATTGTAATTTTTCAAAAATTCACCGTAAGCTTTGTAAATCATGCTAATCACATATATGAAGTCGGATTGCGTCTAAGGCTTTCAATTTTAGTTCAAAGTTATAATTTCAACAGATATTCCTATGCTCAACAGATATTATTCCAAATTCACATAATTCATATATTCAAACTTTCAAATTCATATCAAACACATAATCACATGCATAATTAAGTAGAGTACGGGTTGGGTTATCACATGTTTGTTGTCTCTTTTTTCTAAGACAGATACTATAAATGAAAATATTATAATTATCGGAACAATCTAATTTTTTCCATGAATGATATACATTGTTTTCATTTTATCATGTCTTAAGAAAAATGAATAGTCCCAAACTATGTTTATTGTCTATTTTTTCGGAGATAAATATGATAAATGAAAATATTATACTTATTGGATCAACCTAATTTTTTTCATGAATGATACACTAAGAGTCTTATAAAATGAAAGCTTCGAATCATTGAGCCTCATTGGTTCGTTAAATCCTCTCAAGTTTAAATTTGAGATAAATTCAACTCTAAAATTATGTATTATTATATGAAAAATGCTAGAGGCCCAAAATTTAAATTTGTAAATTTATTCACAACAAAAGTTAAACCTTAAATGATTGAGTGTATAACAAATCAAAATTTGACATCTATTATCTCATATCATTGTGGGTTAAATTATTATTTTAAAATCTCAAATATTTTTTCTATGTGTAACAGTTGTAAATTTTCAAAAAAAAAAAACTATTTGTAAATATGTCATATATGTATATATTTGCGCTTATTAGTCTAATGGTTGAAAATTGTAAAGTGATGGTTGATAGAATCCTCTATGTGTAAGGACCATTGCTAACCATTGTGCCTTTTTAAAGAAACGTGGCCAACATATTTCGGGAAGGTTATTTTGGGGAAAAAAAAGGTAGAAGACAAAAGAGGATGCTCACTCGTTTTAAAGTAGAGTAGATAATCATATTATGATATTTGAAGGTGTTTGAATTTTGGCAAGTGTTTGTGATGTTTCATAAGTTTGGGAGGATATTTTCAGAATACAAAAAAAGTATGTGCTCTTTAAGACTTTTAAAATAGTAGCGATAAAAGAATTTTAAAAAATTTAGACAATTTACATGCATTTTAGGGTAATTTATACTTACTTTTCCTAAGGTTTTCATAATAGCAGGAACTTCTCTTGTAGTTCTAGAAATTACACTAATCTCTCTTAATTTTTCTGACATTGTTAAGATTCATCCATTCCATTAACTTGGCCCAAACAATGGTAACTCTGCTATGCAAATGACCATAAAAATCCTTCAAACACTATGTAAAACTCAGGAGAGCTGAGCTATAATAAATATATGAAGGGTAAATTGTTATTTTATTTCTCAAACTTTTTTAAAATGTAAATGTGATTCCTTAACTTGCAATTTCCCTAAAATTCTTGAACTTTATAAAAATTTCACCATTAATGAAGGAGAGAAATATTTCTTTTTTGAATTACTTTTAGGATTTAATTTAAGAAAAAATAGTTTAAATGAAAAAAAAAAAAAAAAACCAAAGATGCGATATATATATAAAACTAAGGATTGGTTCAACTAAAGTTTAATTTCAATTTTAGATATAATAAATGGCAAATTGTTTGAATAGTTTAATGCTCTCAAATATTTTTTTGATCTTCATTCCCTATCAACTAATTTTAATTTGTTGTAACAAGATTATATTTTTTCACTTTTATTTTTTTATTCTAAAACTTCGTAACTTGGAGAACATTAATTGATATTGTGGGGACATAATTTTGAGTCGTCCACATGGCTAAGGTTGTTAGCCGATGTTCTATGTGGATGATCCTAGTTTGCCGAGGTGTGGTGTTTCCGCACTTGAATCTGGGATATTTGGATAGAGGACAAGAGTCCTAAATGATAACAAACTTTCTATTTGGGTAAGGGTAGAGCTCTTGAGACAGTTAATCCTAATCTAAGTAGTGTGATGTTTCCGCACTTGAATCCGAGATATTCGGATAGGAGACAAGAGTCCTAAATGATGACAAACTTTCTATTTAGGTAAGGGTAGAGTTGTTGAGAGAGTTGATCCTGATCCAAGTAGGAGGTGTCCAAGATAAGTGCTATCCTTGAAAGAGATAAGAGTCTATAAAGTAAAACTTCTAGGGGATGATGGCGCTGATAATTATAAAAGGTAGACAAACCCATGGGTCTAAGGTACGCTTTAATTGAGAATTGTCTGTTTATTTAAGCCGAGATCTTTGTGAGATTTTTTGACTGACTTGATCGTTAGAGTGCCCTCGAGTAGACGAGCCATTGGTCTTGTTTCTTTCTGTGTGCAAGTGTTGGGCTTTCCTATTCTTGCACATGCTCTACAGTTTAGTTCCTAGGATCTTGGTGAGGAGATCTAATTTGGTTGTGTGTTCAAAATTCAACACCTATAAATATTTTTTTTATTACATATCGATTGAAAATTTAAGGATTCAAATATAAAAATTGAAAATTTGAAAATAATATAGGATTGTGAAAAAGACAAAATGATATTTGGCTTAACAATGATGGAGAAAAGAATGATAAAGAAAAGTAAGGAAGGAGAAGAGGGCAGTGCAATAGATAAAAAGTGTGTGACGTCATTCTTGGTTACAACGACAACCATGAATAAAATAATAAAGTGAAGAAATAGAAAGAAAAATGAAAAAGAGAGACAATGTAAATTAAATTAAGAGAGATAGATATGTGGTGAATATTAATATTTTTTAGAGAGAGAAAGTGGATCTTGCTTAAAGAAAAAAATGTGAGAAATGAGAAAAGAAAAATTAAAGAAAGATGATGAAGAAAAAAAGAGAGGAAAGATGATAGAAAAATGGATAGAATAAGAGAGACACAATAATTTGAGTGTCAATTAAGTGAGAAGAGTAAGATGATATGGGCTAAGATTCCACATAGTTGCACCTATAAGAATAATCGATAAGGGAGGACTTTGCAATGATATAAAACCTCAAAGGAGATCATATTTGTATTGCTAGAAATAAATGATTGAGGGCAATTTTGTCTTTTTAATAGATAAGGTTGCCGATGTCATTGCATTGTACGGATAAATGATAGAAGGGGAATCTTGATAATAATTTCAAAAGTAAAAGAGGTCAATGTAATTATTAAAACCACAAAGGAGGTCTCTACAATTATGCAAACCCTCAAGGGAGTTAAATGTAATTTATCCTACATTTTAAAATAAATGAAATAATTTTTTAAAATTTAAGGGCCATAGATATAAGAAAAAATTGTACAAACGAAAACAAGTCAAAACAATTGCAAAGGTATAGAAGAATAAAAAATAATTGTAGTATAAACGGAACTTTAAAATATAATAAAATTACAATTTTGCCCTTATGTTTCTCCTCCACCTTCCACATTTTTCAGCCATTTTCCTAGCAATGGCGGTGACACTCCTTTCCTACCTTCATCAATCACCACCATTCTCTCATTTTTTGGTCTGCCCTAACGTCCTAGCAACCCTCGGCATCCCAGTAACCCCACTCCATACCCCTTACTACTTTGTAATCCTTCATTTACCTCGTCTCATTCCATTAACAACATCTTACCTCATTCTTTCATTTTCATCATCTTTTTCACTCTCTCTTTTACATATGTATATATATATATATGCATTTAGGTTTTGCAATTTTTCCCTACATTGCATTGCCCCTCACCAACCTCTTAACCGACTCCTACACCATCATTCATCAACCTCATCTGTCCATCTTTAGTTTCTTTTTTAGCATCCATACCGAACCCTTCTCTATCTCCTTTTGCTACACTCAAAGCTCTCTCACACAAAACCTTTCAAATATGGATTAGATCTCAAGTCTTGAAAATCCTTAAATAAAAGAGATAGAGACCTAATTGCGGTGGTTGTTGGGTGTTGTAATGGTCACTAAGGTGTCATGGTGGTCACAATAATCCTTGGGTGTCGTGATTTAGTCACCATAATGTCATGATTTGGTCACAATGGAGCCTAAGTGTCGTAGGGATTGTTAAAGTGCGTCGTGTTGTGATGAGTGAGAATTGAGGTGAAAAGGTGGTCAGGGCCGGCCCTGGACATAGACCCACAAGACCATGGCCAAGGGCCCCTCAAAATAAACTCAAAAAAGGAGCCCCTCCTATTATAGTTTAGTGTAATATTGGTATATTTTAAGTCTAAAAAAAATTAAAGAAGGCCCAAACTAATTTAAAATAAATTGACCCATTAAAAAATTAAAAGGCCCATTCAAAAAAATTAGCATTGTTATCCATTAAAAATAGACTCAAAAAAAGGCCTCTCCTATTATAGTTTAGTGTAATATATTAAGTATATTTTAAATCAAAAAAAAATTAAGAAAGGCCCAAATTAACTTAAAATAAATTGATCCATTAAAAAATTGAAAGACCCATTTAAAATAATTAGCATTGTCATCCATTGAAAATGATTTTGCAAAAAAAAACTAGATTATGCAAATATTATTGATTTGTTTGCTTCTAAAAATGCAAGAAGAGCGAAGATCAAGCGATACTTATTAGTTGTTGTAATGTAATACTAAGTATTTTTTGTAATTTTGACACAAATCTTTTGTCCTTTACTTTCAAATTTTTTTATTTTTTATTATTTTTTTCATTCAATGAAAAAAACAATATGAAGGGCCCCAGAAATTTATTAATTGATTATCAGTTTTGAGCCCTAAAAATCTCAGGGTCAAGCTTGGAAGTGGTTAAGAGTAGGTTACATAAAATAGAAGAAGAAGTAAAAGGGGCTGGAGTTGATGATGATGGCAGTGAGGTAGAAAGTGAGAGTTGGGAAGATGAAGTTGAAGGATGGGGTTAAGGAATGTGAGAATGGTGATAGTGGGGTTAGCGATGTTAGAAATGGTGGCAATAGGGCTAGTAGTGGTTGTGAATAGGGATGGCAATTTGAAACCGGCCCGACGGGGACCCGACCCCAATTGGAACGGTTTTTTTCCGAAAAATACTCCCGACGGGCCGGGGATGGTATTTGAAAATAAATCCCCGACCATTTTCGGGGCGGGGACGGTGATATGTTCCACAGCCCCGGCCCCGGCCCCAGCCCCGTACCTGGTTCCCCGAAATAAAATGACCATTGTACCCTTGTATATATATATATGTTTTTCCTTTTTCTTTTCTCATTTTAGGGTTAGGGGGCGTTGAGACACTCTCTCTACTCTCTCATTTTATCTCTTCTCTGTGTAGTCGACGTCGTCTCTCCATATGCAGTTGGCGTCGTCTCTCTATCCGCGGCAGTATGTTGCTCCGTCGCCCCACAGTCGACGTCGTCTCTCCATCTGCGACAGTACGCTGCTCCGTCGCCTCCTCCTCACCGTCGTCGCCTAACTGTTAGATCTGTGTTTATTGAAGCTTCTAGATCCACTTTCACAGAGGACATTCGTCGGATCCGAAAGGACTGGGGATCGGTCTCACTTTGCGATGAATACCTCTGCCAAGGTGAACTGCCAAATTTTATTGCCGACAATAAATGAAGAAGAGATGCGAAGCCCCTTATCTCTGTTCACCTTTAACCCATCTGCCGATGGTTTGCTCGGCCTGATTTACATCGATGTGTATTCTAGTGTATGATAGTAGCAATTTATATTTCTGATTTACAGTTCCTTTTGTTTTTAATCATTTTTTTAAAAGCCATGGTCGAGTGTTATTTGTTTGATTCACCAGGTGTAAGATTAATGATGGCTACGTTTTTTTTATTCTGCTAGAGAGAATAAATCAATGATATATAGATTCTTTCTATAACCTGCTACAGACGTTGCAATATCAGGAATTGTTGTTGATGTTGTTGATAATGTTGATCTGTTTAATTGTTGTTGTTGTTGTTGTTGTAGTTTGAAGAAAATATGGAGCTAATTTTTTTTTTTTCTTTTAGTCGGGGAATTTTCGAGGTTGAGGAAACCCGATTCCCGTTGGAAGCGGGGGTGGAGGCGGTGATGAGCTCCCCGTCAGGGATCGAGACTGGGGACGGGGGAATTTCCACCATCGGGGATCGGGGACAGGGAGGGTGATCCCCACCCCCGCCCCGGTCCGTTGCCATTCCTAGTTGTGAAGGACAGGCAAAAGTAACCAATGGCTAGAGAATATAGTATAGGGAGAATAATGAGGGAATATGGCAAACATTGTAAAGGGTAAAATAATGACTTCTACCATGTTTTTATAATTAAAATATAAGTTTTCACCTTTGTTTAGGAGTGCGACTCAAGTGGGTTGAGAGATTGTCCAGACTCAATTCAAGTTGTGTTAAGAGTTGTCCAAATTTACCCAAGCTCGATTTGCAACTTGATAATATTTGTCGAAGCCCAATTCAAGTTAAGCTTGAATTGCCCGAATTTGCCCTTTTTTTTATTTTTAAAGTTAGGTTAATTAATAAATTAGGCTCTATCAAGAATATATATATATTTTTTTTGTAAAGTCATTAACAGCATCAAACTAAATAATTTATATGATGTGAGAGAGATGGAGATGAAAGATATGAGGTTCAAGAAACTGATGTGACGTTGCAATGTCTTTGTATTTTGTGAGTGAGAAAAAAAGGATAAGGTTTTGTGTTGTACTATTTGTATATAAAATATATAGGGAAGATTCTATTAAACCTCCTCAAACTATTGACCATTTACACTTTACCCTCTTATGTTTTAAACTCAACGATTACCCCCCTCAAATTATTTGAATTTGAACATTTAGTCATTTTGTTAGTCATCTGCTAGATATTTGGACGAAAAATTGTCAAGTGTTGTGCATATGATGATTATATTAAATTTTGGTAATAAAATAACAAAAAAAATAAGAAAGTCTAAATTGGAAGTAATTTTAGATAATAGTTTAAGGAGGTAAAGTGATATTTCAAGGGGTAAAGTACAATTTATCCGGTTGATGAAAGGATATTTTAGTTATAAAAGTGCAAATTAAAAATAAAAAAAAATAGATGAGGGGTTTAATTGTTACTGCAATTTTTTGTTAAGGGTAACGGCGTAAAGTAATACGCACCAATAATTGAAGGGGGTTAATTTTTTTAATTATTCTATTTCATTCAATTTTTTCTGTAATTTTTCTACATATAATCATATCATAAAAATAAAATTAAAAAAAAGCTCAAATAATATACATTAATATGTGTTTGGGAAGAAAAAAAATTAGATACACACTTAACTTTTAACATAATACACAAAGTTATTGTTTCGAAACTTAAACCTATAACCTCAAGCTTATTAGGTTAAGTTTTACCATTTAACGTATCTATCTATACTTACTATATATTAAGCAAAATGGGGTTTTTAACCCCAATGCCTGTGGGAGTTCCAATCTCCTAATCCTAATTTTCTAATTTTTTGATTTAAAAAAAAAAAAAAACTTAGCATTTATTGATTTCTCCCAACCCAACCTTAGCATTTATTGACTTTTCCCAACCCATAATCCATTTTGACTTCTCTCATAATTATTGCTACATCCTTTTCAATTTCTCCCATAAACTATGGTTACACACAAAAATAAAAAATAAAAAATATAAGAATTTAGCTATAGATCTCAAAAAGATATAACATCTAAATTTGAATTATGATTTAATAATATAATTATTTTTTTTTTATGTATATCTATCAAAATTTTAAATCATTTAATGGGACAAATTAATCAATTTTCCAAAATTATTGATTTTTAATTTACAAAATAGATTAAAAAAAACTATTGACTGATTTATTTATTTATTAGACCTTAGAACTATAAGTTGTTATTTCATTGGATATCCTGAGAGATCAAAGGGTTTTAGATTCTATTGTCTCACTCATAGCACAATAATTGTTGAAACTAGAAATGTTGTGTTCTTGGAGGATGAAAACATTAGTGGGAGTATGAATCTCAAAAATATTTCTTTGGAGGAAAATCGTGATTTTACGCCTTCCACAATTATCCAAGAAAATGTTTTACCTGAACTTATTGGTACACAAGAGATTTCTCACATTGGAAAAGAGGGGGTTTTTAACCCCAAGGCCTGTGGGAGCTCCAATCTCCTAATCCTAATTTGCTAATTTTTTGATTTTAAAAAAAAAAAAAACCTCTACATTTATTGACTTCTCCTTACCCGACCTCAGCATTTATTGATTTTTCCCAACCCACAATCCATTTTGATTTCTCTCATAATTATTGCAACATCCTTTTCAATTTCTCCCATAAACTATGGTTACACACAAAAATAAAAAATAAAAAATATAAGAATTTAGCTATAGATCTAAAAAAGATATAACATCTAAATTTGAATTATGATTTAATAATATAATTATGTATTTTTTATGTATATCTATCAAAATTTTAAATCACTTAATGGGACAAATTAATCAATTTTCCAAAATTATTGATTTTTAATTTACAAAATAGATTAAAAAAAACTATTGACTGATTTATTTATTTAATAACAAAAATATTTCATAATCTCTCTCTCCTAATCTCTCTCACAAATTTTCAAAAAAAAATATTAAAACTTGCATTCATTTTCTCTTCCCCAAAAAATCAGATAGGAGCTCCAATCTCCTAATCCTATTTTTCTAATTTTTTGATTTAAAAAAAAAAACCTTAGCATTTATTGACTTCTCCCAACCCAACCTCAGTATTTATTGACTTTTCGCAACCCACAATCCCTTTTGACTTTTCTCATAATTCTTGCAACACCCTTTTCAATTTCTTCCATACACGATGGTTACACACAAAATTTTTTTTAAAAAAAGATAAGAATTTAGCTATAGATCTCAAAAAGATATAACATCTAAATTTGAATTGTGATTTAATAATATAATTATGTATTTTTTTTATGTATATCTATCAAAATTTTAAATTACTTAATGGGACAAATTAATCAATTTTCCAACATTATTGATTTTTAATTTACAAAATAGATTAAAAAAAACTATTGACTGATTTATTTATTTAATAACAAAAATTTTTCATAATCTCTCCCTCCTAATCTCTCTCACAAATTTTCAAAAAAAAATATTAAAACTTGCATTCATTTTCTCTTCCCCAAAAAATCAAATAATATTTTCTATTAAAGTTGTAGATATCTACCTATATTTTATATATTCTATTATAACATAACAAAAAAAACTAAAAAACTAAAAAAAATCTTTAAAGTTTATCTAAATAAACTTTAAAACAATAAAACTCACATGTCTATCACATATCTAACTCACATCATAACTTACCTAGATAATAATAATTAAAAACAAATGGAAACTACAAATAAATTAAATTTAAAAAAAAAAAAGATACCCACAACTCCATCTTAAATAAATTGAAAAAAAAAATACCTGAATAGAAACCACACAAAAATAAAAATAAAAATAAAAAGATATATCTATCTATCTATCTATCTATCTATCTATATCTATACTATATATTAAGCAAAGGGGGTTTTTAACCCCCAATGCCTATGGAAGTTTCAATATCTCAATCTGAATTTTTAAAATTTTTTATTTAAAAAAAAAAACTCAGCATTTATTGATTTGGTCAAAATCTCCTGATTAGCATTTATTAACTTTTTTCAATCTACATATCTTTCCACATGCCTGCAATTATTGATTTGGTCAAAATCCCCTGATCAACATTTAAAATCCCCTAATACAAATAATTATAGATACAATTCGTGTATAGTTACTGCAGTACCCTTTTCAACTTCCCACATACACTGTAGTTAGTGATAAGAAAAAAATCTTAAAAAACATAATTTATATATTAAAAAAAATCTAATATAAATATAAATATCTATAATTATCCCATGCATAGTACGGGTGATAGGCTAGTATATTATATAAGGAAAAATGAGGTTTTTAACCTACAATGCCTCTAAGAACTCTAAATTTCCAATCTAAATTTCATAATTTTTTATTTTTAAAAATAAAAAAATAATAATATCCCTTTTATGACTTTCAAATGAAAAGTATATCAAATCTAAAAAAAAAAAAAAAGAGTAGAAAGTATACTAATTCATTTCCAAATTCAAATTTGAGGCTCACTAAATACGGAAATCAATCTATTAATTTAAATTTAAAATTGACACAATATAAATTTAAAATTATAATGATCTATCCCATGATTTTATAAATTTTAAATACAAATTTAAAATTATCATAATTAGTTCATAATTTTTGTTTTAAGGAGCAATAAGAGTGACGTTAAGATTATTTATATATTTATATATTTTACAAAAGAATGCTTTTAGGAGGAGATATTATGAGAGTTTCAAAATTTCATACAAAATCTATATACTATTATAATTGCAAAATATTGTCATCTTATTAAAACTGAAAGTTGCAATTACTTTTTTTACTTATTTTATTTTTTTTGATTTTGTTTAATTTTTATTAATATGTGTCACAATATAATTGGTCTATAAATAATTTTATATTCTTAAAATAAAATTTTAAATTTAGATTCTTCCTTAAATTACGTTACCATAATAAGATTAATATTATTTCCTTAATTTATGCATCTTTTATTAAATTACAAAGTAAAATTATAAATTTAATTTTTTTTTAAAATTATGTTGTTATAATTAGAATGTGATCAATATTCATATGTGTCATAATGATGTGTCATAATATTATTAGTCTAAATATAATATGTTATTAAATAGATGTATTTAAATTATTAATCACTATTAAAAGTTTATATTTTTAATTTTTGTCATTTTTTATTTAAAATTTTATAAATGTTTTTATATCATTCTAAACTATAAGGACTTAGGCTATGTTTGGCATAAACTTTTTGGGCTAAAATAGCCACAAAAAAACAAAATAGACTAAAAAGTCAATAAGACAAAATATCATATTCAAATCATAATCATTTCATTTTTTCTCTCACAAAAGTTAAAAAAGCCAAAAAGTCTATCTTAAACGAGACTTCTTAGTCCCAAGCAAAATAGTCAAAAAGTTAAAAAATCAACCCATATCCCAAACGAAGGCTTAAACAATAAATTTTTTTAATACAAATATATATTTTTTTAAGCAAAAGACAAAAACATTAAGAAAGTGAATGACTTTTTTAATAATTGCCAAATATAATGGATTCTGTTAAAAGTAATGGTTCGGGAAATATTTTTTTTTTACTTTAAAAAAATGAGGGTTATAGATGATAATTTATTGGTCGTCTAGAATTATTTTCAGATCAAATTAGAATATCATTCTAAATTTTCTTCTTATCTTTTTTTTAATCCAGATACTTTTATTTTGTAAGAAATTTAATTTTATTATATTTAAATATTTTATTGTAATTTTCAAAAAAATCATATTTAAATTATTTTATGCCATTATGAAATGTACTTTTTTTTTTAATATCAACTTATTTGATGATCTCTTTGTAGAAGGTATATTTGTTTTTATTCATTAATATTAAAATTTTAATTAATCTTATGTATTAAAAAATTAATTAGCAAATAATTTTATATATTTATATATAAAATTTTGTTTCAATTGCTTAGGTTATTTGGTGTCTCTATCCAAGTTCACTCAAATTTCTTCAAATTTTATATAGATTCTCGCCGAATTAAAAATTATGTTGCCAAATCTTAAAAAATTGGAAAAATTGGTCTAAGGTCCTTCTCTCATTTTTAGTAATGGAAGAGATCTACAATATTATTTTGTGATGTGTAAAGTCCCTCAACCCCGCACCTTTATATCATAGAGAAATTTGACTCTCACAACCATGGCACTCAATCTCCGACAAAGATAGATTGGTATTTCTCTCAACAAGAACAATACAAGGAGGGAGCCATAAAAGGTAGAGATTGGTAATCCATGGCGAGCGTGGGCATCATCCTCTGCAACTACCCAGCAACCACTACTCACACTCTCCATTTTCGAACCCCCAAATCAACATCAACCCCACTCCAACAACTTGTACTCAACTCTCCCTCTTTACCCATATCTTCTTCGGAAGACGACCGGAGGCTTGTCTATGGTGACTGGAGCAGGTCCCAGCATTGGCATCTACATTTTTGCATTCGTCCTTCTTCTCTCTCTCTCTCTCCTTGTCGTCACTATCTTCACTACCTCTCAAATCGCCGATAAGCTCGACCGCGATTTCCTACAGGAGGTTTTTTATTCTTTTTCTTCTTTTTCCTTCTACCCATTTCATATCCTTTTTTTGTGTGTGTTTGTTTCAACAATTAGAATGTTCTACTTGGTTTTTTTGTTAACTGGTTCAAATAAATTTTGGATACTTTGGTTGATTTGATGGTCAATTGACGAGTGTTGCTATGCTGTTGATTTAATGGTCATCAGTTTGTGCCCTTTGCAGAACAAATGATGAATCTTTAAATCACATAATGTTACATTGCTCATTTGTTTGGAAACTCTGGCCTAGCATCATCAAACGGTGGGGAGTGCAATGGGCTATACTAGGTACATTGGAAAGCTTGCTTCATTGGTAGAGTGGATGGAAGTTTAAAAAAGGGGAACTGGAAAATGGAACGCTATACTAGCAGCAACTTTGGTCTGTGTAGAAATACAAAAATGAAGTTATTTTCAATGAGGTCTAGCCCAATCTTGAAGAACTTTGCGACCTCATCAAGGTAAGAGTGGCCATGTGGATGAAGTCAAATCTGGTGGGAAGAGATTATTTAATTAACCAGTTTGTATCACCTTTAGAGAGTGGGAAGTCTAGAGAAATTTGGAGAGAATTTCTATAGAGAATGGGATGTCCAGAGAAATTTGGAGAAAATTTCTCTGGAGAGTAGGATGTCCAGAGAAATTTCGAGAGAATTGCTCTGGGCCACTGTAATGGTGAATTTCTCTGGTTTGAACCAGAATATCTAGCATTGTATGCACCTTAGAACCATACAAAGCCTACAAACATAATGACTCTTGTACTTAGCTTATAGAAACCATATATCGTAATAAACAGGGCATATTTGGCTGCTATAGATTTTTCTTACCAAAACATGTATGGGAACTCACTGAAAAAGGTAATTTGTTCTTAATGTCGTCACCGTCTCTTTTTATAGGAAATTCTTGTTATGATTTTTAACAAATTGAGATAATTATAGGCTGTAACGAATGAAACTTTCGGGGAATTTGAGCTTGCCCTTTTGACAATCATACAATGTGCACATAATCCTGCAAAGTACTTTGCAAAGGTATTCATCCAATCTTAAGTTTTTCTTTTCTTATTAATGTAATTAGGACTTCTTAGGATGTATATATATTTGGTTGTATGTAATAGTTTTAAGGACTAGACCATCATTTGTGTCCTGAACAACTGATTTTTGAGATATTGACTTGGGATAGTGACTTCCCAATTTCTTTGTTATTCAACAATACTTCTATGCAACGTCAATAGTGGATAATGTTTTCTCAATTTCTTTGGTTTGAACAAAATTTTTCTGGAACCAAAATTTTCCTGGAGAGAATTTCTTTGGTTTGGACAAAATTTCTCTAGAACCAGAATTTCTCTGGTTTGAACAGAATTTCTCTGGAACTAGAATTTCTCTGTGGAAGCCAGAGAAATTCTTTGGATCGAATTTTTTCTAGATTGATTCGAGGGACCTTAGACATTATGAAAATATTAAATGTCCTTTATGCTATAAAATTTTAATATTAGGGACCTTAAAAAAAATTCTCCTAAAAATTTACAGGTTTGACTCAAGTTTCTTGGGTTCAACTCGCTCAAATTTACAACTCTAGTAAGAGGATTGAAAGTTACATAATTGAAATTGTGATAAATTAAAAAATAATACATAAATTATGATACATAAAATTATAAAACTTAAATTATAGATTTTAATATATTTTTTTTATTTTCATAACTTACATAAAAAATCTAACTATTTATATTATTTTATAGAATAAATTATAAACACACTATCTGAGATTTATTTAAATTACAAATTATCCCCTGTAATTTTAGAAATTACATTATGCCTTCTAAGGTTTATAATTTCATAACAAATATGTCCTTTTACTAATAAATGATCAAGTTAATTAACAATTTTTAATAATGTTAAAATTTTATTTCAATTAATAATTCAGATAATTTTATTATTATATAGGTGAAGAGTTAGAAATTTTACTTTTTCAATTAATTCTATTAAATAAAAAATTTTGACAGGGAGGTATTTGTAATTTTCCAAACCACATGGAGCAATTCGTATTTTAAGCAAATTTCAGGAAGTTTATTTGTAATTTATCCAATTTTTTATAAATATATTTTATTAATTTTTGCACTAATCATATAATGGCTTATTTTAGGATGTGGATTGACTTTTTAGTTATTTTAGCCTGAGGCTAAAAAACGTCATTTGTGATAGATTTTTTGACTTTTTTTTACTTTTATAAGAGAAAAAATGAAATTATTATAATATTAATTTGATATTTTATTTTTTTATTTTTTTTATAACTATTTTAACAAAAAAAAATAAAAACAAAAATAAAAACAAAAACTCATATGCCAAACGAGGGCAATATAAATCTCCATTGAAAGGTGAGTGTACGCTTTCGTCTTGTTCTTTGAAACCCTCACTGCATTCTCGTTCTTTCAGCCTTCTCTTCTCCTCCCCTCTCCGGATCATCGGCAAATACAAGAGCCACCGAAAACAACAACAACAATGGCTTCAGTGATGGTGGTGGAGCCGAAACCCTTACCCAATCTACCAGCAACCCTCCCAGCCATCCTCCCGGATCCCCACTCAACCTCCGACGACGAAGACGACCTCTACAGCCGGTTGAAATCCCTGGAACGGCAACTGGAGTTCATCGAAATCCAAGAAGAGTACGTGAAGGACGAGCAGAAGAATCTGAAGCGCGAGCTCCTCCGTGCCCAGGAAGAGGTCAAGCGGATCCAATCTGTCCCCCTCGTCATCGGTCAGTTCATGGAGATGATTGATCAGAACAACGGTATTGTTGGTTCCACCACTGGCTCCAATTACTATGTCAGGATTCTCAGTACCATTAATCGCGAGCTTTTGAAGCCCTCTGCTTCTGTTGCCTTGCACCGCCACTCCAATGCCCTCGTTGATGTCTTGCCTCCGGAGGCCGATTCCAGTATTTCGCTGCTCAGCCAGTCCGAGAAGCCTGATGTTACCTATAATGTGAGTATATATATATATAGAGTGGTTATCTTGATTAGACAACTCTGTTTGATTCAGATATTTCATAGAAATTGATTCTAGGGTTTTTGTGGTCAGATGTTAGTATAGATATCTCTGAGTTAACGTGATTAGAGAACGGTTTGATTACGGTTTGAGGATATTTTGTAGTTGATTAGGAAATTAATTCTAGGGTTTCTGTGGTCATAGACTCGTATGTATATGTATATATAGTATAAATGATTTAATTGGTTAATTTCTCTATATAACTTACTTTTTATGCTCTATGAGTATAGATGTTAGCGTAGCTCTTGATTTGAGGCACACGTAACATCACATCTGAGAATGTTTTCAGATTTGAATCTGATGTAAATCAACCTCATCCCACCCTAAAACCAAGTCCCACCATGAGTGCCCTCTCGTTCTATATATCACTTCTTAGGAAAATGTAGAGATCTTGGAGTCCTTAAGACTTTGAACTCTTATTTTTGGTCTCAATCAAGAAAAGCCCAGCAGGGCGATGGGTTGTCACCAACCCTCGGATGATCTGGATGGATTGTTAGGGGTCGGCCTATCTCCTAACAATTCCAACTAATCACCAACTTTGAGCGTGTGGCTATTTGGGCCAGCCACCATTTCCCATTCAAAGTTTGGAAGATCACTAAGATTTTAAAAAGTGACCGCAACCTATTTAACGGTTGTGGTGGTTATCACCACCCATTACAATAGCTATAATAGTGTGACAGAAATTCACAACTGCAATAGCCACCACTATTGCGTAAAGGCTGGTACAGCCATTACATTGTCACTACCACACTGTTATGGCTGTTATGACCATTACGCCCATTTTATTTTTATTTTTATTTTTTTTTATAAATTTTGTATATAATGCTATTTTTTACGTAAAAATTTCATCTATGAATGTTTTGAATGTCTAATTTTCAAGTTTTATAAAATTTTATTACTTTTTCACTTAATTATATTTTGAATATTAACTTATATCTATTTCTTTTATTTTAAATTTATTAAAAAAAATTTAGATTTCATGTTATGTAAAACATTCTTATGTGACATTTTGTATTTTGAACTTCTGTTTATGATACTATTATTTTTAATATTAAACAAATTTCATTTTTTTTTCCTTAACAAATTGGAAGTTATCTATAATTATAATTAGTAAAGTAAAGAAAATTAAATAAATCCAATAATAGAAAAAAATTCATAGCGGCTTAAAACTAATATAAAGATTAGTATGGGGGTGTTTGGGAAGCAACATTTTTGGCTAAAATTGCGCTAAAAGACAAAATATCACATCAAACCCATAATCATTTCACTTTTTCTCTCACAAACATCACATCCAACTACAAAAAAATACAACTATCTTTCCAAACACAAAAATTTTAGCCTCCTAAAATAACCAAAAATTAAAATAGCCTACTAAAATAGCAACTTCCCAAACACCCACTATATATATTGGATCATGTTTTAAAACTAAGCAAAAATATTTAAAATCATTTTGAACCTCACTAACGCTCCGTTTGTTTGGGCAGAAAGCATTTTCTAGAAAATGTTTTTTTTTTGTATTTTTTGATATTTGGTATGGTGAAAAACAAAAATCAATGAAAAACATTTTTCATGGTCAACATAAAACAAGCGTATATAGGCAGAAAATGTTTTCTACTTTTAAAAGGCAGAAAATGTTTTCCAAACTAAAGTCATACAAATATCACTACACTACCAACGCCAATCTCACATCCGCCACCACGGCCACCATCACCATCGCTATCACCCACACTGTCACCCCACCACCATGCCACCGCCACCACCTCTGCCTCCACCTCCACATTTGTTTCACTACCACTACCACCAAACATAGAACAATGTTTTCTCCAGAAAATATTTTATGAAATTTTTTTTCATAAAAAATGTTTTCCACCCAAACAAATGGATCGTAAATGTGATTATGAAATGAAAATATGTGTATCGGTATGTTTTTTTAAAGTTGTGCGAAGAATTAAAAAAATCCATAGTTCCTATTGTCGCCAACATTACGATACGATCGTTGCACCCCACAACCGCGTCAACGCTACTGTTACCGTTACAGTAACTACCACCATTATTTAAAACCTTGACTAGAACCTTAACCAGTTCCATATCTGTGCTTTTGGTTTGTTTCTTGGGTTTGCCCTTTGCTTTGACAATTTTGCCTTCCTGGGGTATTACCTTTTGGGGGAGCAATAGTACATGATTTTTGCGGGGGTTGCCCCCTGTAGCTAGGTTGCTGGAAGGAATCACAGGTTTTATCCTGGCAAGGTTGAGGTGGTGGGATCCATCTTCATGAATATCATTTGCTTTCCTCTTAGTGGACAAACTTTGAATAACATTTTACAGGGTTTAGATTCACCAACAGTCTTCTCGGGCTCGTATTTGGGCTTAATTATTCTATTTGGAGATTTCTTGTTGCACCTATGATTATAGAGTTATTATTAATGCATAATGATTTTGGGCTATCCGGGGGTTCTATAACAAAGTAGGGCTGGGATTGGGCCAGGTCTATGATTAATTAGTTGAAATATGGGGATCAGAACACAACTTTTTCTCATGCTACGGTAACTTAGAGAAGGTGGTGCAATCAAGTTCATAAGCTTAAAACAAAAAGGTGATTTTTTATATTTAGACTTGGATATTAATGATCATTTGCTATTCTATTTTTCCAATATGTTTAGTAGCATGGGATAGAGAAACTTCAAAGAAATTTTTAGAGTGGTGGCTCTGATGGTGTTTGATGATATATATTTTGAGCTCACCAAACCAGTTGCACATGTAGAAGTGAAAAAAGCAAATTTTCAATTGGGTTCTTTAAAGGTTCCTGACCTAATGGCCATCTTGGCTTGTTTTGCGAACAATATGGGAGAAAATAGTCCCTAATGCGCAAGGTTGTGAGAAGCTTTTTTCATGGGTATTTTTTTAACAGAATTAAACCAAACCAATCTTGCTCTTATTCCAAAGGTGAATGCTTTTGAATCCCGTACACAATACCGACCAATTAGCCTTTGCAATTTTAATTTGAAAATTATCGCCAAGATCCTGGCTAGTAGGCTTAAGAAGATCCTCAACGACATCGTAACCCCAAACTGAGCAGCGTTTGTTCCACATAGAATGATCCAAGATAGCATTATCATTGCCCATGAAGTTTTTCGTTAATCTTAAGAAGAAACTAAAATTTGCTGATATGGCTATTATGCTGGACTTCAACAAAGCCTATGACAGGTTTCAATGGAAGTTTTCTGCTCAAGTTATGAGGAAAATGGGTATTAATCTTAGTTGCAGGAATCGTGCAACCAGGTGACGATTCGGAGTAAGAATCGCGATTCCGCGCTCTCTAGAAAGAAGCGTGTAGGAATCGCGTTTCTGAGGAGAGAGAAACGCGATCCAGTCCAAGAAGGGATCGCAAGGGGGAAAGAGAGAGAGAGAGAGAGAGAGAGAGAGAGAAAGAGAGAAACCTGAACTTGCTGTCGCGACCTTCGACATCGACCTTCGATCTGCTCCTGGACCTCGCGATCTGCTCGCGATCGCTCTCTCTCGCCTTCGATCTCTTCGCCATCACCATCCCCATCGCCAGCCTTCTTCGATCTGCTTCTGTTCTTCTTCTTCTTCTCTCTCTCTCTCTCTCTTTCTCCCTCCCGTCGATTTATGTTCTGTTCTTCCGTCTCCCCCCTCCCTTTTGTAACATATAACAAATATATTAAGTAATATAATTTGTTATAATAAATAAAATAAATATAATAAATAATAATAAATATAATAAGTAATATAATTTGTTATAATAAATATAATAAATATAATAAATAATATAATTTTTTATAATAAATATAATAAATAATATAATTTGTTATATAAGAATAAATCTAATTAAATCAAATATAATAAAAAATATCAAATCAAATCTATAAAATGAATCATTCAATTTTTTTAATTTTTTTTTAAAATGAATGTTTATTTGTTATTTATTTTTAAATTTTTTATGTTGTGTTTAATTAATTAGATATTATATAAAATAAAAAAATAATATAAATATTTTATAATAAATGAAAAAAATTTAATACAAGTATATAATTATAATATTTCAACATATGATTTTATATATATATATATTTTTTCATTATCATTAGAGAAAAAAAGATATATATAATCTTATAATATATTTTTATATATTTTATTATTTAATATATATACAAACGCTCCCTATCAACGATTCTTGGAATGACTACGATTCCCCGCTCCCGCTCCCGCTCCCGCTCCCGCCCCCGCTCCCGCTTCGTGCAACTAAGGTATTAATCCTGGCTGGATCCAATGGGTTATGGAAATTGTGATCACTGTCCGTTTCCTTTTCAGTCCAAGTTAATGGGGATAAATGGGTTCCATTCTTGCCATCAAGAGGGATCAAGCAATGAGATCCTTTAGTCGTTGATGTTCTTTCTAAATTTGTATCCCATAAATTGATGAGCCAAGAGATCTCAGGGATCAAAATTACCAGAAACTGTTATCCCATCTATTTTTTGCTTATGATGCTATTGTGTTTATTAAAGCTAATGTTCAAAAGTGTAGGAAGTTGATGGATCTTTTTAAATTGTATAGTGAAGCCTCTAGGAAACTAACCAACTTTGACAAATTAGGTATTGACTTCTTTACTAATATCTCTAGCGATGTCAATAAGTCTACCTGTGATTTGTTTTTGGGATTCATCAACTTAAGCCTGATGCAAAATAATTGGGTCTGCCACTTTCTGGTAAAAAAATAAAGCTGAAGCCTTCGATTTTATGGTGGAAAAAAGCTTTGAATTAAATTTAGGGTTGGAAACAAAAGCTTCTCTCTCATACAGGTTGTGAAACTTTGATCAAATCGGTTGTTCAAGCCATTATTGCCTATGCTATGGCATGTTTTTTGCTGCCAAACTCAACTCCTACATTACCATGTTCTAGTGAAGGGGTAGCATTCAAGGGAAAGGGGTCCATTGGATAAATTGGGATAGTCTTTCCAAAGCTAAGTTTCAATGGGGATTTGGCTTTAGAGACATGAGATCTTTCAAACTGGTCCTGTTTGCTTGTGAAGAATGGCAGATTCTTCAGTCTCCAAATTCTTTCTGGGCTAGGGTGCTTGAAGGCATTTATTTTCCAAGTACAAATTTTCTGGTAGCCTCTAAAGGAACTAAAGCCTCTTACCTATGGTGTAGTTTGCTCCAAGGGCGGGATCTACTTGCTAAAACCTCTTAGTTATGGTTCATTTTTTGGTATTTTCTCAAGCAATGTCAAATAAAACGCCAGTGGGCGACCTTGAGTTAAATTTAGCACAAAATTTAACATTACTAAAATTTGGCTGAGCAATATAACAAATTGTTGGAGTGGAAAATTTTGAGCTTGTCAAACTTTGGCAATGACAGCTCAAATGGCAGCCGTTGGAGTTGCTCTTATATACTATATATTTCAGGTATATATGTTTCTGTCAAGAACTTGATCAATATACCAAAAGACCAGGAGACCAGAAGCGCACACTGAAGAAGCCCCACACTATTAGGTTGGGCCAAACTGGATCGTAAAATACCACCGTGACACTAACCTGATGAAAATTCTTTTTCATTTGCCGGCTCCATTCACTGCTAGTATTATACCTATTAGTATTTAGCACACTACCACTATGCCCATACGTAATATACAACCTATAAATTGCCCTCTTTTTGGCCAGGTGTGGAACAAGAATTTTTTTATGAGGCCTAAACTAAAAATGTAAAAAATAATTGAATTAACTCCTTATTGGCTTCAAGATGCATTTAGATGACTTGTTTGAAAATCAAGCTGTTTGTACTGAAAATGACCACCCTATTGGATGATGCCATGTGGTGTTGGTCATGCAAATAAATGGATGTGCATTAGCTTTAGTAAATTTTTAGATTTGAAAAGTTTGGTAAAACTGCCTTTAAGTTGATTTTTTTAGGAGGCATGGCCAAATCAAGAGGTGACACGTGGTGCAGGTGACCCATGAAAGTAAAGGTACCTAGTTGTTTTATCAAGTTTACTTATCAGATAATTGTAGTGGTGTTTCCTATTATATAGGAAATAGGTTGATGAGACATTATCTTCAACACAATGTGTTCATATATTTTAATAGATGGTTATTGACTATTATTTTATTTAAACCACCATGGAGCTATAATGTTGGGATTTGATTGGGTGATTATGACATGTTATTCATCCATCATATTTGGAGTCCCAGTATCTATAATCCAATGGCCAGAAGAAGGTGGCAACAACTATTCATTTTGCAATTTAGCAAATTTAGCACATGCAGGAGATAATTCAACACATGTTTGAGATATATGGGCCTCAAGCCTTGTTAGGACATATGGCAACTAGGGAGTCAGTTTAGTACCCCACCAACAAAAGTGGTTGAGAAGATTCAAGAGATCGATCCTAACTTCCAAGAGGCACCCAGCAGCTATAAATAGCCATTGACAAGTTGAAGAAAGGGCATCTAAACCAACTCAAATCAACAAAACTCTCAACTGACATCAGTATCATCTAAACTCTCAACTGACATCAGTATCATCTAGCTTTAGCAATTAGCTTTAGTTCAAATTCAAGGCATCAATGCCTTAGTTTATGGTTTATGGCATCCGTGCCATTTCAATTAATTCTTGTCATCTGTGGCAATTTGTTATTGTCTCAATTGTATTTGCAATCCATTGTAATACAGTTGTCTTTCATTTAAACTTGTTCTTGTTACTTTGTGTATTTTCAATCCATTTGAATACATTAAGTTTGGAAAATTCTTGTTTGTGTTTCCTCCTACCATTTCTTCTTCCTAACTTAAAACCCTTAGGAGATTTCAAGTTCTCTTCATTGAGGCAATCAAAGAACCATGAGGCTTTTTATCCCCTTGGGCCTTTGCATAATCTTTTGTTTGGAAGTCAAAAGATCATCCTAAACAGCTAAGGTTTTAGAATTCAGAGTCCTTACTCATGGATATGAGTATCTTCCAGGATCTCCACCTTTCTCAGTAATTTCCAAAATTTATTTAAAAGTCCTATCAACTTTAAATCCTTATGTCAGGAAACAAAGTGTGCATGGACAGACAGTGTTGATAGACACTAATCTTTACTGCTCCAAAGATGAAACTTTTTCAGACAACTGTTAGATTTTTAGGACATAATATCCATAATGGGACTATTATTCCTATAAATCGTAGTATGGAATTTGCTTCCAAATTTCCAGATGAAATTAAGGATAAAACTCAATTACAGAGATTTTTGGATAGCTTAAATTATATTCATGATTATTACTCTAATCTTGCTACTGATGCAGCCATTTTTTACAGTCGTCTTCGTAAAAACCCACCTGTTTGGGGTCCAGAATATACAGCAGCTGTTAAGAAAATTAAAGCTAGAGTTCAAACTCTTCCTTGTTTATGCTTACCACATCCCGAATGGAAAAAGATTGTTGAAACTAATGCCTCAGATGTAGGATTTGGTGGCATATTAAAACAATTTAATCCAAATACTAATAAAGAACTTTTACGTTTTCACTCTGGTATTTGGCATGATGCAGCAAAAGATATCCGACGATTAAAAAAGAATGTTTAGCCATAATTAAATGTGTTCTAAAATTCCAGGATGATTTATTAAATCAACATTTTTTAATCAGAGTTGATTGTTCTGCTGCTAAGCAAATCTTTAAAAAAGATGTTGCTAATCTAGCACAACGACAGATTTTTGCCTCTTGGCAATCTACACTTCCAGTCTTTGATTTTGATATTGAATATATTAAAGGAGAAAATAATTCTCTTCCAGATTTTCTAACCCGTGAATATTTGCAGAAATCCAGTAATGACCAGTAGAGGTCGTGGTCCCGGTCGGCGAGGCCGTGGCAGGGGTTCCAACCCTTATCATACAGAATTTCCGCCATTATTTGGCCAATCCAGTAATAAAGGGGAATCTTCTAGCAAAACTGCTAAAGATGTCCTTCTTACGCCAGAAACATCTTATTTCCAGAATACTATCAAGGAGGAAACTGTCCTCTATATTGATTTTGCCGATATTCAGTGGATGGTGGATTCGTGGGAGATTAAGCGCCGCTATCTCGCCACTCAAAATGCTACTCCACATTTTGACCAATACAGATATGTGTACGAACAGATTCTTACAGAACTTGCTTTGGTACAATTCCAGCATACTTTAGCTGACCCAAATAGGACCGCCAGTCCTATTAATTACAGTAAGGCCACTATCCAGAATATTTTGCCTATTCAGGCTTGGGGAATTCATCATCCTCATGTTACCAGAACTCTTGACATCCGGTCGAAAGAAGTCCGTTACAGTTATTGGGATTATATAGATGCCTTTACCCAGGCCTTCTACTATATGAATCCCCCTCGTAGCCATTCTTGGTTTTTTCGAGTCCTTCCCGACGTCTTACAAAATGATCTCCCATCCTGGTTTCTCATTTGGTGGGATATATTTGGGCTTCAACTTGATGCCTTTCCAGAACATGTTCGACTTGCATTCAATGAATGGCAAGTAGCCTACAGTAAAATTCCAGCTAATAAGGACATTTCCATGTCAAAATGTCTTGTCTACTTTGTTATCAGGTTTGGAATTCCATGGATATGGAAGTGGGATTTCAAATGTGATTTCCAGAATAAAGTTCCACGTTTAAAAAGGATTTTCTTTTATAAATGGTGGATTAAAATGGATGATCCTAAGCCAAAGCAGGAATTGCTCCAGAAAATTAAGGATCATACACAAGCCTGTTGGGATGCTTCTCCAAAACTTATTCCAGCAGCTCCAGTCAATCCTTTTATCCAGATCCAGCAAGAGCTTAGAAAACAATTTCCAGACTTATCAGAAACAGAACTCATTATCAAAAGCATGGATTATATGAAACAACAATTTCTTCAGTCCATGACTACTAAAGATTCCAGCATGAAGTCAGCTTCCAGCACTCAGAGTGAGGATGATAGAGTTCATACCGATCCTTACGAAGATGACAATGAGTTTACAATACTTGCAGGTGAGTCTCAGGATCCGAGTGAAGACCCGACCGACAATGAACCAAATTTCGGTGATTTTTGGGATTCGGTTACCGAAATGATTGCCGACAAACTTATTCAAGATAAGAGTAAAGGCAAAGGCAAAGCTCCATGATGCCTTTGTCCTACACGTCAAAACTTGTCTGCCATTCCAGCTTACCAACTTTACAGCTATACAAAACGACAACCAACTTTTGGTGCGAATTTACAGCTCAACAACCTGCCAACCAACTTTTGGCCAAAAGCAGATTCTCTCATCTGCTCTCTTTCCAGTTGTTCCATTTTGCCGACAATTGAAGATAAGAAGATAGGATGATCGATTGCAACACCATCCAGCACACGCCACCTGTCTTTGTTATCTTTTCTTTTGTATTATAAATAGGTAGCCTCTGGGTTGTAGAAGGCACTACGAAATTTTAAGTTTTTCAGTTTATATTCTGCTCTCTCCCTTCTCTTCCTTTTCAGTGTGTTTTTCTGAAGATCCAAGTATTATAATAAAAGTTTGCTGGTTTGATTGTAAGTATTTCCTTTTAAATATTTTTATTATGCATGACTGTATATCAACTTGCTATCTACAATGAATTATTAGATTTTTGGAAAAATAGAAAAATTAATCTTGATTATTACAGAGAAATAAGTGATCAGAGGAATGACCCTTGGCTCCCCAGAGACTTAGAAGAAACTAATAATAAAACAAACGAAATCCAGACTTTAATCAACGAGCAAATTTGCCTTTTGGCAAGGGCCAAGCGGCCTCCGCCTCCAGCACAGGAAATACATAGACCATATATGATATAATTAAGTTTAAATAAAACAAAACTATGATTTAGATTATTCCTGGGTTTGTGCCGTATGAGAGGTAGTATAGTGAGAGGTTGAGTGGGACGTCACCCAAGTCGCGTAGCTCTGTATGTCCAAGTTTGCGGATAGCAGTTTAGGACTTTCTGTAGCGTAAGTCGTTAACAGACGTGCTTAGCCTTTACCCTGTGTCGAGCACTCTTATTGGTATCAGAGCCATGTTTAATGTATTTTATAGTTTGTTTTATTAAATGTTAATTATCCATATATGGTCACATACAATCTAATGAGTACAGGTCCTTCAGAGGAAAATACAGTAGCCCCTACAGTATCAAATACAGTAGCCTCTACTTCAGAAGCTAGAGAGCTTGTTGCATACCAAGAAGTCAAAGAAGCGTTAGACAAATGGACAATCTCGAAAGTAGACCCAAAGGCCATCTACAAGATTGGTACTTTAAATTTTTTCAGCAAGAAGATAATTAAAACTTTTGAACATGCTGCTCCAGTAGAAAATAATGATACATTAATGTATTTACTCAATGTCCAGGATCTTATACCTTTTTTCAAAGAGTATAAATATGTCCATATAGGACTTGTTCAGATTGCTTTAAAACCCTTGACTATTCTAGGTCAAAATACCAGTATTCAGTTTACTCTACGAGATGGTAGGTGTACGAATTGGCGAGCTTCTCTTATGGGCGCCATGGAAACCAGCTTATCTCATGGTCCAGTATATTTTGATATATATCCTAATTTCAGTGTTGCTCTTTCTGATCAAAATCTATCTAAGGTTTTAGAATTCAGAGTCCTTACTCATGGATATGAGTATCTTCCAGGATCTCCACCTTTCTCAGTAATTTCCAGAATTTATTTAAAAGTCCTATCAACTTTAAATCCTTATGTCAGGAAACAAAGCGTGCATGGACAGACAGTGTTGATAGACACTAATCTTTACAGTAGTCAGGTTGCTGTTCCCAAACTCATAGAATGGGAAAAAATTACCTTTCCAGAAAGATGGCAGATAACCAATGATGTTCCTCCTCGACCAATTGTGAGGCACAATTTGGACGATATAATTCAGACCCACCAAGGTAATGTTTATCTTCAATTCCAGAAACCCCCTGTAAAATTATCCAAAAGTATGTCTAGTGCCAGTTTTCGGACTGCCCCTACTCACCAACCCTACAAGGTTGAGTATCTAGAGTCATCAAGACAGTCTTATTCTGAACCTCCAGATGCCATATTTCAAGGTCAACCTTCTAGATCCTATTCTAGACCTCCATCTGATGAACCCAATGATCCAGATCAAGATCCAATTATTAGAGGTGTTCAGTATTCTGATCAGCAAATTCCCCATGGAATTTATGATCAACAGATTCCTCCTAATGTTTATTCAGTCCCAAAGGAGTCCAGAAAAGGTCAATATAGCCCTACAGCCAGTGATGGATTTTAGAATCTAATGGATTTTACCCCAGGAAGTGATAATCGTAAAATCCTAAATCAGGATTTCTTTCAGGAAAAATATACAGAATTTCGAAAATGGTATTTCTCTGTTCGCACAAAAGAACAATTACAGGATTATAAATTACAGTATTATTCATACCTTCAGGAAATTCAAGTCCTATTTCCTTTTCCATTATGGTATGTCCAGAATGTTTTCCCCCCAGAATCTCAAATTAATGTTTTAGAAAATATTCAGCAGCGATGGGTGACCACTGATGGTCATGAAATCTATTCAGTTCATCCTCCAACTCAAGCTTTAGAACTTCAGCCAACAGGGCCTAACACTAAGCCTATGGTGATAGCCGCTTATACAGAACTTCCATCTAAAACTCAGAATCGAGACCCTGTGGTGGTCCAAGATCTTGTTCCAGTATTAAAACAAAATAATTATACTAATTTATTTTGTCAAACTGCAGGCAAGCAGCTTACCAGAATTGAAGAGATGGTTGCTCATGTTAAGAAAAGCTGCAAATTAGAGCCAAAACCTACAGTCTCCACTGAACCAGTTTTAATCAAACCTACTCCAGTATTACGAGATTTTAAATTAAAATCTAAGGAAGAAACCGATTTTATGGACACTCTTCTTTCCAGAATTAAAAATTTGCATATTAGTGAGTCACCTCCAACTTCTACATCTCAGGTTAATATGCTTTCCAGTACCCACTTAGGATCCTTTGATGAATCCTATGATCAATTATCTCCTCAGCAGATTCTTGATATTCAGCAGAATTTCCAGAATGAACCTTCCTCCATTAATCGAGTCCATTATGGTTCCACTCCTCAGCGCACATCCCAGACTGGTTCCAGCTGTTTTTACTATCCTCGGCCTACTCCTATGGATATTCTTTATGAAGAAGATTTTCTTCAAACTCAACGCTGTTACCATAGTAATACCATTTACGAATGGAATATTGATGGTCTTTCTGAATATCAAACCTATGAACTTCTCCAGCATATGCTCATGTTTGCTACTGTTTGCAAACAGAATAATAATTCTGATCATCAGGTCGCTCGCTATCTTGTCAGTGGCTTCACCAGTGTTCTGAAAGGATGGTGGGATAACATTCTCACAACCAACCAATGTACTGAGATCCTTTCATCCACCAAAACTGTCATTGATATAGATACTCGTACAGGTCCTAGTACTGGTCCTGCTCCAGCACCTGTTGAACGAGAAGAAGAAGATGCTGTCTACACATTAATCAATACTATTATTGCCCATTTCATTGGACATGTTGCAGGAATTGAAGATCGTAACAGAGAACTGTTAATGAAACTTCGATGCCCTTCTTTATCTCATTTCAGATGGTATAAAGATGTTTTCCTGATGAAAGTCATGCAGAGAACTGATGGCAGTGCAAAACATTGGAAAGCCAAATTCATTGATGGTCTTCCTACCCTTTTTGCCGAACGAGTTCGCAAGAAATTAAGGGACAGACATCATTCTATTAACATTCCTTATTATCATTATACTTATGGTCAATTAATAAGTATAGTGACTGATGAAAGTCTTGCACTTTGTAATGACCTTAAACTCCAGCAACAACTCAAACAACAACTTACAGGGAAACGAGAGTTAGGCGAATTCTGTGAACAATTTGCTTATGATCCTCAAGTCCAGTACCCTCATAAGCAAAGAAAGCATAAGAGCTATTCTAAGCCTTATAGAAAATCCAGAAAATATAAGAATCCTAAATATTCTAAGACACAAGTCCAGCCTCAGACCTCTAAACCTAGAGTTAAATCTAAGTATAAGGGTAAAACATTCCAGAAGAATAAATCTACAGTCAAATGTTATAAATGTGGTCAAACAGGTCACTATGCTAGTAAATGTCGAGCAAAAATCCAATCTAAGCTTAACGAATTAGCATTGGATGATGATGTTCAGCAAAAGATTTTACAGTTAATATCAGACTCTAGCTCTTCAGAAGATGAAGAGCTGATGAGCTTGCAGCTATTTATTCTTCAAGTTCAGATGAAGATGAACTAGAAGAATCTCCAGAAAATTGTCCTTGTAAAGGTTCTGTAGAACAAATTTTTGATGAACTCAATTATTGGAAATCAATAGTTGAAATGAATGGACTTAATATTGGTCCCAGTATTAATGTCCTGACTGATGCTGAGCAAAATCTTTTAGATATTGCAGATGAAATAAAAGATCCAGCTACTAAATTAAAATTTCTTGAAATGTGTTATAAGCAAAAGAAAGAGGAAGTTCTTCCACCTAAGCATTATAACATGAAAGAAGTTTTTAATCGAATGCAGGCACCCACCCAGGAAAAGCCTACTACTGTTCAAGAGTTAAAAATGGAAATTAATGCCTTGAAAGTAGAAATAAAACATTTACAGACCTCTAATATAGCTATTAATTCTGAAATTAGAAGAATTAATAAGAAATTACAGGAAAAAGGTAAAGCTGAAGGACAGTCAGTTTCAGATTATCTTATGTTGTTAAATTGAATAACATTTCAGAAATGGTATATCTGCATTACTTTTATGATTCAACCAGATTTTATTATGCGAGATGTTATTGCTTTGGTTGATAGTGGTGCAGATATGAATTGCATACAGGAAGGCTTGGTTCCAACCAAGTATTTTCAGAAAACAAGTCAATCGCTAACCAGTGCAAGTGGTAATAGTTTGTATATTGATTACAAACTTCCAGAAGTTTTGATTTGCAATCAAGGATTATGTTTAAAAACATCTTTTGTTCTTATTAAAAACATGGCACAAAACATAATTCTTGGTACTCCTTTCCTGAATCTTTTGATGCCAATTACAAAAATTGATACTATTGGCATTCATACAACCCTTGATAATCAAAAGATTATCTTTGAGTTTATTACTTCACCACATACTAAAGAATTAGATCAAATTACTGATTTAGTTTCTTTAAAACAAAATCAAATTAATTTTCTTCAAAAGGAAGTTAGTTTTTTAACTACTGAACAAAGATTACAGCAAACATCTTTTCAACAAAAAATCAAATTGATTGAAAAAGAATTCCAGGAAGAAATTTGTAGTGATGTTCCCAATACATTTTGGGATCGCAAGAAACATATTGTTTCGTTGCCTTACGAGCCAACTTTTGATAAAAGAAAGATTCCAACTAAGGCTCGTCCCAGCCAAATGAAAAAAGAGTATATGGAATTATGTAAAAATGAAATTAATGCTCTTCTCCAGAAAAAATTAATTAGACCCAGTAGATCTCCTTGGAGTTGTACTGCTTTCTATGTTAATAAAAATGCAGAAATAGAAAGAGGTGTTCCTAGGTTAGTAATTAATTATAAACCTCTTAATGAAGCCTTACAATGGATAAGGTATCCAGTTCCTAATAAAAGACCTTTTAGATCGCTTACAGGATGCAGTGATATTTTCTAAATTTGATATGAAGTCAGGCTATTGGCAAGTTCAAATTGCAGAAAATGATCGTTATAAAACTGCATTCACAGTCCCCTTTGGACATTTCGAATGGAATGTTATGCCATTTGGTCTGAAGAATGCACCTTCAGAATTCCAGCATATTATGAATGATATTTTTAATCCTTATACAAAATTTGCTATATGCTATATTGATGATGTTCTTATTTTTTCATCCTCAATAGATCAGCATATGAAACATCTTAATATTTTTAAGCATGTTATTTCCAGAAATGGTCTTGTTGTTTCTGCTCCAAAGATGAAACTTTTTCAGACAACTGTTAGATTTTTAGGACATAATATCCATAATGGGACTATTATTCCAGGGTAAAGGCTAAGTACGTCTGTCAATGACTTACGCTACAGAAAGTCCTAAACTGTTATCCGCAAACTTGGACATACAGAGCTACGCGACTTGGGTGACGTCCCACTCAACCTCTCACTATACTACCTCTCATACGGCACAAACCCAGGAATAATCTAAATCATAGTTTTGTTTTATTTAAACTTAATTATATCATATATGGTCCATGTATTTACTGTGCTGGAGGCGAAGGCCGCTTGGCCCTTGCCAAAAGGCAAATTTGCTCGTTGATTAAAGTCTGGATTTCGTTTATTTTATTATTAGTTTCTTCTAAATCTCTGAGGAGCCAAGGGTCATTCCTCTGATCACTTATTTCTCTGTAATAATCAAGATTAATTTTTCTATTTTTCCAAAAATCTAATAATTCATTGTAGATAGCAAGTTGATATACAGTCATGCATAATAAAAATATTTAAAAGGAAATACTTACAATCAAACTGGCAAACTTTTATTATAATACTTGGATCTTCAGAAAAACACACTGAAAAGGAAGAGAAGGGAGAGAGCAGAATGTAAACTGAAAAACTTAAAATTTTGTAGTGCCTTCTACAACCCAGAGGCTACCTATTTATAATACAAAAGAAAAGATAACAAAGACAGGTGGCGTGGGCTGGATGGTGTTGCAGTCAATCATCCTATCTTCTTATCTTCAATTGTCGGCAAATTGGAACAGCTGGAAAGAGAGCAGATGAGAGAATCTGCTTTTGGCCAAAAGTTGGTTGGCAGGTTGTTGAGCTGTAAATTCGCACCAAAAGTTGGTTGTCGTTTTGTATAGCTGTAAAGTTGGTAAGCTGGAATGGCAGACAAGTTTTGACGGGTAGGACAAAGGCATCATGGAGCTTTGCCTTTGCCTTTACTCTTATCTTGAATAAGTTTGTCGGCAATCATTTTGGTAACCGAATCCCAAAAATCACCGAAATTTGGTTCATTGTCGGTCGGGTCTTCATTCGGATCCTCAGACTCACCTGCAAGTACTGTAAACTCATTGTCATCTTCGTAAGGATCGGTATGAACTCTATCATCCTCACTCTGAGTGCTGGAAGCTGACTTCATGCTGGAATCTTTAGTAGTCATGGACTGAAGAAATTGTTGTTTCATATAATCCATGCTTTTGATAATGAGTTCTGTTTCTGATAAGTCTGGAAATTGTTTTCTAAGCTCTTGCTGGATCTGGATAAAAGGATTGACTAAAGCTGTTGGAATAAGTTTTGGAGAAGCATCCCAACAGGCTTGTGTATGATCCTTAATTTTCTGGAGCAATTCCTGCTTTGGCTTAGGATCATAGTTTAGTACCCCACCAACAAAAGTGGTTGAGAAGATTCAAGAGATCGATCCTAACTTCCAAGAGGCACCCAGCAGCTATAAATAGCCATTGACAAGTTGAAGAAAGGGCATCTAAACCAACTCAAATCAACAAAACTCTCAACTGACATTAGTATCATCTAAACTCTCAACTGACATCAGTATCATCTAGCTTTAGCAATTAGCTTTGGTTCAAATTCAAGGCATCAATGCCTTAGTTTATGGTTTATGGCATCCGTGCCATTTCAATTAATTCTTGTCATCTGTGGCAATTTGTTATTGTCTCAATTGTATTTGCAATCCATTGTAATACAGTTGTCTTTCATTTAAACTTGTTCTTGTTACTTTGTGTATTTTCAATCCATTTGAATACATTAAGTTTGGAAAATTCTTGTTTGTGTTTCCTTCTACCATTTCTTCTTCCTAACTTAAAACCCTTAGGAGATTTCAAGTTCTCTTCATTGAGGCAATCAAAGAACCATGAGGCTTTTTATCCCCTTGGGCCTTTGCATAATCTTTTGTTTGGAAGTCAAAAGATCATCCTAAACAGCTAGATGACCTCCTGAATCTTCTCAACTACTTTTGTTGGTGGGTGCTAGATTGACTCTCTTTTCCCCTTGGGGCTTGCATAATCTCCTGTTTATAAGTCAGAAGATCATACTAAACAGCTAGATGACCTCCTGAATTTTCTCAACTACTTTTGTTGGTGGGGTGCTAGACTGACTCTCTTATCCCCTTGGAGCTTGCATAATCTCCTGTTTAGAAGTTAGAAGATGATGCCTAAACAGCTAGATGACCTCCTGAATCTTCTCAACTACTTCTATTGGTGGGGTGCTAGATTGACTCTCTAGTTGCTACGTGTCCTATGAACAAGATTTGAGGCCCAAATATCTCAAACATGTGTTGAATTATCTCCTGTATGTGTTGAATTTGTTAATTTGCTGGAGTAATAGTTGTTGCCACCTTTTGGCCGTTGGATCATAGGTAGTGGGACTCCAAATGTGATGGGGATGAATGACATATGTCATAACCACCAGACCAAAATCTTAAGATTATAGTTCCACGGTGGTTTAAATGGAATAATTGTCAATAACCATCTCCTAAAATATAGGAACACATTTTGTTGGAGATAATATCTCAAACTATTTCCTATATAATAGGGAGCAACCGCTATCATTATCTGATAAGTATACTTGATAAAACTACCAGTACCTTCACTTTCATGGGTCACTCATGCCATGTGTTACCTCTTGATTTGGAAAAATCACCTTAGAGATGCTTTATCAAACTTTTCAAATCTAAAAATTTACTAGAGCTACCATCCACATCCATTTATTTGCATGACCAACGTCATGTGGCGTCATCTGATAGGGCGGTCATTTTCGGTACAAACACAAGCATATAAGTTTTTATTTTTTGTAAAACTTTTCATTTAAAACAACAATAAATATGAATAAAAGCATTTATATTGCAACACCATAATTAAAAGTATACAACTTTTTCATTCATAAAAACTAAATTCATAATTTGAACAAGCAATTTATATCACATGTACTGTAATTAAATTATAAACACAAGAAATCAAAGAAAATTAAAAATTAATAAACATACCAAGTATTGGTGTAACCAACGTTGAGCAAGTAAGAGTTAAGATTGCAAATTGACACACCCAATGAGTACAAGAAAGGTCCGATCACTGATGACCAATTGGAGATTGAGAGAAATTCAAGTCATGCACTGTGAAAGAGAGTTGAATGCATGGGTAAGATTGAATGTGAAGAGTTAGAGATGAGAGGAATCTTTATCCAGTAAAAGTCTAGAGAGGTCGAGAGAGCTGAGAAAGTTGGAATACCATAGGTTGGTCTCACCAGGATAATTTGTCAAAATACATCGAGGGGTGAGTAAAAAACTTTTTGTTGGAGGTTATAGATATTGATGTGGACTGTAAGAAGCTCAATGAAGGGTTTTGTATCCTAATTTGCCCTATCTATTCTTTCCATGTGGCATGGCATTTTGGCATATTCAAATTTTAGTTGCTTTAAACCCTTCATAGTTTTCTTTCTTCCCTTTACATTCATTTGTTTTTATTATCGTGCTAATTTTTTGATTGAGTTATAGAAGCTTACTGTATTTTTATGTAATTCTTTTTCTTTAATGCAAATTTGTTGTTCTGCTAGGTGATTTACCATTTCATATCTTATTTTATAAACATAGGACTTCACAAAATTTGTAGTAGTTAGACATACCACTATGCCACCAATACCATTTTTTTAATACTCTTGTTCTTACTCTCACATGTAATTAAGTATTGGTTTGATGTCTAATGTCAATGGTAATGTTGATGTTGACGCATGGATCAATTATTGAAATATTCAAATATGTGAAATGTAATGCTTTTTTTGTAGAACCACTAGTGAGTGGAGCGCACATAAAATTGCCTATGAAAAGGGTATTGATGCTTAGGTAAAGAAAAATAGAAGGTTACAAGCATGGTTGCTAGAATCTTGTGATTCATATGATTCTTTCAACCAAAATGATTTGAGTTGTGTTGTTGGATCTTAAATTGAGTCGATCATACGATTCATTTGTGATTCACTATGATTCATAGTGATTTTCTACGATTTACTATAATTCAATTATGTTTGCATAATGCATGAAACGACGTTGTTTTCACAAAACAAAAAGATATCAATTAATTATATTGGTATACATTGTTTTATATGTATATACGTATAAATTAAGTTGTATTGATATTTATTTCATTTTATACACTTTTTTTAATATGTATATATAGGAAAATACTATAGGTCCCAAATTTTCTACCAAATGAATGATCAAATGTCTCACATGGTGTGGAGTCCATTCAAGTGTGGACCCCACACCCATGTAAGATATTTGTTCATTTATTTGGTACAAAATTTTTTATCCCTAGTATTACCTGTATATATAATTATATATTATGCTAAATATTGTGCATCTTGCAATTCATGATTTGCTATTCACTATTTTAGCAAAATGATTCATGATTTGACAACAATGATTACAAGTGGAAGATTTGGTTGAAGTTTGAACCTAAATGTAAAATGCTACACTCAAATATAATGTGCATTTTTCTCTATTTGCACACTTGGATGAAATGTTTTCTGCAATAGAAATAGATTTGAGACGCTTCAAATTCCAATTTATCCATAGCATTGCCGCCACATTTAGCAAGACTATTTTGCGACCACCTTCACCTTCTAGACCTGGCAACTGTACCCACTTAAGGCACTACATTTTCTCTGGCCAGCTGTTCTTTTTTGCAAAACATCATTGCCTTATCCTCAACATTAGCTTTGATTTTGGTATTGTGACTACGGCCTCTATGCTGTCTATTATTACTTGGATGGGTTTGATCTTGGGAGAAGTACGGATAAGTCCTAGTTTTTCCTTAAACGTACTTCAAGAAGTCCTATAAACTCTTTTAATGACCATGAAGTTCAACTTATTTACTTATTTATTTTGTTATCCAATTAAGTTCTAAATTCAATAAAATTCCTCATATATCCTTCATGTAGTTTAATTACACAATGAGATAAATAATTAAAATGGATAGTAAATAAAAAAACAAAGTAAAAAATATTTAGCCATCTCCTATAAATTTATTTTTTAAATGCTATTTTCATGATGTTAAGAGAAAAAAAATATGTGATGTAATTTTTTTAACATCATGAAAATAGCATTTAAAAAGTAAATTTATAGGATATGACTAAATATTTTTTACTTTGTGATTTTATTTACCATCTATTTTAATTATTTATCTCATTGTGTAATTAAACTACAAGAAGGATAAATGAGGAATTTTATTGAATTTAGCACTTAAATTGGACAAAAGTTTTAAAATCAGAGCTTATTGGTCAGTAGAAAGTTTGTAAGGTTACTTTTAAGAAAAAAAGTACAATTTTCTCTTCGATCTTTTATTAAGGTCAATGTTGTTGACTGCTCTATGGCCAACTCGCCACAGGTCGGAGTGATACAGTAAATTTCAGGCTGGCGGTTTGCCGTGCCTTTTATGAGGTGGTTTGAGAACTGTAGTTTTATTATTCATGGGTGATCTATGTAATTGATTGTCAAGTGAAAAAAAAGAGTAATTGATTGTTAAGTACTCAAGTATGTACTATTGTTAGTTTGTGCACCGCTTGTATGTTTCCCTTTTCCTACTCTAGCTCCTCCATTTCAATGATTTGGTTTCTTGTCAAATTTCTTGCCCCCCTCATCTCTTCTTGTGGTTTTGCCAGGATATTGGAGGTTGTGATATTCAAAAGCAGGAGATCCGTGAAGCTGTTGAGTTACCTTTGACTCATCATGAATTATACAAACAAATTGGAATAGATCCGCCTCGGGGTGTTTTACTCTATGGTCCACCAGGCACTGGTAAAACCATGTTAGCTAAGGCTGTTGCTAATCATACAACCGCTTCCTTCATTAGAGTTGTTGGCTCAGAATTTGTTCAGAAGTATTTGGGCGAGGTATGCTTTAAAGTTTCTCTTTGTAACTTGTATTTTCTTTTTGTGTGCATTGTACACTGCAGCCACCATCACCATCACTTAATTGTTAGCAAGAATTATCCTACATCACTACTGCAATGAGTTGCTACCATTCCGATGTATTATTATTGGACTCCATGTACTTCTATTTCTAGTGTTATAGTCATATTCAATTTGAGGAAGAATTGGTTCTGAAGTGCCCAATATAAATGTTAGGGCTAAAATTCTACACATTAACAAAATCACCAATTCTGCAAATCTAAGATTCTCAATTCTTAGAATAAGAAATCAGTGGACCAATTCTAAAGCAATTAACAAAATGTACCCTAGAAGTTGTGAAGTGTGAACCCTACATGTTGGTTAATTCTTGGAAGATTTATAGTAGATATATTTTGGCGGGTATTCTTACATTTACATATTTTGGCGGGTATTCTTACATTTACTTTGTTGTTCTTATAAACAGAAATGTAATGGAAACGTGGAGTTTGACATGTGGTTTAATGACTTGCAACCACACTGGTTCATGGAAAATGACGTCACATGTGTGGATTGCTGATAAAAAAAAAATGTCACTTGTGTGGACCTTTTTGTTTGCAGTTTAGTTTGCTTATTACACCACACTTTAGTATTAAGATCTTTAGCATTTCCTGTTCCCTGCATGTTTATTTATTTTGGAAAAAAATGCTAATAATTGATTGCACCATTTCTTGGATGGTAATTACTATTTTGCTTTTCCTGAAGTACTTAATTTTTTCTCAAACTTTGTGCAGGGCCCTCGAATGGTTCGTGATGTTTTCCGCCTTGCCAAAGAAAATGCCCCTGCAATTATCTTCATTGATGAGGTGGACGCTATCGCTACTGCTAGGTTTGATGCTCAGACTGGAGCTGACAGAGAAGTTCAGCGAATCCTCATGGAACTCTTGAATCAGGTAGGGTAATGAGCTGTGAACTCTGTTGTGCCTGAAGGACCAACTTCATATATGCAAAACTATGGTTTTGAGTTTAGAGGATCTTTGCATGATGATTGAACACATACAATGCTCTTCAAACCTGGATGTTACACGTTCTCTTGCTGACCTTTGTGTTTAATATATGTGTAGATGGATGGGTTTGACCAAACAGTGAATGTTAAGGTTATAATGGCAACAAATCGAGCAGACACTTTAGACCCTGCACTTTTGCGTCCTGGAAGGCTTGACCGTAAGATTGAATTTCCTCTGCCTGATAGACGGCAGAAGAGGCTTGTTTTTCAGGTTAGTCTTGGGTTACACTTGATTAGTATTGTCCTATTTGTTGCTTCTTCTTCTTTCTTTTTTTTTTTTGTGTAGAGGGCAGCACTTAATGTTTATGGTCGTTATGAGTTCTCCCCCTCACCCCTTGGGCGAAAAAAAAATTATGTTAGGTTCTATACAATTCATTGACCTTAGCTGCTCTTTCACCAACTAGATGAGCTTTTACTGTTTCCCCTGCAGGTTTGCACTGCCAAAATGAATTTAGGTGATGAGGTTGACTTGGAGGACTATGTTTCTCGACCAGATAAAATCAGTGCTGCTGAGGTTAGTTGATTTTATCTTCATGTAATTTTTGGTTGTTAAATAAATTGAGAAAGCTATTCTATTTCCGTACTTTTATAACCATCGAAGAGGGTTTTTTTTTTTGAACATCCGTTGAAGATGTTCATTATCTTGTATTATGCATTTGTTTACACCTTACAGTGTTTTGCAAGATCATTTTGGTTTTAAGCATCCTGTTTGGCAGAGCTGTGGGAGACTGCTTATAGCTTATGCCCAAACAGCTTATACCTTATAACTTTCAGCTTAAGCTGATTTCCAGCTTATTCTCAAAGCATATCCAGCCCAGCTCACAGAATAAGCTGATTTCTGACTTCCACAAAGCTATAAGCTATAAGCATAAGCTAAACCAAACATATCAAAACAGCTTAAATTAAGCTGAAAGCTGAAAATAAGTGCTGACAAACAGTGTGAGACTTCCTGAAAAATTCAGTTTCACCATTGTGATTTTCTTTGTACAGATTGCAGCTATTTGTCAAGAAGCAGGGATGCATGCAGTCCGGAAGAATCGGTATGTCATACTTCCAAAGGACTTTGAAAAGGGTTACAGAACCAACGTAAAGAAGCCTGATACCGATTTTGATTTCTACAAATGATGATGAGAACTCACAAGTAGACTTGGACATTTTTCCATTTACTCCCCGAATATGTTCTGTTAAATCTAACGTCTGTGATTCTGTTATCCATTTAGCTACCAAATTGCTTTTTTTTTTTTAAAAAAAAAAAAAAAACAAAAAAAATATTTATATATATTTTTAATGCTGAAATTTGTCTGCTTCCTAAATACCCTTTCACAAGGCATTTAGAGGGTGGTTATGGATGATTTTTTTTGGCATAATTGTTCAGAAGCTTGCTTTACGTTTGCTCATTTCTTATTGGAATTTTATTTTTTATGCTTCATATATTTTTCAATTTCATTTATGCTTCATATTTGCTGGCTTAATTGAGATCTCAATTTAGGTGCGTGTGATGTGTTGGGAATAAATGTAATGTGATCGTGAAGATAATTCTTATTATTGCAATGTTTAGGTGGTATTTTCGCATTTGTATCCCCTCCAATTTGTACACGGGAAACGGAGAGGTCGAGTTGAGCAAGTTCCTGTCACGAATAAAATTAAAAATAAGTGATCATGATAATTTACCTGTCATTAGAAGCATGACTGGCAACACTTTTAGGGACTTTAAAAACCATGGTCACTCATTTTTTTTGCATGTGACTAAGATGATCCAAATATGGTATTATCATGTCATTAGATTTACCTGGCTGCTATGTGGGTAGGAGTTTGGTTCGGTCCGTATTAAGGGTAAGTTTAGCACTGAATTGATTCCTTCAGTTTTGATAGTTAAGAAATCAATAGAAATTGTGCTCTGTATCTTAGGGTTTAGTTTTATTAGTTCTATCAATTTGATGTTAAAGAAAGATTTATTTGAATTTTTAAAGAGTTTTATAAAAGCTTGTAGAATTTTATATAAATGAAGAAAATGTGTGAAACATTGCTCTCTTTAGTTTGTATCACAAAACAAAATATGAAAAACAGACTGAAAATTAAAATTTTTGTTAGTTTTAGTCGGTCAGGCGGTTTCGTCAATTTTTCTTACACCTTTATCTTTATCCACAAATTTCTGTTTAGTTTGTATCACAAAAGGTGAAAAATGTTCATTTTCACTTTCAATTGATTAAAAAAATATATTACAAAAGAAATTAATGGATGGTAATTTTATAGAGAAATTAAGGCCATTTTGTGGAGCTGCATTATACGAGCCTGGTTAGCACAAACTGGTTGGGGCCTAGGAAGTGAGCCCAACCTATGGTATATCAAAATTTGTGTACAAAAACCATATTGAGTAAATAATGTGAGCTAAATTCTTATATTAGAAATTTGACCAATACCCAGAAGAGTATGAGTAAGAGACACATTATTACTCTTGAGAGTAAGGGCGTAAACGGTTCAATTCGGACGTGATTGAGAAAAATTTTAATACAAAATCAAATGTTTGATTTTATTGATTGACAAGCCGAAATAAATTACATGTTACGGTTTGATTTTATTGGTTTGATATGAAGTAACGATTCACATTATATTTTAAAAAAATTATTAAAAGACTTATAAAATTTGAAATTGGAAATAAATAAACAAATAAATAATAGTGAAAGGTACGGTATAAATGCCTTTTTCTCTAACTTTTATTATAAAATGTGTATTATTGATCATTTTGCTTATTATACTCAAAGAATTAAAAGAGATACGCATTTAAATATAAATTTCAATTTATTTATTTGTTTTGGTGTAAAAAAGTTTAAAAATGAAACCCATCATATCAAAAATTAAAATTTCGATTGATATTAAACAATCAATTCAGTTTTGTCGTTTTTTTTTTTTTATGCCCCTACGTGTGAGTATGGAATCAAGTTTATAGAAGGGTTGATTAGGTGCTAGTTTGAGAAGTCAAAAAAAGGACAAGGGTTTGAGTGAAACAGCTTTGGATGCCCTAGACTTTCGAATTCTTTGTCAATCGAGACAAAAAAAATACAGAACAAACTAAAAAAAAATAAAAAATAAAAAATAAAAATAAAAATAAAGAAATGGAAACTTGGAAAGGAAACAAGTCCATTGAATGACATGAGAGTGACCAATCCTTGATGAGAAGTCAACATTGTTATAATAGATAGTCAAAAAGTAATTGTGACTTTATGCCATTTGCTCAAGTGAGTCAAGTCTATTTATCATCTTATGTAAGTCTTTGATCCTATTTTTTAGTGGTTTTTTTTTATTAAAATATGAGCTGAAGAAAATAATATATTTGAAATTCTTTTTATTTTATTTTTTATAAGAAAGGTATATATAAAAATTAACATGAATAGAAATTTTTTTTGACTTTTTGTAAAACGAATGTGAAAAAATCCTCGACTTTTTTTTGTATGAGTTGAATATATATATTTTTGACTTTTCAATATTTTTAGTAATTTTTTAATTAAAATATTCACTTGGGTTTGGAGATTTCTTTATAGTGCTTGTTGGGCTTGTAGATATGTATTTTTAGATTATAATTGTTCAGTTTAATTTTTTACTAGTTTAATGTCATTAATTTTTTACTGGTAGAAAAAATATATATAAAAAATAAAACAGAAGGACAAATTACAATCAACAATGCTATATCTCCCTAAAAAAAATTATAATTTTTTGATTTGTCTTGTCAAGCTGAATCAATAAACCTAAATTTTTTAAAAAAAATTTAAAAAAATTCACTAAAAATAAAAATAAACCAAAAAAAAAGAGAGGCACAAATGTCATTCCCAAAACACCCCTAAGCATATGACGTTCTAGGCATATGTTGCTTTGCTTACATCAACTGATCCTCTTTTGTCTCACTAATTTAGATAAGTACCAAATTTTTTATTTTCAATTTTTTTTAGAATAGATAAATTGTGATTATTAGTATAATTTAACTTATGTAATTATAATTTTGTAGTATGTTGAGTTCTTGTAATTTTAGAATTTTTGGTTGTGAGTTTTAATTTGTTGAAGTTGAGAACTCTATTAAGAAAAAAAACAGTTGGTTTTTGACCAAAAAAAACTATTTTTTAACTGTGGCAATTTTTTTTAGATAAACTACCAATAGGTTCTAGTAGTTAAACTTAATTTCTATCAAATCATATTAAAAATAAGTCTTAATAAAATTATTGTTAAAAATAATTTTTTTGTAACAATTTTTTACATATGTCGCTAAAAATTGATAATTAATAAACTTTTTTGTCATAATTTTTATAAATTGTTACTAAAATTTACAATTAATAACATTTTGTTATATCAAATTTTTCGCTATAAGATCTATTAAACAATAAATTATTTGTTAAGACATTGGCCATGGCAATTGCTGAGTATCCCTAGGCATCACGTGGCACATGTTGCTCACAAATTATAAATCATTATATCTTTTGTTATTTTTTATCATCCAATAAATAATAATTGTGATTTAAAATATTAAAATAAATACAAATATGAGTGGATGAATAGGTAAATAATATCCGATTAATTTAATTTTTTATAAGCATGTTCTACTTGATATATTCTACAATGTGAACGGTTTAAATTATCAAAATGAGTCTCAAATAGGCCCATTTTGCCGCACAACAACCACTGCGGCACAACAATTTTAAAATAATTACACTAACTTCCTTTTCACTAAGATTAATGAGATTGAAACTAATGCAGATTGTTTGAAGATATAAAAATAAATAAAGTAATATATTCATTTTAATATAAAAGAGATAATAATATTAATTTTTTATTCATATGACTAATAAATTTTGAATAAAAAAAATTAAATATTATATAAACTAACTTTAAATGAATTTAATGTAATTATATTAAATTTATAAAATTTATGATAATTTTTTAAAATCTCAAGAAAGTATAATTTACCCTTAAATTAATTAGAAGGGGAGCCGACAGGAATCAACATTACAATCAACATTGCAAGTTGGTTGGAGAAGGGATGTAGTGGGAAAACGTTACAATCAACATTTGGGGCTCTAAAAGATTCTTCGGTACGTTCCATGACATTTAAGGAGTTGTTTAGAATGATTTAAATAAGTATATTTTTTATTTTTTTATAAAAAGATGTGCAGAAAAGTAAAGAAATGATGTGATGAAAAAAAGATAAAAAGCATGTATTTATTTAGGATAGCCAAACTTGGCCTAAGTTTTGTGGATATGGAGTGCTAAAATATTATTTTATGGATTTATTTTAGAATTTATTTTAATAATTTAAATAGTTCATATTTTAAAGTACATCGAGTAAAATATATTTAAAAAAAAATTAAATTAATTGAATATTATTAACTTCATATTTATATTCATTTTAATATTTTAAATCAAAATGTCATTAATTTTTTAAGATACAAATGTTAATGGATGAAAATGTTAAGAATATCTGATTAACTTAATTTTTTACAAATATATTCTACTCGATATACTTTAAAATATAAAAGATTCGTATTACCAAAATATCCCAACAATGATTATTGACAAACAAGTGGATGTGTCATCTTTATGGCACTTCTGACCTTTTATTTTATTTTTATTTTTTTGGTCACTTTATGATAGAAAAGTATTTTTTTTAGTCCATTACATATTTTGTTTTAATAATTTGAATTATTTATTTTATAAGACTTTCAATATTAATTATTTATCAAAAAAATTAAATCAATCCGATAATCATAATATTTTATTTTATTATGTTTTTCTCTAAAAAAATTGCCAACAAATATATTCTTAAAAATAAACTGCCTATTTTTTTAGACAAAAAAAATAAAATAAAAATATTACGATTATTGGATTAATCTATTTTTTTTTTTTATGAATAATATACACAAACCCTACAAAATAAATAATTTAGATAATCAAAACGAGACTCGTAATAAATTCTGCGGCCCCTCAATTATAAACAAAGAATTTGCTAACAAATGTTTTTGGAACACTAGAAAATGAAAAAATATATAAATAAAACAACAAAGGACATTTTTCGCTTGTTTCATAATTACTAATTTCATCACTCTTTAACCTTTCACAAATGTTTTTAATGTACTTTTTACACTTATCTCAATATTAAATAATGTTTCAATGACACTTGTTATTTTTTGTCTTTAAACAATTGTAGGAGGAAGAAATATTCGCCTCGTTCCGTACCTTCTTGCTACCAAGCTTATCTTACTCTGTTAGGACTTCGTCGCACTATGAACAAAACAAAGATGAGCTACCCAACATGTGGGTTTGCCGAAAAACTCTTCTGACGGTCAAGTTAGCTTTCTAAGAGAAGAGAGAAGGTAGAGCATTCTAGAGAGAGAGTGAGAGTTCAAGATTGCTTCAGGTTGCTTACCTCCAACGTGTGTCTCTTCCTCATTTTCAAGGCTGGCCATGCAGCTTCAAAGATTGTGGGCTCACTAACTCTGTTGTCCTTCCTCGACAGGTGACTGTGCTCCCCTTTGCCTTTCTTACACGTGTAGAGACCAAAACTGTCAAACAATGTTTGTCGCATCGCCAAATGGTATTGAAGTATACCAAGAGTGGATTTCTCTCTTCTCGTCATTGGTTCACGTGGAATACTGAACCAAGCTATTACTTGGTAAAACATAAATATCACGTTGGACTGCTTAATGTTGAGCCAAACCAAACCGACCTATCAGTGTCGACCAAAGTTGGGCACGCTGTTCGACATCTCGGCTACGCATCGCGATCTCATAGACTGTCTGTCTTCACAACTGCAATCCAAACCGTCTATAGCTCGGCTCTTGCCGTGAGCCTGTTCGGCCAAGTCTGGCCCAACACCATAATCTGCGTGGGTCAAACTCGGTCTGACATCGTGTTCCGTGCCGTTAGCTCAGCCCAATACATCTCATCCTCATCCGATGTTGTACCATATTCAGTGTGGATCCAATTTGACCTCACAATGCACCCCAAGCTCTCCTTACAAGGCCCAACTGTTGGATTTATTTTCTAGTGTGGCCCAATAGCCTACATATTTTTACATGTTTTATTTTATTTGGACTCCACAATTAGATAAAGCCAATATTATATATAAAGTTCAGTAATTAGAATTTTAATATAATCACTCTTCTAAGATAAGAAGGAAACCTTGATGGATTAGGAATTCTTCTGATAGAGTTTATCTGGCCCTCTTCTCTCCTCTATATAAGGATGGGTGACTCCCCTTTCATATCATAAGTATTTTTCCATCACTTTAAGTTTTATAGTCATCCTAATTAAGAGAGACAGAGAGAAGAAGGTGAGCCAAGAATTAAAGGTTCAATTCTAAGAGGTATTTTCTCAACTTCTCTAATTCAATGGCTGAGAAAGGTATGTTCGTTTTATTCTTGAGTTGTATTGAATTCAAGATCCTGTTAAGTTTAATTCCGCATTATTATTGGTTACATATATTATTAATACTTACATGTGGTATCAGAGCTTTAGTTGTGAATCAATACACCTTGGAATAATAATATATTTATGAATATTGTTATTATATTATAATTATAATTATTCATAACAACATATTTTTGTTCATGTCGGCATGTATTGGTTATCTTAAATATACGCTGTATGGTCAACCTTGTAAGCTGCATGTCATATTTATTAGGCAGTGTCTGAATGGTACATCTAATCTCTTTCATATTCATTATGCATCAAAGAAACTCTTTTTGTGTTGTTAAAAGTCAAAGGTTGTGTGAAAGAAGATTTCATTCCTGATTTCTAAATCGTAACTATGTATGCACATCATGGACTCCCTCACTCACAAGAAAATAAGATCTATTAGGTCCTAACTTAAATAAGAGCACAGTCCACTCACTTTGTTTTGTGATATGTTAGGTGCAAACTTTTTATATAATTCTATATGTTGTTCATATGCATGTTTTGATTTATTATCAATTTTAGTGATAATAATTTTTATAATCATCATAATATGATATTAAATTGCATGTATTGCTTGCCGCTATGATAAAGTACATAGATTAAAAGCAATTTTATAATTTGTTGAATCATTCGGTCTATTAAAGAATTATGATTTTACCTTATTTGATTATATGCACTTATTGTCTATTATTGTTGATATTTATATTTTCATGATTTAAATTTGATATCATGATATAAGTTTATGACATTGAATATTAAAATATTAAAGTGGTTAATTTATTTAGGTGTAATTCTTGTCAACCATTATATATGATATTCATGATTGTCATATTGCATATATACATATATATATTCATGTTCGTCCAGAGTTATTATTATTATATTGGTAATTGCAATCACATAAAAGAAATTTTGAAAATCATAAAATAGTGATTTCATGAAAATTGTGATTGAATTAATGATAATTAAATAACTCAAATTAATGAATAGAGAATATTGTTGGTTAGTTTCGTATTCATAGGGTTTACTAATTTAGTAGCTGCCAAAGTGGCCTAGATTTGTAAAACTTATGAATATAAAACTACATAAAAGAATTGTTAAAATGGTAACATTAAAGTTGATAATATTCTCAATTGCAGTTATAATTAGGAGATTGAGACTAGTCCAAAGGAGAGTCACTTTCAAATAATTATAAACTGGGTAGGATAATGTAACTTATGTAATTTGACAGATTAGAATTGAATACCCAAAGGTAACATGACTAGCTGAAAAATTGCATAAATTACTTTAGACCTACATAAGTGATTCTTGATGAGTGGACAATAGATATACCTAAGTTTTGCCCAAAGGAAAGACTTATGTGATATCAATAGTTCATTATAATTCTCAAAGCTTTAATATGTATATTGTTGATGCCTTTTTCCGTGTTACTTATGAGATCTTGTGTTAATACCTCTTAAGATCTGTCAAAAAGATAGCTTGCTATCTAAGGTGGTAGGACTTAGAAGGGAGGCTATATTGACTCCTCCGACCTTCCTGGGATCTTACTTGGTTATTAACCAAAGGACTCTTTAGTGACATTACCCTAACGCTTAAAGTAAAATTTGGTTAAAGGCTGTTGAAGATCGACAAGCCACTTGCTGGCACTATTATGGCTGAATTGACAACAATGAAATATAATGGCCACCGAGGAGTTTAGGATCACATCCTCAATATGGCGACAAGGTTCCAAAGCTTAAAACTTTAGGGATGCAGGTTAATGAAACTTTCCTCGTGCAGTTTATTCTCAACTCACTTCCATCACAGTTCGGTGCATTCAAAATTCACTATAACACCAATAAAGATAAGTGGAGTTTGAATGAGCTTACTAATATGTGTGTTCAGGAGGAAGTGAGGTTGAGGGAGGAAGGACGTCAAACTGCATTGGCTGTAACTCATGGAGCTATAAAGAAAAGGAAGGGTAAGTTTGTAAAATCAAAGAAAAATCCACCAAAGAAAAAGAATGAACCTGGGGAAGAAAATCAGGCTCAGAATAGTTTCACTGTCAAGTGCTACTTTTGTGGCAAGAAGGGACATGTGAAGAAAGACTGCAGCAAGCGAAAGGCTTGGTTCGAAAAGAAAGGTAAGAAATTTTCTTTTGTTTGTTATGAATCAAATCTTGCTGAAGTACCTTCTAATACGTGGTGGATTGACTCTGGGGCCACGACCCACATTACAAATGACATGCAGGGATACCTCTCAACTTGAAAACTAAAGGAAAGTGAAAGATTTGTCTATATGGGGAACCGTCTCAAAGTTGAAGTCGTGGCTGTAGGAACCTATCGACTGATCTTAGAGATGGGTCATCAGATGAATCTAGAAGACACTTTTTATGTTCCTTTAATTTCTAGGAATTTAGTTTCGTTATCCAAATTAGATTGTGTTGGATATTCAGTTTTATTTAATTGTGGAAAACTTAATTTAATGTTTTTGGTTCTGGTAATTTATGTGATGGTTTATATAAAATTACCTTAAATCATGAGTTTTCATAATCATTAGTAACTCTGCATTCGAATATTGGTTTAAAACGTGGTCTAATTAATGAAAAATCCTCAATCTTGTGGCATAGACGGTTGGGGCATATCTCTAGAAATAGAATTGAAAAATTGGTGAAGAATGAGATTTTGGAAAACCTAGACTTCACTGATTTTCAGATATGTGTGGATTGCATTAAAGAAAAGCAAACCAAACACATCAAGAAAGGTGCCACAAGAAGTAATGAGCTTCTTGAGATAAATCATACAGATATTTACGGGCCACTCAACATCTCTTGCCTTAGTGGTGAAATTTTTTTTTATCACATTTATAGATGACTTCTCACGTTATGGATATGTGTATCTAATTCATGAAAAGTCTCAGGCTGTTGACATCCTTGAGGTGTACATAACTGAAGTCGAGAGACAATTAGATAGAAAGGTTAAAATAGTGAGATCAGACAGGGGTGGTGAGTATTATGGTAAATATGATAAGTCAGGCCAAAATCCTGGCCCATTTGCCAAATTCTTAGAAAAGAAAGGCATTCGTGCTCAGTATACAATGCCTGGTACGCCACAGCAAAATGGAGTCACTGAAAGGCGTAATCGTACACTTAAAGATATGGTTAGGAGTATGTTAAGTTACTCAATTGTACCTATTTCAATGTGGGGTGAAGCTTTAAAGACTGCAATGTATATCTTAAGTAGGGTTCCTAGTAAGGCGGTCCCAACAACTTCTTTTGAGTTGTGGACTGGTAGGAAAGCTAGTTTGAGACAGTTACATATTTGGGGTTGTCCAGCAGAGGCAAGAATCTTCAACTCACAAGAGAAAAAGTTGGACTCAAGAACAATATCTGGATATTTCATTGGTTATCCAGACAAGTCTAAAGGGTACAAATTTTATTGTCCTAATCACAGTACGAGGATAGTGGAGACTGGTAATGCTAGATTCCTAGAGAATGGTGAAATTAGTGGGAGTGAGAAAACACGAGTGGTGAATTTCGAGGAAATTAGGGTAGATGTGCCAACATTTGACCCTTATCGAAAAATTGTTGTTCCTCAGACTATTCCACAGGCTGAGGGAAACAAACAACATAATGAAAATCCTTCACCACCTCATGTTTCACCACTTCATGAAGATACCACCATTGAAAATATTGTAGAACCACCACAACCGGCAGTTCTGAGAAGATCTCAGAGGGAAAGAAAGCCTGCCATTCCAGATGACTACATGGTGTATCTACAGGAATTTGATTTTGATATTGGAATTAACAAAGATCCAGTCTCATTTTCACAAGCCATGAATAGTGATGATTCTTCTAAATGGGTCAATGCTATAAATGAAGAGTTAAAATCCATGGAACAGAATAGTGTTTGGGATCTCGTCGAAATTGCCTAATAACTACAAAAAGGTCGGGTGTAAATGGGTCTTCAAGACCAAGCGTGACGCAAAAGGCAATATCGAACGATTTAAAGCCAGACTTGTTACCAAAGATTTTACTCAAAAAGAAGGCATAGACTATACAGAGACCTTCTCTCCAGTATCTAAGAAGGACTCGCTTAGAATCATCCTAGCATTGGTAGCTCATTATGACTTAGAGTTGCATCAAATGGATGTGAAAACTGCTTTTTTAAATAGGAATTTGGATGAAGAAATTTATATGGAGCAGCCCGAAGGATTTGCAAAGAAAGGTAAAGAACATTTAGCTTGCAAATTAAAGAAATCCATATATGGCCTTAAACAAGCTTCTAGGTAATGGTATTTAAGGTTTAATGATACCATTACCTCTTTCGGATTTAAGGAAAATGCAGTTGATCAGTGCATATATCTGAAGGTTAGTGGGAGCAAGTTCATTATGTTGGTACTATATGTGGATGACATTTTGTTAGCTAGTAATGACCTTGGCTTATTGCATGAAACCAAGGAATATCTCTCCAAGAACTTTAAAATGGTCGATATGGGTGAGGCAAATTATGTTATTGGCATAGAGATCTTTAGGGATCGATCTAGAGGATTGCTAGGACTATCTCAAAAAGGATATATTGATCGTGTTTTGGAGAGATTCAATATGCAGTTTTGTTCAGCCAATGATGCACCCATCACGAAGGGTGATAAATTAAGTGAAAAACAGTGTCCAAGGAATGACTTGGAAAGAAAACAAATGAAGGACATTCCATATGCTTTGAGGCTACAAATCATGCTTTATGGTTGCGAAATTTCATCTCAGGACTTGGTGTTGTTGACTCAAATTGCCAAGCCGCTGAAGATATATTGTGACAATACCGCAGCAGTTTTCTTCTCTAAGAATGAAAAGTACTCTAGCGGTTCCAAACACATGGAAGTAAAGTACTTAGTTGTTAGAGAAAGAGTCCAGAAACAACAAGTGTTAATTGAAAACTTAAGCACATCTCTTATGAATGTTGATCCATTCACAAAGGGATTGCCACCAAAGACATACAAAGAGCATGTTATCAGGATGGGTCTTTTAAGCAACAAGTGTTAATCGTGAGTGCTTATTTTTTATTTGACACTATTTGCGCAATAATAATTTTGTTTCTGTTTTTTTCCTGTTTCTAAAATTGTGTGTACACATTAATTTGAATATTGATAAACAGGGAATGTCTTAACAAGACAAATTACAGGGGCCTTTCAGGAAAATAATTATATATCCCAATAAAGGACTGGGTTGGTGAAGGTTATCAATGGTGTAGTGCATAGAAGGAAATATGACATAAATGTCATATAACCGCTATGACTCACATTGGTGATCTGAAGTAATCACAGTATTATAGTTTCTAATATATCTGAACTTATTGGCTATTTTTAAAAAAAATTCGTGATCACGTGTCAAAGTTTTTAGTGTGGAATCCAATGAGTCAAATTTTTTTATAAGTTGCATATTTTTGAAAAAACTCATAATTGCATCATAATCGGCTTAATGGGCCAAGTGGGAGAATGTTGGATTTATTTTCTAGTGTGGCCCAATAGCCTACATATTTTTACATGTTTTATTTTATTTGGACTCCATAATTAGATAAAGCCAATATTATATATAAAGTTCAGTAATTAGAATTTTAATATAATCACTCTTCTAAGATAAGAAGGAAACCTTGATGGATTAGGAATTCTTCTGATAGAGTTTATCTGGCCCTCTTCTCTCCTCTATATAAGGATGGGTGACTCCCCTTTCATATCATAAGTATTTTTCCATCACTTTAAGTTTTATAGTCATCCTAATTAAGAGAGACAGAGAGAAGAAGGTGAGCCAAGAATTAAAGGTTCAATTCTAAGGGGTATTTTCTCAACTTCTCTAATTCAATGGCTAAGAAAGGTATGTTCGTTTTATTCTTGAGTTGTATTGAATTGAAGATCCTGTTAAGTTTAATTCCGCATTATTATTGGTTACATATATTATTAATACTTACACCAACACCATATTTCGTGTTGATGTAGCTCGGCCCATTATTCGGCGTAAATCTCCCTCTCAACAATATATATTTTTTAATCCACTATAAACAATGTTCTTGATTCCTTCAGTTATGTTTGGATTTGAATTTTGTGAAGACAAGAAAAATAAAATTATTTATACATTATTATTATTTTTTAAGGTAACCAAAAAGTTGAATTTTTTGATTAATAGCTATTTATTTTTCCCTCTTATTTTCTAATCTAATCAACCAAAAGAAATATATATATATTCTTATTTTTTTCGATTGATATGAAATGTGTACGGGAAAGAAATTAACTTTCTTGTACAATCCTGTTGATCAAGTCTGCGCTCCTCTGTATGTCGTCGTTTTATCACCTGAAAACACAAACGTGAGCTAGCCGGCGGGTGTGTGCCGGAAACCTCTCCGATGCCTAAGTCAACAAACTAGACAAATAAACAAAAGCTCTGTGTATTCGGAAATCAAAGTTGCGTTACCTCTCTATAGGTGATAGTTGTGAGCTTTTATAGGTTTCGTGTGGCAGAATCCTAGTAGGACTCCTACTCCTCCATGTAGAGTCCTCTCAGGATTCATACTCCTGAAGGATAATGCTTATCCTTCAACACCCCCCTCACTACTTAAACCAAGTGAGATGGTTTTACAATAGCCGAACTATCACGACCGAAGTAAGCATGGCCATGCTGAGCTACAGAGTAGACCGAACTATCGATAGTTGGATACCCTCCTTCACTGCTCTGCCTCGGCTCTTCCTGCTCTGCCTCGGCTCTTCCTGCTCAAACCGTGCTAACTATGTTGTTTGAACCGTGCTAACAATTAGCTAGGTCCTACCGAACTATCCGTGCTATGCCTGCGACCGGTCTAACTTTGGTGACCGAACTAACTTCAAAGTAACCTTAGACTGGTCTAAGCACAAAGCATTTTTAGTTCGGAATAATCTTCAAGCCTCATTCAGACCGAACTAACTTCTGGGTTTTGGACTCCTTTTACTCTGCTGTTTTTATTTCGGCCCATTAACAGCCCATTATCCAGCTCGGCCCAATTTAACCATATAAATTATCCTCTCAAAATGAATTACAAATGTCATAAGAATTACCTCAAACTGAAAGAGTTTACCACTCAAACACAAAACATCTTAGTAGATATCTTAATTCAACTCAACATAATGATCGATTTTGATATCAAATTATATTAATCATTTGATAGAACTCACTCTTGAAAAGTAACTTAAATGGAGAGAATGCTCAAAAGACGTATATGTACATGACTAAGAACTTTATTAACTAATGCGAGATGATAACAGGAATAACATTGTTAGGTTAATAGGCAAGAAAAAAATATCCATCCAATCTTATTTATACTTTTTTATTAAATATTTGTTTGTGGCTACCAAATTAGAGTATAGTAGTTACTAACTTCTAAACTTCAGCCAGTGTAGTATGGGAAAGGACAACTACTCTTTGGAACAAATTTCGTGGTGGTTAGGGATTTGTTTTTTATGATTTTTTTTTTTAAGAATTAAAAACTTAATGTGTTTGACAAATGGGTATAAAAAAAAATTAAAAAAACTATTTTTTAATTAAAAAAGTAATGTGAAACCTGACATTTTTAACCGATGACAAATTAATTTAATGGTGTTTTGAAAAGGTTGGTAAAAAGTTAGTTTTTTAACTTTTTTTAATCTATTTTGTCTTTTTGTAAATAAAAAATGTGAGAGGTCATGTGAAACAAAATGAGTAGAAAACTAAAAGCTGACCTTTTTTTTTTTGCTTCCCAAAAAATCCCTTAGTGCTGTTTTGGAAAGTTTCGAAAAACGCAACATTTTGATCTAAGGTCCAAAAATGCAAATGGCCAAAAACGCAACAAAATTTATTTGGAAAGCGATAAAAACGCAAGTGTGAAATTATAAATTAAGACCTATGACAAAAAAATAAAAAAGTAAATTTCTTATATTGGGTAAGGATATTTTGGTTATTTTAATTTGATTTGACACCATAAAGAAATATTAAATCAAAAAGTCAAAAGTCAACTTTTTACCAACTTTCCAAAACACTCATAGGCTTGGTTTGGGAAGTGAGTTGGCTTTTTGACTTTTTTAACCTGGGCTAAAAGGTCTAGTTTGGGAATGACTTTTCGTTTTTTGAATTTTTTCTGAAAGAAAGAATGTAATAATTATGGATTAGATGTAATATTTTATCTTATTAGGTCTAAAAAACTTTTTTTATTTTTTGTGACTATTTTAACTCCAAACCCATCCAAATCCACTTTCCAAATAACCCCTTAGTGTCTTCATAACTTTTTGGCATTATTATGAGAAATTTTTTTAAAAATTACCCCACAAGCAGTACCAATTTTTTTCCCCCATCATTACTCAACTTTTGCTAGGCCAATGAAATTTCAAATCCCAAACCATCCCAACACTATATGTGCGCTCCAAAAGTGTTCTTTATTGTCTTTAGGTCAAATGTCAACATATAAGTAGAGACCAAATTCAATTTTGATATGGTTGTTCCTGCATGTCACAAGGCCCTTGGTCCCTCATTAAAGGGCTCAAAAGGGTGGGTATGGCAACAATGCTAACTATGTAGGTCCAATCAATAAATGTGTGAGTTGGCATTTGGTATTTAGTCAAGACATTTCCTTTACCCCACGTAACGTTTGTGTTCGAATCTCACCAACTATGTTAGAGGTCGAGGGAGTGAGGACCAATAGCGGTCTTAACCCTCTAAAATTATCATAAAAGCTTATTAATTTTTTTGGAAAACAAATATTATGTCTAGTCAATTTTTATTTATTTATTAACTGGTCTTCAAAAAATTATTCCGTTCATTGTGTCCAAAGTTAATATTCCAAATTTTACGCATTCAATTACGCGACGCTTATGTTAAGATTCCAAATTTTGCGCATTCAATTGCGTGACGCTTATGTTTGAGTCTTATCAATTACGAGAGATCACTTTTGCTCCTTGATTTCCCTTTCTAAATTAAAGGTTTAATTACATTTTTTAGTCTTTGAAGTTTGAATTTTATGTCATTTTGATTTTCAATATTTAAATTGTGTCCAATGTGTAAAAATTATTTTAATTTAGTTCTCAATATATAAAAAATGTTTCAATTTAGTCCCCCAATCTAACTTGATCAACAGACACTGTTAAATCAAGTTAAATATGTAATTTAGAAACCAAATGACAAATGTCACGTATTTTAAAGAATGAATGTGTAATTTTTTCAAGTAAGTTTTCACATTAATAATACAAAGCACATATTTTAAAGACTAAAAGTGCATTTTTTTTTTTTTTAGTGAGTTTCGACCTTTATTATCTCTGATTTTGACGGCAAGTTAAGTTAAGAGATCAAACTGAAATATTTTTAATATATTGAAAACTAAACCGATATAATTTAAATATAGAGGACTAAATGACACAAATAATATACTTTTGCGACTAAAAATATAAGATACCTAAATTAAATGGGGAGGTGGGTTTGGTATTGGAAAGGCCCAATTGGAAAGAAATTTTGTTTAGGTCATTTTGCTTCATGGTCCGGTAATGATTAAATTAGGTTGTACAAATATGATTGACCATCAAAGTTCGATTAGGACCTAAGACCATATGGTTGCTTATTTTGGTCAAACAATTGGAAGTTGGTTGGAACATGGAGCTTTGTTTTGTCTGTGTCTTCGTGTTTATTGATAATGAAATTTGGAAAAATAAAAGGCAAAATTTCACAACAGTGTAAAATTTTAAAAATAATTATAAATTAATGATAAATTTTATTAATATTAATAATCATAATTATAGAAAATTATATATATATGTAATAATTTTTTCAAGTTTCCATTGAGGGATAATTTCCCCAAAATAAAAAGCTTGTAATAAGCCAACGATGAGATGTGCTTCTACATCACAAAAATGGATTTTGATCATCTTCATTTTATATATGTAATGTAAAATTTTCATTACATATCTAATAGTTTTGAAATAGGAATGTAAATTTATAATTAATTTAGATTTTTTTAAAAAAAAATTATTACACTCACCGTTGGACGATGGAATGGAATCTCTCCATTACAAACAGGTAATAGAGAGGATCACAATTCCTGTGGGGCAAGTAGTGCTAGCTGTGGTGGATGGTGTTGATGGTGGGAAAGTAGTGCGCGAAATGAGAAATTAGGATTTAAATTTTTAGAATTTGAATATTTTTTGATAATTTTAAATAAGGTTAAAATTAAAATAAAAAGATAAAAAATGAAAGGTGTAATGGTTGTTTTTGTAGTATAAATAGAAGCACCCTCATGGGTGGCCCTATTGTTAGAAGAATTAATTTTGATTGGACAAGCATGCCCTCGAAATTATATTTGCCCTTTCATTTTTGTTTTCATTTTTAGTGCTTTCATAAATAAAAAACAAGAAATAGTTATAAAAAAAAAAAAAAAAAAAAGAAGAAGCCATAAATGGTTTTGATTTTGTGTCAAAACAATTTTAAAAAATTCGAAAACAACTTTTTTTTTTCTTTCATGATGTTTCTTAAACAGTTTTTACAAATAATATGCCAAACAAAATTTAAGTACATTCTAAAAACTAAAAATCAAAAATAAAAATGATACCAAACAAAACCCAAAATTCTAATTTTAAGGAACACTTCACTTTTTTCTGCAAACAAAAAATTTGAGACAACCGTTGTCATGACCTAAACCTGCTCCTATGGATTAAGGTCATAACCGGCCAGTAATCATGAGATTACCTACGGCCTCAAACCTGATTAAACATATTTCAACAGAATTAAGGGGCCAAATAGAAGCAGATCTAAAATTTTTTGTCCAATGAGTTGTGCTTACATGGCAAAGCAAAACATTTTAGAAGTAGTCTATAATAACTCACACACATATGCATAAAGTTAACATCTTATATTCATCCAGGAACTTTCAGATATGCAGCCAGCCAAACAAAAACTTATGTACATAGGTGATCCAATGTGTTCACCAAAATAGGAGAAAAGTAAACAAAAGATCAAAAGAACAAAAACAAAGTCTCGTGCGTGAGACATTCAAGCTGACTCTTCAAACTGACTTCCTCTCACATTCTTCATTGAGGCTGGGTTTGGACCTCTCTTTGCCCACCTACATGCACATAAATAAGAGTGAGCGAAAGCCCAGTGAATAATATCAAAATAAAAAAATTACATTAATGAAATTCATAACGGACATATCCAACGGCCTTAGGCCCATTCATGTTTCTGTCTAGTACATCAAACGGTCTCAAGCCCAAACATATCAGACGGCCTTGGGCCCAATTCATTTTTATCAAATGGCCTCGAGTCCATTCATCCATGTCAAACGGCCTTTGGCCCATTTATTTATGTCCAACGGCCTTCGAGCCAATCATTCATGTCAAACGGCCTTTGGCCCAATCATTCATGTCAAGCGGTTTTTGGCCCAATCATTTATGTCAGACGGCTTTTGGCCCGATCATTCACATTAAACGGCATTTGGTCCAACATTCATATCAAATGGCATTTGGCCCAACATTTATATCAAACGACCTTTGGCCCAATTATTTATATCAAATGGCCTTCAGCCCAACATACATATCAAACGACATTTGGCCCAATTATTTATATCAAACTGCCTTTGGCCTAATTATTCATGTTATGTGCATTTCATACTTGAGATCATAAGCATGTCGTAATCATAATCATATTTCGATAGCTTTATTCAATCATTGGCATGATGAATATCTAATTCAATTTGACAACTCCGTGGAACTCATACGTAAGTGAGTATTTGGAAAGTATCATACTTCAATACATTCTTATTAAATTATTACTCACAGTGTTCTACTGATGGATTTGCCCTTGTGCTTGGCCTTACACAATTTACAACATATCGAGTCACAAGCGATTCAATCTATTCTCAAATTGTTTATTTCTCTTAGGCCTTTTTCTTATCCCTTTAACTCATTTACAATGTTCCATACATGCCTAAGAGTGCTTAGAAATGAAAGAGAACGGAAAAATGAGCGTAAAACAACTTTTCAAAAATTTTGAAATAGGGCTCTCCTCTCGAGCACAGCTTTGGTTGCTCGAGTGAACCTCTTTGATCTGCAAAAGTACTAGTTGCATGCATTTTACGCTCGAGCGAGACTTCCGATGCTTGAGCGAGGAGTCTTGTAAAACAAGGTCCGTTTGAACGCAAGGTTTGCCGCTCGAGCTACCGTGCAATTCACTATAAAACTTTTAGGAGCTTGATTTTCATGCTTGAGCAAGACTTTCCTCGCTCGAGCGAACAGGTCGAATTCTGGGTTTTCCAGAATTCTGTTTAGAGCTCAAACCTGAAGTTCAAAGGTCCAAAGCTCGTGTTTTTGGTACAAAAACATGGAAAGACATTACATAGCATAAGAATATAGGTAACTTGAGACCAATTGTCCAAAACCATGATCCAATCATTTCATATTCTTCTTGACAACATCAAAACACATACAACCAAGCTTCATAACTACATGGATTATGCATGCATGTGTAATATAGATCTCAATACCATTTCAAATGGCACAAATGATGCTTATAATCATGAAGTTCAACAAAACCATGCTTGCATGTACAATTTGATACTCAATATTTCATATTTAACATGCTGCATGCTTGATTATGCAATTCCATGGCAACTCTCTACATGCATGGCCATATTGACTTCAAATTCATTATAATCAACTCAATTCTTGCTCTTAATTGCACATCTTGTTTGAATTCACTTAATTATGGACTTAAACTCATGAAGTTGAATTCAATTACTCATCTAGGAGCTCCAATTCTTCAAACTATAGCTAATTCTTGCGCCTAGCTTCTAAATTTCCAAGCTTCTAGCTTAATTCCACAATTTTGCCTCTATTCTCTCTCTAGAACCGTCCTTCTCCCTCTCTCTAGAGTGTATACCAAATTTTGAGCTCAAAATTATGAGCTTAAGTGTAAATAAGCCATATATATATATACTTGCTTAATCAACTTGTATTAAGGCTAATTAATTGTGCATATTTCAATCAGTTTAATTTAATTATTTTGATCTGAATTAATTTTTAATTAAACTTCATTGTAGGCTTTAAAAATCATGCTAAGCACAAAAATACAGTCAATTTTTCTTTTTGACGCCTCTACGGTCTTTAATTAAATTTTATAGTAGAGAATCAAACAGATTTTTCTACGGTGAACAGATAGAAATGCGAAAACACATATATTCATATAAATGGCATTCAAAATCATATCATGCACATAATCACAACCATAATTAAGATTGATTAACATAACACGGGATAGGGTAATCACAACCGTGATGATGGACCCTTAGCAGATTGGCTAAATTTGACATTGTATTAGTTTGATGTGCTTTATAATAATGCAATATTAGTATATAAGATGATAAAATATGATATAAAAGAAATATAATTATCATAACATTATTGTTTTTGTTTTCTTAGCAAAAACCTAATAGTTTAGCAGTATAAGAAGTTTCAAATCAATTATTTATCCACAAAAACCAGCTATTAGAGTTAATATAAGTTTTCTCAAAACAAAAGTTGATAGCTATATAAGCCCCGTTTGGTAGAGTTGTGAAAAAGTGATTATAGATTATAACTTAACAGATTATAACTTATAGCTGTGAACATAAGTTGTTAACCTGTTTGGTGCAGCTGTGGAATTATGGATTTAAGCAGAAGAGTATTGTTTGGTTGATAAGCTGTAAAATAACTTTTGCTATGTAATTGTCCTTTTTGCCCTTATATGATATAAAAATGATTATTTTGTCATTTTTTTTTCAGTTTTAATTTAAAAAAAAATTATTTCATCAATAAAAGTTTATATAATTAGTATTACAAATTAATTAGTGTAGATTATGTTATTTTCATTATTATTATTATTTCCATTTTTTCATTATAAATTAATTAGTATAAAATTATTTCATTATAAATTAATCAGTGTCAATTAATGGCTTATTTTCATTTTTTCATTATAAATTATTATTTTCATTTTTCAATTAGTATAAAATTATTTCATTATAAATTAATTAGTGTCAATTAATGGGCTTATTTTCATTTTTTCATTAGAGATTATTATTTCCATTTTTTCTTCTCCTTATTTTCTTTTCTCTTCTTTCTTCTTTCTTTTTTCCTTTTTTCTTCTCTTCTTTCTTTTTGTTAATTTTGTTTAATTTATTAATTCATTACAATTAATATCCATGTATTTATATTAATGTTGTGATGGCATTACATATTATTTTTCTTTATATTAATTTCAATTATTAATTTAATAGAAGTTATAATATTCATTTTTTTATTTCATTTAATATAAATTATTTCATTTTTTTCTTCAATTTTAATTTTTTTTTTAAAATTATGATTATGTTTTTATTAAATTTTTTTTCAATACAATTAATAATTTATTAATTTCAATTTCAATTTTTATTAATTTCATTTTTTTAATTTTTTATATTTTTTTTCCATTACAAACCCTAGCTACCGCCGCCGGTGGCTATGGTTTTACATCGCAGATCGCGATGGCGACGGTGACGGCGGCGGTCAAATCGCGAAGAAAAAGAGAGGAGGCGACGACGATGGTGCCCTAGCCACTTCCTTTAGTTCATGAGAGAGAGAGAGAGAGCTCTGCTTTGAGATCGTGACATGACAGTGAGCTCTGGTTTCAGATTGCAACAGTGTGGATCGATCGTGACGGTGAGCTCTGGTTTGAGATCGCGATGCGACAGTGAGCTCTGGTTTGAGATCGTCACGTCGTCGATGGCGGTGGTTAGGGTTGTCAACGTCGGAAATCGCCTGCGCACGCCTGAAATCGCCTTCGTCTCTCTCTAGTTCGTGAACAGTAGTGTTGATATGTGGTTTATATAGTGGCATGTTCATAAATAATGAAGATTAGGAGGGGCATTTAAGTCATTTTACCACCCACTGTGCAGCTGCACGCTTAAGCTAAAAATATAAGCATCTCCTGACTCACTTTTCAAATAAGTTGAAAATTAGCTACTTTTAAGCTATAAGTTGGTGAAATAAGTTGAGCCAAACACAAATTTTTATCTTAAATTAAGTTAGAAGCTGAAATAAGCTATTTATAAGTTCTACCAAACACCCCATAGAAAGCCTTCAAAGCCATACCTCTATTGTGAAACAAGGAAAGGCATCCTATAAAAAAAGGAATTATACTTTTGAATATATTTATGTAGTTCATATATTTAATATTTGGTGGTTAAGACATGAAAGGAGAATCCAAACACAAACGTCCAAAGAACTAATGACCATAACCATAAGAGAATGAAAATAAATTAAAAGAATAGAACTGTTGGCTTTTTGGCTTTTCGAAGGATAGTTTTGTAAATGCGAGCGTGCCAGCAAGGATCAATCAGTCCTTACAGAAATTATAATTGCCAACCAATTTATCAGACGATTGTGTTTTTTAGTTCTTTCAGCCTCAATGAAGAGGACTTTTACTGGTGGCTTGACTTAGGAGAAATTAAGAAAGATAACAAGCAATATGAAGAACAATCGCAGTATTTCATTAAAAATGAACACTTACAATAGTCCAAACTCAGCCTCGAAGAGGTTTACAGCAACAGTCTACTTGAATCTACTTGAAACTACTCCTAGGAATCGAAGTGCAGTGCAGATATTTAAAGGACAAGTATTTAAAGTGCAGGTATTTAAAGTGCAGGAAATGTAAAACTGGAAAGAAAATATAAAGTAAATGACTGGTTTGTATGATCTGAGTCTGGGGGTTTTTTCTGGGGACTTCCTTGCTATTTATACTTGCCAAGGATGACCTTCGAACTGCACTTCAAACCGTCGAACTGCTCCTCCATGATTGCTGATCATGCTGCCTTAGAAGTAGTTCCACTACGCCATCACTTGCAGTTAAACTTCCCTCTTATATTTGAATTTGAATATGAGTAACCGTTGAGGCCACGTCATCTTTCGTTTCTTTATTGATCTGGTGCTACTCGGATCATGTGAGAACCAATTGTCATCGCCACGTGTACGATCAGGATTGAAGATATGAATCATCTTCCCATAATACCCTTATTCTGCCACGTGTCGAATTGTTATTGGCTTTTACAAAATATATAGCCAACAAGAACAAACCATTAAGAATGAGATCAAGTGAAAGAAACAAGGCATTTATTATAAATTATTGAAAAGAATACAGAAGAAAATTCATTAAACAGCTAATGACACTCTCGGCAAAGTTTTGAGTCCCTTGTATCTAGCCTTCAACCATTTTTGGCGAATCAAAGTGATCACCATCTTTCGCGATTTTCATCTTTATCTTGATGCTATATTTTTTGTAACTTCTTTTTTTCCGGCAATTCCTAATATCTAGCATTATATTTGGATCTTAAATTTATAAAAAATAAAAATTAAACAAAAGTGAAATTATTTATATATGTTATTTTTTGTAGGTAATTAATCACTTTTTCTATTCAATTTACTAACCAATCAAACAAAAGATGTAAAAAAGAGGTTAAATTACACTGGCCTCCCCTAAGATTTGAAGAAAATGCATATCATAGTTTTAACATAATTACATAAATATTCCTTTTACTAAGGTTAAAAAAACCAAACTAATGCAGATGGTGTGAATACATAAATATAAATAAGAAAAAATACACATTTTAGTGTAATTCAAAAGATAACATCATTTTTTTTTTTCTTTGTAGGAGTGAGTATAAAAATCGAACCAATCTAGTCTAGATTAAATCGCACGGTTCGATTTAGTTTGATTTTCTCAATGCATGGTTCGGTTATGCTATTTTAAATAGGTAAACCGTATTTCGCAATTCGGTCTGTGATTTTATAACTTCGAATCTAGTTGGAACCAAACCAGACCGTTTAGATTATATATATAATTTGTTAAAGCATGTAAAATAAAATATTTTATTACTATTATTCATATATATATATATAAATTATAACTCTCTACTATTATAAGTATATTTTTGTATAGTGATGGAACTACTTTTAAACAATTCTTAAGTTGTGAATAATATTTTATGATCATATTATGAGTTGTTTTAGGAAGTTGGTAAAAAGTTAATTTTTTGACTTTTTTTAGCTTATTTTGTCTTTTTGTGAGTAAGTTACGTAAGAGGTGATGTGACTTAAAATGGATAAAAAACTGAAAGTTGACTTTTTACTAACTTCTCAAAAGACTCTTATGAATAATAATATTTTTAAAATTTGTTGTTCTAAACAAAACTGAACTGTGGTTTGGTGATTTGGTTCGGATTGGTTCTAAGATTTTTATCAATTGATTTGGTTCCAAATTTGATGGAACCATAGGTAATAAATTGGTCTTGGTTTACAACTAAATCAAACCAATACAAACCATACTCACTCCTAATTTTTGTTACCCATATAACTAACAATTTTTTTATGAAAGGGACACTACGTGCTATGTGAATTAAAATTGAAATTATATTTTACTTGAATTAAAATTGAAATTAGCTTTTACTTGATGCTATGGGCACTTATTTGCCCCGTTTGGTATAGCTGTTAAAACAGCTTATAGATTATACCTTAACAGATTATAGATTATGACTTTAATCAGAAGTTGTTAATCTGTTTGGTGTAGCTATTGGATTATAGATTTAAGTTGCTGAGTAGTGTTTGTTAAATAAGCTGTGAAATAGTTTTTTCAATTAATTTTTATTTTTTGTTTGTCTACATTTCTCATAAAAAATAATAATAATAATCTATAGTCCATTTGAGTCTTTTTCTATTTTTAAAAAAATAAAAAATAAAAAAATTTAAGAGTATAACCATAAATTAACATGTCTACAGCAGAAATTGATAATCAGAAGCAAGGGGTGAACAACTTCTCAGAATCAGCTTTTTTGAATTAAAATAAGCTGTTAGAATCAGAAGCTGTTTGAAATAAGTTTAACCAAACAGTCCAAAATAACTTTTTCAAAGCTAAAAGCCATAAATTGGCTCTGAAAAGCTGAAACAAACACCCCCATTATCCCAGACTTATGTAACTCTCCCTTATTATTATTTTAATATTATGCTCCAGTTTACCAAAAAAAAAATTTAAAATCATAAAAGAATCTAATATAATTATGTCAAAATTGTAAAATTTCTTCTATATTTTTCAAACCTCAGGGAAATCAGTATAATTTACCTATAAAAAAGAACAAATTCTTTCACTTATAACTTTTCTCAAATCTAAGATTGAAACATAGAATTTTTAAAAATAAATGAACACACAAAAAAACGGCATGCTTCCTTAACATGCCACGTACTTCAATTTTATTTATTTATTTATTTATTTTTTTTGTTCAACTTATGCTAAACAAACTATATATTGCCTTGCGTTAGAAATTAATACCAAATACATTGCTAGCACTATGGTTTCATTATGTTTTTAATCAAATCAGAAAAATGGAAAATATTGATTATTAATTTGAAATGTTTTTTTTTTTTAATATATCAGAAAACATGAAACTTAATATATTCACATTAACAAGAAAAAAAATTAACCCGAATTTATGTGGTCGGAATGGTCGAATATATCAAAATGACATCGGTAAACGACGTCGTTTTGATACGTTCGAGTCATGAATTTTTAAACTACCAAACATTATTGAAAAAATAATGTGACATTTTTTGAGCAAGGCAAAGTAATTATTATTTTTTTGATCCAAAACTTTATAATATGTCGCCTCCAAAAATGGTCATTAAAAACATCTTCTTTATGATCCAAATCTTTAAATATTCAATAACTCATATACAATTTATCATTTACATTTTCAAAAAATTTTGAAAAAAATTTTCTACAAACAAATTTTCAAGAGTAATCAAACCGAACAAATTTTTTCAAAAAAATCTCAAAATTTGATTTGGTTACTTATTTTTCAAAATCACTCTCTCTCATGCACATCAAATCAATTATTTTTTTTAAAACTCTCTTCCCAAAATAATTTTTCAAAATCATTTTTGAAAAAAGTCAAACCAAACAAATTTTCGTATTTTTTATCTCAAAAATTACTCTACAAACACAAACCAAACATGCCTAAAACGCTCTAGAGATTTTTTTTAAAAAAATAGAGGGCCCTACCATGCTGCTTTTTCTGTTGCCTTTGAGAAAAAAAAAAAGCAGAGAGAATAGAAAGCCATAAAGAAGGAATGATTGGTAATAATTTCTTTTCAATATGAAATTCATAATTATTTCTCCCGCAAATTCAAAATCCATATTTTGGCAACTTGGTTATAATCTGCTTTTTAGATTATAACCAACCTCCTCTCTCACAAAAAAAACTGCTTATAAGCTGCTTATAAGCAGTTTTTTATCAAAAAGTTGATTATTACCAACTTCCCAAAATAGTCTTTAATTTTACAATATTAGTTTTAAAGATTTTATTTTAGTTTTAAAGAATTATATATATTCTAATGATTATTTGACTTATTTTTCTCCCTACGTGGAGACTCGTAAATTTTCTATATAGAGGTTTCATTATTCTTTTTGAAATTTATGCTATACTCTGATATACTATATTAAATAATTTATTGTTAGATATACAAACATGTATTAAGTCTCGTAATTTTGCATTGAAAAAATACTTATTCTTGAAAACTATAGAATGTTTGGTTTTACTTTTCCAAGTTTTTAGGATTTTCTTTATCTAATTAGAAAAGCTAAAGACGTTAAACTTTTAAAGATACATTTTAGATGATTTTTTAAGCTACTCTCTTTAAACTAGCATAAATTTTTTTGAGTGTTCCCAAATTGGACCGTTCTACCTTGTATTTTGATTATAAATTTAAATAGAGAAAAAAAAAATAGTTTTTATTTTATTTACACTGTATTTCTTTTACTTTTTCCTTTTGTCCTTTCAAATCATTATACAAATTCAGGATCTAAACACAATCATTAAAAAAAAAATAAGGATTACAATTCAACAGTTTTATTAAGGTACTAGAATTTAGGAAAGATAACAAATCAGTTGAAGGTTGAAAAAAAAAAATTTCAAATTAATGGTAAAAGTTATAAACTTTATTTATTAAATTCATAAACTTTCATGTTTATATAATTATTTTTAAAAAATTCACCTAATTTGTAATTTCTCTACAATTTACTTTGATCACTTTCCGTCGAAATCCAAGGAAAAATTGTCCACTATTTCTAGAATATTTCAGGGCATGTGAATATGATATTTTCAAAATGAGATGAGATTCTCCCCATTTCAAATATGTATTGGAATTTGGAAAGATGTTGTCCCAACTCGACATGTATCATTTTAATAATTTAAATAGTTTATTTTTAAATTTTTTTTAATATATCATTTATTAAGAAAAATTAAATTGATCTAATAATTATAACATCTTCATTTTATCATATTTGTGTTTAAAAAAATGAACCATAAGTGTATTTTTAAAAATAAATCATTCATGTTTAAAACAAACATTATAAAATAAATATGCTAGATAATTTTTTTTATGTATAATATATACAAAGAGTCTACGAAATAAATGATTCGAATTATCAAAATGAAATCCATGATAGACTCTACTAGCCTGGACAGCGTTGGATTGAAGGGAATCCCATCTCAGTTGAAATTATATAACTAGATTTATTGAGCAATTTTTTTAAAAAATATCTGAATAATTTGCATAAAAAAATTTCAAAAAATTCTATAATACACACTTTCTTTTGGAGTGTATACCATTTGTCCTAATTATGACATTTATAACTCATCATTATATTAATTATGACTTATTATGATTTAATTATAATCTATTATGATTATTATTTTAATTATGATAAAAAAATATCATAATTATACCTTATGTATTGTTTAATTATAATTCATTATATTTTTTTAATTATCATTAAAAAAATTGATTATAACGTTTATAATAAACTAAGGGGTATATTGATTCAACTAAGGGTATATTAATTGTTGCATGACTCACAAATACCTGAAAAATGATGATATCAAATCATGGCAGCGGGCAAAAAAACGCTGATTGGATAGTCAGCAGTAGTAAATGTTAAAAGGTATTAAATTTTGAAATTGAAATGACTCTACAACAACAAATGGTAGTTACAGAACCATTAATTAAATTAATTGTGCTTAAAGTAGTAGTTAATTATGAGCTTTTGGATTGCAAGAAATCCTATCCTGCTAAGCTCTCAGTATAATTCTCTTGCTTTGGTTAAACCACAATTAATGTGAGTACAGTAATGAAATAACACACATACCATTTAGGTGGGACCATATTAAAACTCTCTTTATCTTCAACTAACATAAAAAGGTACGGAGGGTTGGTTTGGTAAGGGTTCATTGGACTTTTTTGGCTCAATGAGCTATAAAAGACAGAATAGGCTCATGAGCCACAACAGACAAAACATCTTATCCAACCCTATAATCATTACACTCTTCTCTCACAAAAAAGTCAAAAAAGTCAAAAAGCCAAAAGCCCTTCCCAAACCAAGTTTTTTAGTCCAGGCTCATATAGCCAAAAAAGTCAAAAAGCCAACCCACTTCCCAAACGGAGGTGGAAAATCATACAATAGTCTTAGAATATTATGTGATCATACTCTTTCATCAATCACTATTCAATATCTTTTATGTTTTTTAATTACTTAATACAAATAATCAATATTTTACATTATCTACCAATCATATGACTATAAAATATCACGTGGCTGTACTCCAAAACTACTGAATAATCACACATGTTAAGAAATGTAAAATAAAAGTAAGAATTAAGTATGATGCTTTTAAAAAGCTACATAATTTTAGGATAAATTACACTGACACCCCTTGAAATTTAGTCTAATTACATTTCATCCGTTAACATTATGAAAATTACATTCCCACCCTATGGTTAATAGTCTTATTTCACAAACATCCTTACTTATATAAAAAGGCAACAACTCCTAATAAAAAAATAAAGAAAATTACATTGAAAAAAAAGTAAAGCAAAGGAGAAGGAAAAAAAGAAAAAAGAAAAAAAAAGAGTAAAGCAAAATAAGAAAAGAGAGAGTGCATGAGTTCAATATTTTTATTCCGTTTAAATAATTACAATAACAAGAGGGTTAGTTTAATTTTTCAAATGTCAGGAGATAATATGTATTAAATCCAAATCTTAAGAGGTGTAAATGTAATTTATCCATAATTTAATTTATCTTGTGGACAAAAATATCCTTATTTTTTTTTTGATAAGAATAATGTCACAGATAACTTAATAAATTACTATGTAGTAAAATAAAATAAAATAAAAAATCGTGTAGTGTGCAGTTTTATTTTTAACGGTTCTAGCATGGTGATAGCCTTGCCAACATTTATGGTGTTAATGGAAAGAAATCTAGTTGTAAAATATTTTTTTTTGGGTTGAATTTTCGTAATTTATTTTTGAATTTATTTTTAAAAATTAAAAAAATTAATGAAATTAAATATAAAAAATATATATTTTTAAATTATTATTATTTTTTTGTTTGTTTTAAAGAAGAGAAAATCATATGAAAATAATTAGTTTTAAATTTTTTTTTACCAAACTAGTTTTAAAAAAATTAAATTTATAAAATTAAAAAAAAAAGATTTTAAAAGGTCAACCATATATATATTTTGATAAGATACATCACAAGCTTAAGTTGTTTATAGTGATGAAAGATTTTAGCTAATCATTTCAAATAGTGCAATATTATAAATTTGAATGAAGGTGAAAAGATATTAAAAAATAAAAGATGCAAGAGTAAAATAGTGAGAAAGCAAAAAAAATATTTTGATCTTATTGTAAACAATATTTATTTAGTTTAGATGGGTTTTAAACTTTTGCTACTTTCTATACAAATGGAGTTAATTATACTCATTAAATTAAATGTTTTCTTAATATATATCCTAAGAACATACGTTAACAAAAGCCAACATATGAAACTAGTCTAATCCATGTTTGTTGAATTTCATTATTAAAAAAAAAAAAAGGGTGGAATTGAATTAACAACTTTATGGGTTTTACATAAATTATTTATGGTTGGTTTGTAAAAATACATGGAACTAATCTCCCAACAAGGTGAAATCATGAGAGATTGAAATTCATAATTCAATTTCATAGTATCTATGAAGGAGGGTACAGTTAAGTATATTGATATGATAAAATTTTAAAAAATAGGGTACAGTTATAAAGGAATATGTTTGTAAAAAATATATATTTATTTTTAATTTAGAATAATATAAAAATTAGTTAAGCCTCCGTTTGGCAAGGGCTCATTGGGCTCATGAGCCACAAAAGACAAAATAGGCTCATGAGCCACAACAGACAAAACATCACATCCAATCCCATAATCATTACACTATTCTCTCACAAAAAAAAGCCAAAAAAGTCAAAAAGCCAAGAGTCCTTTCCAAACCAAGCTTTTGAGCCCAGGCTCATATAGCCAAAAAAACCAAAAAACTAAAGAGCCAGCCCACTTCCCAAACGGAGGCTAGCCATTTAGTTGATTAAGATTTAACCTACAATTCACATTTAATGGCAAAGAAAAGATATAAACCAAAAAAATATATATAATTATATTAAATAACTTAAAAAAAAAAATGGTGGAATTGAATTAACAACTTTATGGGTTTTACATAAATTATTTATGGTTGGTTTGTAAAAATACATGGAACTAATCTCCCAACAAGGTGAAATTATGAGAGATTGAAATTCATAATTCAATTTCATAGTACCTATGAAGGAGGGTACAGTTAAGCATATTGATATGATAAAATTTTAAAAAATAGGGTACAGTTATAAAGGAATATGTTTGTAAAAAATATATATTTATTTTTAATTTAGAATAATATAAAAATTAGTTAAATGATTTAGTTGATTAAGATTTAACCTACAATTCACATTTAATGGCAAAGAAAAGATATAAACCCAAAAAAAAATATAATTATATTAAATAACTTAGAAAATTTTACTTAATTTTAAACAATAATGATAGAGACCCCCACAAAATACAACCCCTACAACCTCCAAAATGATCTGGACTATTCAGAGATAAGAAAAAAAAATTCAAACATATCAATGGTCAATACATCTGTGGGGGTCGTGGAGGTTATTATGTTTAAGAAAAATATACTAAAATTTTTTTTAGTATATTATATTGGAGTGTTACGTTTAGAAAAAGTATACTAAGGAGTTTTTGTATATTACATTGATCGGAGTGTTACATTTGGAAAACATATATTAAGGAGTTTTTTTGAAATGTTGTATTGTTACATTTGATAAAGGTACACTAAAAAGTTTTTTAGTATGTTATATTGGAGTGTTACGTTTAGAAAAAATACATTAAGAATTTTTTTTGAAATGTTACGTTTAATAATTTCAACATTATGAGAAAACTCACATTTGTCTCTCAATACGTAACACGCGCGTTTATGCTTAGCCCTTTATGTAATTCGTACTAAAATGAGATCTTTGGATCCATAAGAAAAAATGGAGAACCAAATTGTTCATTAGATTACTATTTGAGATTTATTAGTGCTTCACCCTATAAAATATGTAGATTTCAAAACGTAATAACGTAACATTTCAAACGTAAATTTTTCCCCCATACGGATATTTTGATTTTATTGTATAGATTTTTTGAAATGTTATATTATTATGTTTGAGAAAAATAAACATTAATATTTTGATAAAATACATCAAAAGCTTAAGTTATTTCAAACATCCCTTTTAGAAACATAATAATGCAACATTTACTCATATGAAATTTATGGGTAAATTTTTTATTCTATATTACACAAGTTTTTATACTAAGAGTATAAATTTTTTTTTTTAATTTAGAAATTACATTAACAAAATCAATATAGTAATTATATTCACATTTTTTTTTTGTCGTCTCTTTTCTAAATTCAAATCTAATCTATTAATTTATTTAAAGAACTTTGTTTGCTGCACTTCAAATTATGACCTTAAAAATCCTAATTGGCATTAAATTAAATGGAAATTAAAACTGGAACTTAGATTCTCTCTATTCTATGTATGTAATAGAATTTTTCTATTACATATCTAATAGCTATAAAATAGAAATAGAAATTTATAATTAATTTAAATTAGAAAAAATCATTACACTCATCGTTATATTATATAATAGAATCTCTCTATTACATACGCAATGGAGAGGATCATGTAAATTAATATTGTGGCAATCAAACCTTTCATGTTGCTCTGAATTAATCTTTGAAAATTGATTTTACAGACTAATTTTTAAGTCTCAGTGACAGTCATTTTCTATCATTGTTCTAACAGAAGTTTAGCAGATGGTTGATATAGAAACTTGATCAGATTGCAAGGTTTTGACTCCCACGTGGAAAGTTAAAAGGAGTAAAAAGTAGAATTTAAGATAAAGTGCAAGAATAATAAATGTAATTTCTCCATATAAAATATGGGTCTTGTCAAGGGCATATCTTAAGATAGTTTTATAAATTTTTTACAAAATAATTCATTTACTCTTCTCAAATTGATTGAGGGAGTGATATCCAATTTGAAATAATCTATTGTCTACTCGGGCCAGTTTTGAGGGAAGCCGACAAAGGCGGTCGCTTTGGGCCTTTAAATTTGAACAAAATTTATGACTATCAATCAAGAATGAGTATCATGTTCTATTATTTCATAATTCCCTCAATACTAACTCAATCCATTCATTTTGGGTTTTCCTAAATATGAAACTTTAGCCAAAATGTTTAATCACAAGTTGTGACATTTCATTCATGAAGCTTTTCCTTTAGATTTTAGAGAAAGAAAAACTAATAAGCTTAGTTGGGACGTTTTTTTGTTGTTGTATTTTTTTTTAAAATTTTCGTTTGTGTGTGCGTTTGGGATGTCCCTAAAATGGACCATTGAAAATGAAACTTTGGACTTTATCTTTATACTTGTGTTGTCTTTCTATGAATAGTTTTATTCGAGTGACTTACTTTTGCATCAATATTCTTTGCTTTTGATCTTTATGGTGTCCTAGTTGAGAATTATTCCACGTTGCATGGTTACAAAAATTAGAATTTTTAGATTCGAAAAAAGTGGGAGTGGTTGGGATATCATGCATCAAAGGTGGGTGATGGTTAGGTTAACCAAACCAATAAATCAAAAATTAAAAAGGGAAAATGCAAAATTGAAAGATAAGTAAAAAAAGAAAAAAAAAAATCAATTTATACAATGTTAGTGACAAATAACTCATTCACAGAAAAAAAAATTAAAAAAAAAAATACTCACATGGAGTGTGGCCACCATATAATATATTGAAATTGCTGATAATTATTTATCTAAGCGGTTCGGATAGAATTAGATTGTGTTTGAATTTAGAGAAAAAAATAAACCTTTTTTGCTTTCTTTTTTCTTTTTCTTTATTATTATTGTAATTATTTTCTTTTTTTGCCTTGCAATTCTATATATAGATCCAAAATACAAAGAATTTTTGATTTGTGATTCATACTCCAAAGGCTCTTGAACAAGGAACAAGAGCTTCGTATTCATTGACTAGTGGTACTTTATCAAATGGAATTGTCTTACAATTATAACAAACAACACCTAAACAAACAAACAACGTGTATGTGACTCTTTGGACTCTTCCTCACTTTTAGAGTCTTCGCAAGATAGCGAGAGGGCAAACGCCAAAAAGGACCAGGAATATGAAAAACATAAAAAATAAAATAAAAAATCGTAAAGACTTGCATTAAGCTGAGGGAAAGTGTTTGAGGGTTGCACACCATATGTCAAAGAGTATGTAAATTTACATAAATTTTTATAAAAATACATATGTTATCTTATAAAATTATGTATATTAAATATAAATTTACATAAGTTAATTCATAAAATTTGATAAATTATACTCAGCGTAAATTCTTCTCTCAAATATACATAAATTACCTCACAAAATTACAAAATTTAAATACAAATTCACATTGACGTAACTTCTTACAAATATACATAAGTCACTTTACAAAATCACGTAACTTAATATAAATTCACGTAAGTTAACCCATAAAAATGTGTCGTAAGTTTTCACAAAAGTATATACCTTAAGTCACATAAATACATAAATAAATGACATACCATACCATACGCCCTTGCACACTCAAGAATTATCATAAGTTGAGAAGTATCATTAAGGTATATGTTAAAAAACAAATAAAAATATTATATATTCAGTATAAAAGTGAGTGTGATAGAAATATATATATAATTTTTTTAAACTCTTTTAATAAGTATCTTAAGAGCACATATTAATAAGATCTATAAAATAAACAAAAATGCTTCAGGGCTCGAATGTGTTGGCTCGAATGCCCCGAATGCCCAAAACGACGTCGTTTTGGGCTTTTTTTTTTTTTTTTTTTCCTTCCATTTTCATAGCAGAAGAAGACGAAGAGGGAGAGGGAGAGGGAGAGGGAGAGAAAGAGAAGAGAGGAGGAGAGAGGGAGAAAGAGAGAGGAGGAGAGGAGAGAAGGGCCCCCTCCTGTGCCTCGCCGCCGCCGATCGTCGAGCACCGCGATCGTCGCAGCACCGCCGTCGATCATCGAGCACCGCGATCGTCACCTCCGGCCCTGCCTCCGCCTCTGCCTCCGCCCGGTTGATATGGCCCCCTCCAGTCCCTCCTCCTCCTCCTCCTCCCTCCTTCTTCTTCTTCCTTCTTCTGATCTGCAAAAAAAAAAAAAAAAAAAAAGGGGGATTCGGGGCATTCGGGGGGGAGGAGTTTTCGAGCTCCCTATCACAGTTGTAAAATAAAATAGGGTGAATTAAACTAACGGTCCCTATAACTTGGGGCTCGTGTCATTTTGGTCGCTGATTTTTCAATTGTGACGTATTTGACTCTAAATTTTGAATATTGTTCCAAATAAGGACAATCGATGATACCATTGGATTTTTCAAGGGCAAAAATGTCGATTTGATAAAATATAAACTAATTTAACAAAAATAAATTTCAAAAAAATATTTTTGAATTTTAAAAAATTATTTCTACCCACTAAAGATAAAATTATGTAAAATTGATAAATATTTTAGACATTTATTTATTTAGTTTTACTAAATTAATTTTTATTATGTATTTGGATGATAATCATGTAATGGTGGTTATTTTTGTTTTCATTAAATTAGTTTTTATTTTTTCAAAAGAACATGACAACAACGTTGATATCATTATTAAACAAATCCATTAAATCGAAAAATCCAAAACTAAAAACATTTCATATATTAAATATATCGATTACCCATTACATGATTATCATCCAAACATATAATAAAAATTAATTTGGTAAAATAAATAAATGTTTAAAAGATTTATCAAATTTACATAATTTTATCTTTGGTGAGTAGAAATAATTTTAAAATTTTAAAAATATTTTTTTGACTTTTATTTTTGTCAAATTAGTTTGTATTTATCAAATTGACGATTTTGCCATTGAAATTAAGCAATGATATCTTTAATTGTCCTTATTTGAAACAAGATTTAAAATTCAGGATCAAATGTGTCACAACTGAAAAGTGAGGGACTAAAATGACACGCATCCCAAACTATAGGGATTGTTAATAGAATTCGCCTAATAAAATAATAGATTGTGTTATTGTACACATCAATCCATACTATCGCATACTCATTCACCATTTTAGTTTTTTGACTTATGGGTGGTTTGGAATGATCAAAATAAGTATATTTTTTGATTTTTTATAAAATATGGGTTGGGTATAAGTTGGGTTTGAAATGATATAGTAGAGAGATGATGTGACTTAAATAAGATGATGTGACTTAAACAAGATAGTGACTTTTTGACTTTTTGTCTTTTTTAGATTATGACAAACAAAGCCATTTTGATTTTTTAAAATCATATCATTTCTCTATTTTCTTACATATTTTTTCAAAAAATAAAATAAAATTAAAAAGTTGACTTTTAATCTACTTTTCAAAATGCATCTTTTAATAAAAAATAAATAATTCATTTGGCCTTTCCGTTGAAGACTATAAAGGTCCCGTTTGGTAGAGCTGTAGAAAAGTGATAATAGCTTATAACTTAACAACTTATAGCTTATAATTGTGAACATAAGCTAATTTTTGACTTATAAATTTAGCTTCTCATGCCCCACTCAAAGAATAAGTTAATTTTTAACTTACAAAAAACTATAAGCTGTATTGTTAAGCTGAACCAAACACATCAAAATAGCTTAAATTAAGCTAAAAACTGAAATAAACTGGAAATAAGCTCTACCAAACAAGACGAAAGAGTAGCCAACTAATTATTTAGCTCAACTGATTAGTGGGTAACTAAAACTATTTTAGAGTATAACCACCAAACATCACTTTGATACACCACTTTAGGGCCAAATTCCAAAATTAATATGGATTTAACTAAAATTATCATTTAAACATCTCTTTGAAACATAATCAAACATCACTTTAAATAACCAAGATTAATCCCATCTCGATTAGACCGACCATATACAGATGCCACCATCACTTCAGAAAATAACTAATATTATTAGAGCATCTCCAACGGTGACTCAAATTTTTTATCAAATTTGAGTAAAAAATGACCCATTTCACCAAATTTTTTAACAGATGCTCCAACGGTTCACCTTTCACCAAATGTGTCCCGGGACAACCGGGTGGTCGACCGGTTGACCGGTTAGGCCAAAAAAATTTTTTTTTTTTTTTTTTTTTTGAATTTTTTGAACTTTTTGAACTTTTTCCGGAACGACCGGGTGGTCGACCGGCCGGTCGACCGGTTAGGCAAATTTTTTTTTTTTTTTTTTTTTTTTTTTTTACGGTTTGAACTTCTTTTCCTTGAACTGTTTGAACCTTTCACTGGTTGACCGGTTGGTCAACCGGCCGGGCAACCGGTTGGTCAACCGACTCCTCTTTCCAACGGTCAGGAACAGTGTTTTGATGAATTCATTACTTCGTCGTCGATTTGATGAAAGTTTTGATGAAATCTCATTTTGGTATCAGGTTTGGTGAACGGTTGGAGCCATGAATAGTACCGTTTTCATCAAAATTTGAATTTGATATCAAATTTGCTAAAGCGTTGGAGATGGTCTTAGGGATGTGTTGCCAAAGTTAATGCCAACATTTATAGGAAATAACTAATTTTTCATTCCCAGACCTGTTTGGTAATCATTTTATTTTTTATTTTTAATTTATATTTACAAAATTTTAAAAAATTGTCATAAAAACTTGTTTGATAATTTTTTTGATTTATAAATGATTGTCCCAATTTATAAATTTGAGAAGAAAAAAAAAAAACTTAAAAAATGAGTTTATGTTAGTTTTTAAACAGAAATTTAAAATTTTGATGCTTGGTTTGGCATGTTTGAAAAAAGTCAAAAAGTCAAAAAGTTACTATCCTAAGTCACATCATCTTATTTAAGTCATATCACTTCTCTAATACATCACTTCAAACTCAACCCAAACCCAACTCATATTTCATAAAAAGTCAAAAAGTCATATCACCTCTCTAACAAATTTTTTTTTCAATTAATTTTTTTTTCAAATTTTTTTTAAAATTTTTTTTTTTTCAAATAAATTTTTTTTAGTTTTTTTTCAATTATTTTTTTTAGTTTTTTTTCAATTATTTTTTTCCAATTAATTTTTTTAATTAATTTTTTTTTCAATTATAATGTATATGATCGCATTGTCATATATAATAAAAAAATAAATATAAATATTTCAGGCCTGAACAAATATATTTTTTAGTTTATGTTTTTAAAATTTTTCAAATATTTTGTTCAAATCAAACACATTTGTAGTTTATGTTTTTTTAAAAATAAACAAAAACCAGTTTATAAAATTTTTGTAAACATAAACAAAAAACGTAAACGTTACCAAACTGTTAACACCATAAATCTGCAATTTTTATTATTTATATAATTGCAGGACACGTAGCATCCTCTTATTCATTTGGAAGTTAAAAGAAGTTATAGAGATGGTGGAGAATATGAAGGATGAGTAGAAGGACAAAGTGGATAAGTGGAAGGACACGTGGCAAGACAAGAATGAAGATGGAAGAAATGGGTAGTTACTAAGTAGTTATTGCTGTATTTTTTCTTCTATAAATAGCCATTAATGGCTACATTGTAAAGGAGGCAGAACTTAAATCAAAGACAGTTGATTTCAATATTTCTTGTCATTTTCCTTATCTTAGGAGTAGTTTAACATAAATTTATATTTCGAAACATTTATTTTCAACATTTCATTTTCGAAGCATTTAATGCACTTCCTTTTCAAAGCATAGGAGTAGAGGTAAGTAATTATTACTTTGATTGTTCACTCAATCGTCTTTCTCCATCTCCCTTTCTTCTTTTAATTTTTCTTTTCTCTACACTTTGGCAATTTTGAAGTCCTCTTTGTTGAGGCAAAAGAACTGTCAACACAATCGCTTGATAATTGGTTTGAATTTAATCTGTAAGAATTTTTCAATCCTTGCTGGCACGCTCGCATTTATAATATTTTCCTTCGTAGGAAAAATAAGCCAACATTTTTGGCATGCCTAGTGGGACAGCCAAGTGTAAGAAATGACAAACAATTTGGATTTCGCCATTCGAACTTGTCAATTTGAAATATATTGGCGTGAAAGAAAAATTTTGGATCTTCAAGAAGAGATTCATTTTCTTGATGAAATAAATTTTCATCCATTACAATATTATTTGGTGGAAGAAAAAAGACACCATTTAATTGGAGAAATTCATCAACTTGATATGGAAATTCGCCAATGGAATGATGAGTTATCAACTCTCACTACCAAGTCTTTAATTGAGGCCTTAATGGCCGGAATTGGTGAAATTTTTCAAAATTTTTCCATGGTTTAGCAAAAGTAAAGAGTTGATTTCATCAATGGCTCGGAGGGTTCAAGAATCTGTTTTTAAAGAGCCAAATTATGAAATTAACATAACAAAAGAGCATGTTCTTGAATCAAATTTGGCTAAGAATGATGTTCCATGCATAGCTCGGGGGGTCTCAAAACCAATTTTTAGAGAGTCAAGTCATGAAAATAACATACCTATGGGTGATTTTCATAAGCCATTAATGGCTAACATGAAAAAACAACCCACTTTGCCAAATAATTATGAAAATCTATTCGGCAAAAGTCATGTTTTTAAAACAAACATGGTCAAGAATAATGAAGAAGCCACTGTTCATGAATTCAAAATTTTTGACATTTTTCAAAATGTCAAAAAGTATGAATTTTCATGGTCACACTATACCATGACTTTTGGTGTTCAAAATCCTTTTTGGATTTGTAGTTCACATCAAAATATAATTCTAATGATGTGGCTAATAAAATTAACAAATTATTCTTATGAGTTCGAAGCACTAAGAACAAGGGATGACCATTTAAAATGCATAAACTTGGCTAGAAAAAACCTATGCATTTAAATAAGTGGTTGAGAATGGCTTATCTTTTCAAATTGATGGCCAGTTGTTTGTATGTACACAGTCAAAGCATCGAAGATACATTCGAAGCATCAAGAGTTGTTTCGAAGGTTGATTACTTCACCTTCGACATTCGAAACATCAAGAGTTGTTTCGAAGGTTGATTACTTCACATTCGAAACTGTATAAAGTTTCGAAGATACATTCTAAGCATCAAGCCTAACCTTGAAATTTCATTGTAAGTATCATCATCCTATATCAATGCTTCCAACCTTCGAAGGGTGATGTTGTTCCTTCAAATTTGTGCAGCATGACCTTCGAACGATGAATTTGGTCTTTTATACCACCTTCGAAGCTTGTTATTGGTCATCTAGTCATAATTTCATGCTCATTCGAAATACTTTATTGGTGCTATTATATCATTCGAAGCACTTTGTTGATATTATTCTAAGCATTTTATTGCTTAGATTAATCATGTGCTTGGTTCGGCCATTCAAAAATTCAAATAAACATCATTTTTAAGGGCCGCGGGGGGTAATGTTAATACCATAAATCTGCAATTTTTATTATTTATATAATTACAGGACACGTGGCATCCTCTTATTCATTTGGAAGTTAAAAGAAGTTATAGAGATGGTGGAGAATATGAAGGATGAGTGGAAGGACAAAGTGGATGAGTGGAAGGACACGTGGCAAGACAAGAATGAAGATGGAAGAAATGAGTAGTTACTAAGTAGTTATTGCTGTATTTTTTCTTCTATAAATAGCCATTAATGGCTACATTGTAAAGGAGGCAGAACTTAAATCAAAGACAATTGATTTCAATATTTCTTGTCATTTTCCTTATCTTAGGAGTAGTTTAACATAGATTTATATTTCGAAGCATTTATTTTCAGCATTTCATTTTCGAAGCATTTAATGCATTACCTTTTCGAAGTATAGGAGTAGAGGTAAGTAATTATTACTTTGATTGTTCACTCAATCGTTTTTCTCCATCTCCCTTTCTTCTTTTAATTTTTCTTTTTTCTACACTTTGGCAATTTTGAAGTCCTCTTTGTTGAGGCAAAAGAACTGTCAACACAATCGCTTGATAATTGGTTTGAATTTAATCTGTAAGGATTTTTCAATCCTTGCTGGCACGCTCGCATTTATAATATTTTCCTTCGTAGGAAAAATAAGCCAACACAAACGCAACCTTAGAATGTTTTTTTTTTTTTTTATTATAGGAAAAAACAACATTTATTACACAGTCTATTTTACCTTCTTTTTAAAAAAATTTACAAATCAGTGTAAAAAATTAAAATTAATTACAAACACATAGAGGTTTTTATGGAAAAAATCGTAACAAAAATTACACCTTCATTTTTTAATAAATAATTTTTTCACTTTTCATCGTCATGTAATTTCTCCTTCCTTTTGTCTCCTTGATGATATAGTAGTAGTTCTCTTGCCGACATATTTGAATTATCAGGGACAACATTGTCATGCCTCATGCTGGGTTTTCAAAGTTCACAAACCCACACACTAACACACACCAAACAGCTCACGAGAAAAGTGAGTTAAAATGAGATATGGTTCATATATGTAGGAGTGAGAGTGTGATTTTAATGTCAACTAACTTTTCATGCACTACAAGCAAGAGTAAATGCCCAACAATAAATTCATGGTTGTGGAATGGTCAAAACCCGGAGTCTTATTTTGTTTATTTATTGTCAAAATGTTCCAATAAAATAAAAATTTTAATTGATTTAAAATAATAGAATCTTTAATTTAAAGTAAGGTGAGTTGAATACTGATAGGCTTATTTCTTAGTAGTTAAACTTTTAGAACAATCAGTGATCTAAGCAACTGAGTAAACTATCAATAGGTCCTACTTTTGGGACTTATTACCTATTAAGTCCTATTGATAAATTTATTAAGTAATAAAGATAAATTTATCAGTCTTTTATTTTTATGAATAAATTTATAGTGATAAATTTATCAGTCTCTTTGTTTTTATGAATAAATTTGTAGTGATAAATTTATCAGTCTCTTATTTTTATAGTGTTAAATTTATTAGTTAGGATCTAGTATTAATTATAATATATTTTTATATATTATATTTAATTTGTGGAGACCCAATCCAATTTGGAAACAACTAAAGTTTGATAATAAAACCTAGATTTACAATATTTTAGGATTTTTTTTTTGCTCATCCCGAGGTGAAGAGAACGCATACTCCACTTTGGTGAAATCAATTATTTGGGTGTGTGACCAGTGGAATTAATTTGGGTGGTTCTTTGCTTCGTTTTCAGTGTTGATTTGGTTCGTTATTTTGGATCTTCTACAACTTTGATTTCTGAAGATTTTGGTTCATCTATTTGGTAAGGTCTTTCCTCTTGTTTATTTGTAATTATTTGGAATTCACCTAAGGATAGTTTTGTGAGACCATTAGTGTCTCGTTTGTAATCGTTTGGAACTTATTTGGTTGATAGTGGAATCGGATTTCGATCCCGTTGACGTACCTCACATTGAGAGAACCATGTAAAAATTATTGTGTTGCTTCTGATTTAATTTTTCCGCATTAGTTTTTATTCCCATTAATTAATTTACTTGTGGGGAATCATATATTTTCCGTAACAGTAAGAAGAGGTCACTTATATAGGGAGATGTTTTTGAATTCAAGTCTCTTTGTTTATATTTGTTTCCCGTTTATATTATAATTCTCTTAATGTATATTGTTACGTGTAAGACAGAATTGCGCGCGCATATATATATATATATATACTAATAATTTAAGTTTTGGGGACAATTAGTAATGTGAAAAATATACTTTTTGGATGTGAGGCCTATAATTTTAGGCTAATCTAAAGCATGTAAAGACGTCACTCAATTTTAAATTCCTTACACAAACTATTTATTCTGCATACTGGTTCATATTCGAATCAACTCCTATTTAGAATTTCTTCCCCAACTTTTATCAAGAGTATCTTTTTATTTCTTGAGGATCGAGGTCTTCTACCTATTTGTTATTTCTGAACAAAAAAAGTCATCTTCAAAAAGTATTTGATCGATTAAGTATTATTAATTAATATTTGGTTGATTGGTGTGCGCTAACAAATTCATTTCCAAAAATTGATATAAATAAGGTTCGAAGTCTAATGTAACTCATTAACCTCCTTGCACCATGTTGGACAAATGCGAATGCTAAAATTGTGTCATGAATGACCAAAAAATAAAATAAATAATAATGATGATGATGATGTGAAATTGAATAGGTTTGAATTTTTGATTATTTATTTATTTTAGAAAAATTGCACATCAATAGAGATCAAAAAAAATATTTATAAAAAGATTTAAAAAAATTATAATCTTAATTATTAATATTTGTTATTTTTTATTAATATTTTTTTCTAATCCCTACTGATGTGTAATTTCTTTTTTATTTTTTAACTACTAAAGTTGGGGCATATCATAATAACTTCAAAAGCTATTGTCAAATTGGCAAAGTCAAAGACATTTCTATCTGGTTATAACGTCATTTTGTCATTTTTTAAACAATTTTTTTTTGCAATGGATGTGAAAATACAACTACAAAGCTGGTGATAATTTGACTTTGTTAAACACTCTGATAAATTTAATACAAGTCTAACCAACAAATGATTTGACAGAAATTTTGATTTGCCGTTGACTATGCTCACTGTTATTCTTAGCATGACAAAAATTATTATGAATTAACAAAAATGACCTCAAGTCCATATTGGATTTAAAAAGAGCAATTTTACATGTTCGCCTCTATTATTGTTATTATTATTATATGACAATAACTAGATCAACTAATTACATTAAGATTATCATAATTGTTAATGAATATCAATTTATTCCTTGATGAGGATACTGTCCCACATCGCCTGGAAGGGACTCCCACTTCCCTCTTACTTCCACCTTATAAGCATACTGGTCTCCTCTACCTTATACGAGGCCTTTTCCCTTGAGAATGAATAAAATCGCGAGACTTCAGCCAAAGCGGACAATATCTGCAGAGGCGTGAAAGGCTAGGCATGCAAATTTGACGTTAGAAGGAGGGCGGTTTGGCAAACTCTCCCAATGTTCGTGGCCCAGTCTGCTAGGGGGCTATGATGAGTACATTATCCCACATCGTCTAGGAGGGACTCCCAGTTCCACCTTATAAGCGTACTGGTCCTTTCTACCTTGTACAAGACCTTTTCCCTTAAGGAGGAACAAAACCATGAGGTTCCGCCCAAAGTGGACAATATCTGCAGGGACATGAGAGGCCAAACATGCAAATTTAGGACCAATATGCTTATAAGGTGAAAGTTGGGACTAGTACAAGATAAAGGGGACCAGTATGCTTATAAGGTGGAAGCGTACTGGTCCTTTCTACCTTGTACAAGACCTTTTCCCTTAAGGAGGAACAAAACCATGAGGTTCCGCCCAAAGTGGACAATATCTGCAGGGACATGAGAGGCCAAACATGCAAATTTAGGACCAATATGCTTATAAGGTGAAAGTTGGGACTAGTACAAGATAAAGGGGGACCAGTATGCTTATAAGGTGGAAATAGGAGTCCTTCCCAGGCGATATGGGACAGTGTCCTCATCATAGCCCCCAGCGGATTGGGCCACGAACGGCGGGAAAGTTTGTTGGACCGCCCTCCTTCTAGCGTCAAATTTGCGTGCCTGGCCTCTCATGCTCTTGCAGATATTGTCCCCTTTGACCGAAACCTCACAGTTTTGTTCCTCTTCAGACAAAAAGGCCTCGTACAAAGTAGGGGGGACCAGTACGCTTATAAGGTGGAAGTGAGAGTCCCTCCCAGGTGATGTGGGACAGTGTCCTCAACATTCCTCATCTATAAATTTATAAATTGTATAAATGTCTCTTCTAAAAGAGCGACAGTGATGCATTTTTATAATCAAAGGATTAAAAAAGTACAACTCTATAAATAAAGAGGGTAAATTGATATCCACAAATAATTAAAGGGGTCTTGGGGTAATTGTTGGTAACTACAATTGTTTTGATAATGATATTGAATTTTCTACCCTCAAATATTTTTGACCTTTTATTTTAGGATAAATTGCAAATTACAAATATAACCTCTAAAATTTGTTTAAAATACGAATTACTCCTTATGATTTTGAAAATTATTGTTTCTTAAAGTTTTTAATTTTTTAACAATTGATCCCTTTTATTAATAAATCATAAAATTAATTAACAATTTTTAATGATATCATAAATATATTTCAATTAATAATTCAAGTAATTTTATTATTATATAAAAAAGCAATTAAGAATTTTATTTTTTCAGTTAATTCTGTTAAAATAAAAACATTGATAAGTGGTTATTTATAATTTTCTAAATCATAGGAAATAATCCATATTTTAAACTAATCCCAAAAGGTGCATTGTAGTTTTTCCTTTATTTTTAATACTCTTGGTTTTTAAATCATCTCTTGAAAATTTTAAAATTCTTGACATGATCTCTTATAATCAACAAAAAAATATTTAAAGACCCAAATTTTATTAAATAAACTATCTTTCACAATTATTATTAGTAAGAGAAAATAAGGTTAATAAAGCTCGAACTCAAGTTTCCATACTCATAAAAATAACTGTTTACCCACTAGTTGATCGTTTACCAAACTCACAAATTAACATCGTTTACCAATCTCACAAATTAGTTAGTTTTTTGAAAAATGCTTGGGACCTCTAATTTAGAGGTACCACTAGTGATGTGGCAGTGGGTCCCCCACTGCCACAGCCAATCATGTGCCTTGATTTTTTTTTTTTTTTTTTTTCCCCTTTTCCACCTCATTAGAGGTGGGTTTAGAGATACATTTTTAGAGGTCTCTAGCATTGTTGTAGTTTTTTATAGAAAAAGAAGTCAAAATATCACTAAGTAGGTATTTGGGATACACTAAAAAAATATACTTTTTTTTACATACATATATTTATTTAAGTTACATCAATCAACATCTCATTTTTATTTTTTTACCTACTTTTCTACACGTTTTTTTTTAATAAAAAATTATGAAATACACTTATTTAGAATATCACAAACCATCCTATTTATCATAAGTTAATAAAATTAAATGTCACATCAATTTTTTTATTAAGAAAAAAAAACTTTTTTAGTTATTTTTAAAACACATTAACTTTTTTTAACTATTTAAAAACTAAAAAAATCACAAAAAAATAAATCCCAAATGAACACTTGAAATTGTTTGGAAACAATAAAAAAAAAATAAAAAATTCACTTAAATTATTTGTCTTCAATTAAAAACATTAAACGTCACATCAATATTTTCATTCAAAAAATTAACCAATGTGTTTGGTTTTAATTTTTTGAATTCAATTTTCTGAAAGTTGAGTTTTTTGTTTTTAGTTAATATTTTTAAAATTTTAAGCAACTTTTTTACTTTTTAAAATGTATCTTACTTAGATGTATCTAAATAGTAAAATATTTAGGAAAAAATATTTTAAAAAATTAATAAATACACAAAAATATAAAAAATATACTAAATTTTTATATTTTTGATATTTAGCAAATTTTTTAAAGATTTTTTTCACAAATAGTATATTTTTTAAATATATTTATGTTAAATGTGTCTAAAAATTTAAAAAAAACTTCTTAAAATATTAAAAAAATTCAATACAAACAAAAAAAAATATATGAAAAACGAAAAAATAAAATTTTTTAAAAAGTAAATTCTGAAAATTAAAACCAAATAGAGTCAACAACTTCTAAACACATTAACAAAAAATTACTACAAAAATGTAAAACCTAGAAAGTCAAAAAATATATTTTAAAAAAAACCTCCAAACCCCTTCAAATCAAATACAGTCATTTTTCATTTTATTTATTTATTTGTTGTAAGAGCACATCAACTCAACAGCTAAAAGGCAACAACGGAACAAGTGTACAACACAACATAACACGACACAACACAACGTAACAATTTCTAGGATAAAACTGTAATTGTCGAACAAAATGAGGTCTATCTCGAATATTGGAAAGAAGGGGGGTTAACAACGTATGCAGAGACTGGGATTATTTATCAAAATTAAATTAAACTTTGTCCCAACACAGCATTATTCGATTTGGTCACTTAATTAAATTAAATAAACCACCCCCCCCCCTCTCTCTCTCTCTCTCTCTCTCTCCCTCTCTCATAAACACCCATGAATGATGGTGCTCCTCACTCTCTATCTATCTCTCTCTGTCATCACTTCAGTGCCTCATCTCTTTCCTTCTCTCTCAATTCCTTGCTTTTCTCTTTCCTCATTTTCTCCATTATTTTTCTCTCACTTTCCCTCTCCACAAACAAAATTTTCCCAGAAAATCATTCTTGGTACTTTCTTAGCAACACAGATCTCTGAGTAATTTTCACGCCCATCTCAAGACACCCAGTTTCAGCTAAATAGGATTCTTCTACTTTCGGATCTGCAGCTGAATTTGTGAAGAAATGTGGCTGCGACATTGTGGCTTCAGCTCTGCAATTCGTCAGTGTTGGCCTTTTGGTACTTGGGTTTTCAGTTAGGAACTCGGTTGGAGCTTCAATGGCGCCTTCTGAGCTCTGCATTATGTGAAGAAAGTCGCTGCCCTTGGTCCTAATGTTTCAAGGTTTGATTCCTTACCTCATTCTATTCTTTCTAGGGCACTCAATGTGTACATATGATATGTGGATATTAGGGTTCTTCTCGAGCTTTGGCTGGACTGCAAGAAGGTCTAGTGGTAGATCTGAGTACCTGCTCTAGCTCTGCTGACAGTTGTGAAGGATTCAATTATTTTTATTATGTTGTTTTCTTGCTTAAATTTTGGAATTTTATTTTTAGAGTGGTGTATGTGAAAATGTTGGTGTGTAAGAGTTAGGTAGGTGGTTGTTTGAAGTAGTCTAGATAATTCTATCATGCAATTTACACTTTTGAATTGCTTTTAACTATGGTTGTTCAACTACTCAATGAATCCAAAAGGGTTAGGGAACTATGATCACACTGTGTAGGGTTTTGATTGTGGTTAATTTAATCTAGTACTAAACATTACCTTGAACAGAGTTATGTTTTTGTTGACAAAATTCAGGATGATTTGTTGGGTCTCTGATCCTAACAAGTGAAACCCATAATTTCTGGCATAAAATTGGTAAGTCTGTCTCCCAGTTTTCCCTCCTTATTACAGAAAGGTAAAGCTATTGTGCCTTGCAGTTCACTTAAAATTGTATTAAAGCCATTTTATTATTTTTTTTCTTTTAAAATGTGTCGTCTCTGATTTGTCTTCTTTTTTCTTTTTTTCATTTTCTGTAAGAATCTTTGATCTATAGTGTGATATCCACTTCCTTCTGCATTTGCAGTTCACTTCTGTGGGTGGGTTTTATTTCTTCTCCATTTGTGTGTGTGTGTGGGTGGGGGCTTGCTTTGAAGGTGATTGAAAAAAGTCTTGTGCCTTAGCTTTTTGTCCTTCTAAGATGCCTTCGCCTCATACTTTTAGATTTTGATTACTTTCTGTTTTCTTTTTGAATTTTTTTTTTTGCAAGTAATGGACATTAGGGAAAGAGAGATATAATGTGCTTTGCTTTTCTTATAGAAAAGTTGAAAAAATTACTATTATGAAAGGTTATTAGTTAAAGATGTTTCAAAACTCTTGGTGATTTTGGTACTTCAAATTTTCAGCCTGCCTTGCTAATCATGTGCAAGTTATAGTAGTACCCCTATGGATATGTATATAAACATATTTTATCAATAGGGGTATATATATAACCACTTACTTTAAGGTCCTTCATTAAAAGGTTTTATATTGATAAATTCCCATGAAATAATTATTGCTTGATATCAGCTAAGTGGACAAAACTATTATTCTTTGTTGGTATGAACGCTATGTAAAGTCCTACTGGCTGATGGATATATGTGTGTGTCATTTGCTAACTATGTGGACAGCTTGTTCGTATTTGGCTAAACCATATTAGTCTCTAGCATTGGTTATTTCCCCCAGTTGGCTCATAGTATGGCATTACGTTGTTCAATTCCAAACTTTAAAAGCAACCCCAAGAATATAATATTGTTATGAACAGGTAGCAACAATAAAGGCACAGAAAGACGTTTTTTTTAAATTCTTTCTCTTGATTCCTTGTTTGGCTAATGTGAATAAGATTCATATACCAGAAGCTAACATCTTGACAGCTCTTGATTCTTGGGCAAATTTGGATATATTTTGATGGTTTAGACTCTTTGAGGAAGAAGGGAGGCATTTCTTTTTTCTTTTTTATTTTTTTGACATTTCTGATGAACACAAAAATAGGTGAATTACATTCTATAGGTTGATTGTGCAAAATGTTTCTATTTCTGTCTTCTTTTAAATCCCTGCACTAGATCATCGCAGAAGCTTTGTTGATTTTCCTTCTGATTTTGGGTATGATGTGGTGATTATTGTTACAATTCATGTTTGGACAGGGTAGATTACCTTTATTTTCTCATTTCTTTATGGTAAATATTAATCAAAAGTTTGCTATTTGGGCATCTCATGTTGTTTTGTGGTCTTTACTGAACCAGGAAAAGAACAAGGCCTATACCAGTCTCAGTTCCATACACCTCGTGGTGAACAATTCCCCATGAAAATCTGCCCTACTTTTCCACTGCTTTCTTCCCTTTTTGTTATTTTTATTCTTCTTCCTCTAACTCTTGCCGATCTGAATTTGAATTCGGATAAACAAGCCCTTCTCACCTTTGCTGCTGCTGTCCCTCATGGTCGGAAGCTCAATTGGAGCGCTGTTACCCCTATTTGTTCATCTTGGGTAGGCATCACTTGCACTCAAGATGGCACCCGTGTGCTTGGGCTTCGACTTCCTGGTGTTGGACTTGTGGGCCCCATCCCAGCCAACATTCTTGGAAAGTTAGATGCCTTAAGGGTTCTCAGCCTTCGTTCCAATCTCCTCAATGGAAATCTTCCTTCTGATATCCTGTCCATTCCTTCCCTACAGTTACTCTTTCTCCAACATAACAACTTCTCCGGTGGCATTCCAACCTCTTTTTCACCCAAACTCACTGTTCTTGATCTCTCGTTTAATACCTTCACAGGCAATATTCCACCATCAATTCAGAATTTGACACAGCTCACAGGATTGAATCTCCAAAACAACTCCCTTTCTGGACCCATTCCCAATGTCACCCTCCCAAAGCTGAAACATTTGAATTTAAGCTACAATCATCTTAACGGCTCGATTCCATCTTCACTCCAAAAATTCCCCAATTCTTCGTTTGTTGGAAACTCTTTCTTATGTGGTCTACCATTAAATCCTTGCTCCCCCGTATTCCCTCCACCTTCTCCTACATACTTTCCTCCACCTAAAGTCCCTAAAAGCTCCAAAAAGAAACTCACGAGAGGAGCTATTATTGCCATTGCAGTTGGAGGGTCGGTGATTCTGGTCCTCGTTGCTCTAATCATGTTATTGTGTTGTTTGAAGAAAAAGGATAGAGAGGGAAGCAGTGTGTTAAAGGGAAAGGGCCCTAGTGGTGGGAGGAGTGAGAAACCAAAGGAGGAGTTTGGGAGTGGCGTGCAAGAGCCTGAAAAGAACAAGCTAGTTTTCTTCGAAGGCTGTTCATATAATTTTGATCTCGAGGATTTATTGAGGGCTTCGGCTGAGGTGTTGGGTAAGGGAAGTTATGGGACTGCATATAAGGCTGTCTTGGAGGAGTCTACAACAGTGGTGGTAAAACGGTTGAAAGAAGTTGTGGTGGGGAAGAAGGACTTTGAACAGCAGATGGAAATTATAGGGAGAGTTGGGCAGCACCCAAATGTTGTGCCTCTCCGTGCATATTATTACTCGAAAGATGAGAAGCTCCTGGTTTATGATTATATCCAGGGCGGCAGCTTGGCTACACTCTTGCATGGTATGCATTTTCCATTTCTAAACATTACAATAATTATGTTTTAATTGGTAAAGGAAAAGTTTAGGAATACGGAAATTGATCGTAGATTCGGACACAACCCTCTCAAATGTGGTGGGTCCTACCTTTTTTGTGAGTCCCACACCCTTGTGAGAGGGTTTTGTCTGGTTTGGGGTTCTGTGCAAGTAGAAGAAATGAATGGTAAAAGTATGGGCTGCCCATTAGGAAGATGTGAGATTAGGCTTGAAAGTAGCAAAAATTTGCACAACTAGTGCAAAAATTAGCTTTCTTTCTAGTCTTGAGCCTCTGAGCCAACCTCGATTCATAGAGACCAAAACTTTTTCATATACATATACATTTATAGTTTTTTTACATTACAAGATTTAAGTATCTTCACTTTTTCAATGTTGAAGTTTGATATCCATGGAAAGTCTTAAACCCTCTTTCAATATGTTTGCACTATGCACTAAGCTCAAAGCACAGTACCTCCACTCATTCTCATCTTTTCATTATGAAGAAATACAATTATAACAATCATCACCAATAAATAACAAATACCAATCTACAAAAATATTTCTCTCATGCAAGGCAAAATTGAATAAAATTGACTACTTGACTCACACCACTCCACAAACTGTAATTTTGACGAATTATCCAAGATACATGATCTTCTCAAGCTCTTTGCATCAATGAAGAGATTATCATCAGTATAATATTTTTGATGGTCTATATCTTATACTCAAGACATTTATACCCAGGAATTTTGAAGCTTATATTAGATTAACATTATTATGTAGTCTGACCAAGTTAAAAGTTCTTTATTAGTTAGGTACAATTTCATTTGGAAAGCTTATTAGGCTGTAGGTTACTAAAGGGCTGAAATCATCTTGTACTTTTGCATCAACACATAGTAAACAGAAATCTGACAGCTCTCTTATTTGTGCATAGAATATTATTTGTTGGTGAAAATCCATTAAAATCACTCGATTGCAATAAAATAAAATTGCAGGGAACAGGGCTGCTGGAAGAACTTCACTAGATTGGGAGTCGAGAGTGAAGATTTCCCTTGGAGCTGCAAGAGGCATTGCCCATATTCATTCCATGGGTGGTGCGAAATTCACTCATGGCAATATCAAGTCCTCGAATGTCCTCCTCAACCAAGACCTAGACGGTTGCGTCTCCGATTTAGGCCTAGCCCCGCTAATGAACTTCCCTCCTACGCCGTCTCGACATGCTGGGTACCGTGCTCCAGAAGTGATTGAAACACGAAAGCACACTCATAAATCGGATGTGTACAGCTTTGGTGTCTTGGTTCTTGAGATGTTGACAGGAAAACAACCGCTCCAATCACCTGGGCGTGATGACATGGTGGATCTCCCGAGGTGGGTGCAATCGGTTGTGAGGGAGGAATGGACTGCTGAGGTTTTTGATGTTGAGTTGATGAGGTTTCAAAACATCGAAGAGGAGATGGTGCAGATGCTGCAAATCGCCATGGCATGCGTAGTAAGGGTGCCGGATATGCGACCAAGCATGGATGAAGTTGTCAGAATGATTGAAGAGATCCGGCAATCTGACTCGGAGAACCGGCCATCATCAGAAGAGAACAAAACCTAGATTTCAAATGTGCAGAACCCCCCATGATTGCATTGAATGTTGTTGTTTTCCTTCTTCTTTTCATTAACCGATTCTAAAAAATTCATCTGATTCAGGATACAAGGTTCAATGTTTCAGAGAGTGTGAATCTATTCAATTGTTCGATTTTTCTTTGGAATTTAATGGCATTGTTGTTACTCTCTTTACAAGCGTTTGTTTTTTCTCATTTTTATTTTTATTTTTTAAGAGTTGTTGATCTTTAATGATCAAACAGACACTAGTGATTTTATTTTATTTTGGGTTAATTACACTTTACTATGCTTCCGCTTTCATCAAAACTCACTTTGGCCCATTCATTTCAATTCTAATAGTTTACTCATTATAATTTAATTCAAGTTGCATTATAATCTTTCTATCCATCTATTATTAAGGGAAATTAAAAGTGAAGAAATCGAAGTGAGATTTTAATAAATGTATAATAGTATTAATAAGACGGAGAAAAATATCACAGATGACTTTCATGACAAGTTTTATCTGTTTTATTAGTATCAGATGGATTGAAGGGTAATATTGCAACTTGACTTGAAGTATAAGATGTTGATTGTCACAATTAAAAATGCAGAGACTGGAGTGAGATTTTGGTAGGAAGAAAAATTGTAAAGGTGCCCCAGTATAATCAATCTTTTTTATTTTTAGAGCATAATAAAAAAGTTTCAATTTCTTATAAACTTGAACATTGCTACAGACCGTTGAAAAAAAAAAAACATTGCTACAGTGCTAATGGTGTCCGAGCGCAGCAATGTGATGACATGTTTCGTCTAGTTCTAGAATCACTCAAATTTTCCCAGCCGGGACAAATCCAACATAGGCCTAGTTCTATATATAATTTTGATCTAAATTTTACTTTAGATCTTATTATTTTAATTTAAACAATTTAGTCTTTACACTTTAAATCTAATTTTAATTTGGGCTTTTTGTCTGAATTGGACGTTGAAATTAACAATTTTGAGACAGTTGTCAGATTTTTAAGGTTTCAATTTGGTCATTCTATGTAAATTAGAGGTTAAAATTAATAATTTTAGGTCGCTCTTTAATTTTTTAACAAAAAATTAAACGGAATGACCAAATTAAAGTTAGACTTAAAATATAGAGATCAAATTTTTTAATTTGAAACTATAGAAATTAATATAGCCAAGTTTGGCATGACCTAAATAATACAAAAAGTTAAAAAGTTACTATCCTATTTAAGTCACATCATCTTATTTAAATCACATCACCTCTCAACACATCACATCAAACCCAACCCAAACCCAATCCATATAAGCCAATAAGTCAAAAAGTGCACTTTTTTAGAACATCCCAAACCAACAAGTGGAATTTGAATCAAAATATAAGGATATAAAGTGTAATTAATCCTTATTTTATTTTATTTTTGGACATTTTTATACATATTCACATGGAGCATGATCAACGATGTAGGACCAAAGAGCATTACCATTTGACAAAGAAAAATGCTTGAGACCCCCATTTTATGGGACCCACTCATGTATGTGTGAAGTCTACACCATCAATAATGAATGAGAAAAGTTAGGGATCATGAAAAAACTTCCATGAAAATGATCATGAAAGAATTATGACCCTTGGATTACCTTGATTAGTGTGTGGTGCTTTGTTTTAAGTGTAATCCAAATGTCATAAATCTTTCATGATCATTTTCATGAAAATTTTTTCATGATACCTAGTATTGCTCTGGGAGTTGTGAGAGTCTCTCTTACTCCAATGCCAACCTGATTTACCAACTATAGATGTGAGGTCCTCCTAAATTTTAGAAACACTAGTACCAAAAATGGAATAGTCAGTTATGAGAGGTTCAAAGCTCACTTTTGTCCCTCCATTAGATTTTGGGACTCTCTTACAATGGCTGCAACTTCAGGACCATTGTCAAAGAACCCCAGCGGTGCTGCGAGCTTCAACCGAACCCTGAGTCGCCGCGTCTACTTCTCCGATGAGCCGCCACCCAAACCCCAGACCAACCCAAAACAATGGGACTCCAACAATGACACAAATCATGCAGCAGAAGAAGAAGAAAAAGAAGGACGTGCCTGCGGATTATGCTGTGCCTGGACTTCCCTCATCGCGGGTTGCATAGTTCTGGTTCTCTTGCTCTCTGGAGGACTATTCCTATATTTTCTCCAATCCGGTTTGCCTGAATTCCGCGTCAAGAGGCTCGACTTTACAAAAATTGAGATAGTCAGCAAAAATCAACGTACGCATCTTAGCATGGATTTCCAGATACTTATCAATGCGACGAACAAGAACGAAAAGCATGGCCTATCTTATGGGCCGTTGAAAGTTAAGGTGTCCGCGGATGAAGTGAACCTGGGGAGCCTAGAGTTGTCGGCATTTAAGCAAAAGCCGAGGCAAGTGACGCAGCTGAAACTGCTCAAAGCGGTGAGGAAATTGGAGGTGAATGCAGAGGATGGAGAGGCATTGAAATCGGATTACAAATCGAGAGAATTGGTTGTGAATTTGGTTTTTAAAGGAAGCATTAGTATGAATCTTGGTGGGCAGGTCTACAATGGGTTGCCTCTAACTGTGCTGTGTGATGACATTGCTCAATCTGATATTGACAATGGTCTCCAGCCCGAGTGCCGTGTCAAGATGTTCACCTACACATAAGGTTCCCCTAACTTGCCTCTTTTAACATTTTTTTTTTACATTGTTTTTGCTTTTGAATTACTCACTTCCTTTATTATCTACATTATTGATGTGACGGTACAAGATTTTTTCTCTCAAAATTTCTCTATTCCTTTTATCCTAGTGTACTTTTAGTTATACAATTATTTGTCGAGATTTTCATGTTTTGAAATTCCTATCATACTGTATGCCTATAAGTACATTGGAACAAATGGATAGAAAAATTTAGAGAAACATTTTCGACATCCTTTATTATGGTTTTTGGATGCATGCCTTGAGTTATTGTTATGACTTCTATATTTCTTCTAGTTATGGATTCTCTGTCTTCAAATTTCTGTTCTCTTATCTCAAAAGATTTATAACTATTACATTATGTAAGTGTGGGATATCACCCATGTGAGGGGTGATGGCCAACCTACAAAGTGCTTGCCCAAAGGTGATTTTCATGTTGCTGCCAACACACATGAGTTGGCCATGTGAATGCCAACACAAGAGAGCTGGCCATGTGCTGGCCAGCCCCTCTTCTCTCCACCTTCTGAAGTGTATAAATGGAATGGGTGAGGGGAGAGCTAGAGTGAGCAGAGCAAGCCACAGAGAGTGAGATATGTGAGGCGGAGAGACCGTCTCCCTCGGTGTGAGCGAGGGAGACAGGTGAGTGGGTGAGTGAGGAGAGTGTGAGCTCCTTCTCTATTGTAATCTTTCTGTAATCTCCTCATTGGTATAGTGATAACCGGCTACTCTCCCGTGGACGTAGGCATTGAGTCCGAACCACGTTAAATATGGTGTCTCCTTGTGTGTGGGTGTGTTCTTTCTGCTTGGTATAATTTCCGCAAGGTCTTGGGCGGGATCCCAGATCCCAACAATTGGTATCAGAGCCTCGTCGATGGCGTTTCGGAACAAAAACAGCGTGTTGTTCAAAACTGCCCAGAAATCAAGTTGCTCAAAATCTAGTTTTGAGCATACCAGGAGCAAGGGCTCGACGAGAGGAGTCCAGAAACGTAAAGCAGACACCCAACGGAGGCCGGACGCGCCCTCACGCGCCTCTAGAAGTTGGCACGTGAGTCCCAGTCTCAGCACGCGCTGCCACGCGCCGTGAAGCCAGCCGGTGCGTGGGTTCAGTCGCTAACACGCGCCCCACGCACGGCGCAGGGAGGAAGACGACTGAGGAAGGAGCGCGTGCACCACACGCTCACGTGCCACGCGCACGCCACGGCAGCGACGCGTCAGCGCCACGTGTCCATCCAGTGAGCGACACGTGGCGGTCCAGTCAGAGGCCACGTCAGCAGAAGCTTGCAGCAGCACTGCCACGTGTCATCCAGGTCAGCGACACGTGGCAGCCACGTCATCGACATCGGCACCGTGGGCCAGTCAGTGTCTGCCACGTGTCTGCCATGTCAGCATCTAGAGTGCAGGATCCAGTGAGGCGCGGAAATGGTACAGCCGCAGGAGGTCGGATCCAGTGCTTCGCGGCTAAGGTGTAGCCGCAGATCTGAGGCATACAAAATGTTTTGGCTAGATCTAAGCCATTTGGAGTCCGTTTTTTGGCGATCCAATAGTGGTTTCAAACTATTTGAAGTATTCCGGACACATCCGTACGGTCAGATTTTGGAGACGGAGTTTCTGTAAAAAGAAGGCAGATTAAAGGGACGGACGGCATCAGGTGCAGTGGACGGAATATTCTGTTGGTACACAGAATATTCCCTGAACTTCTGAAAATTACAATTTGGCCCAGAAGTTTCAGAAAATTGTGGTGTGGCCCAGTTTTCGGGGATATTTTTTCAGTGAGGTCCCCGGAATTGCAGCGAAGGTTGGTCCTAGCTAAACGGACCGTTCCGGACGCAACCGTGAGGTCAGAATAGTGAAATTCTGAACGGTTTGGAAAGATTATCAAAACATGGGAGTTTGTCATCTTCAATACTCGAAGGAAGGTTGCCGGATATTGTGGAACGCTGCGGATTCACTGAAGAGGTTAGAATGGGCAGATTCTGACTAGATTGGACAACCAGATACAACTCGAGATAGATCATTGAAGACCAGAGGAGATCAGGCTTGATTAAATGGCAGATCGAGGGAGATCAGGATTGGTCAGGGGCGATTAGAGGATTGCAGAAATGATTATCTCCGGAGTTGATCAGAAGATCTAGTTCAATCAAAAAAAGACCATTCATCGACGAATAGATGATTTGGCAACCAGTTCAGACTCAGGGAAATGCTGTGGCTGTTGGAGCTACTGTATACGAGTAAGTACTGGTGGTATGTGGGCGTGTAGAACAATAGCTGCAGAGGAGCATACTAAGCGCATGAGCACAAATGCAGACGTACAGTAGTGCAAGGGTACAGTGTCGCACAGAGGCGCGAGAAGAGTATGTAGCAACGGGTTGTTGAAAGTTCACAGGAATTGCCAGACAGAGAAATTGAGACAGGTAAAACGTAAGAGTGCGCGCCAAGAAGTGGCAAGTCTCTTTTCTCTATGGTGGTTTCTTTATTTCCATGGCAGCGGAGGATAGAGTTGATGTGGATCTCTCAGGCGAGCTCGACGCAGGGAGACCAGAAGCCATGGGTACGGGCACTATGCAAGGAATTGCATAGCTGACGATGCTTTGACAGATGGAGCTACTGTCAACCATCAATCAGGGACAGCAAATCAGGGACTGCAAAAGCACAAACAACAAGTGTATGTGGAAACGCTAGGAGGTTGTTCAAAAGTGCAGAGGGCAAAGGCTGATAGTTCAGAGGAAAAGCTCCGAGCAAAGAAGACCGAGGATGTTGATGAACAACGAGTTTTCTATTGCTCCAATGACTTGTCCTGCGCGATAAGGCATGACAGTTAAGGGCATCCCAGCAGGGGGTGCAGGACATCCAATCAGGGGGTGTCGGATATCTTGGTTGCGCAAGTTCACGCATAGCAGGTGTAGACATCCGAGACAGAAGCGTGGAAGAGATCTGTGGGAGATAGGAGCAGAGGCTCTCTCCAAATCAGAGAGTGGTGTGAGTTGAGTTGAGGATGTAGGATTCCCTCCTCCTCTTGTATCTCTGGTGTATTATCTCTAGCTTCAGGGGGTGCAAGCATCTCAGTGAGGAGATGCAGACTATGTTGAAGACATCCGAGACAGGAAGCGTGGAAGAGATCTGTGGGAGATAGGAGCAGAGGCTCTCTCCAAATCAGAGAGTGGTGTGAGTTGAGTTGAGGATGTAGGATTCCCTCCTTCTCTTGTATCTCTGGTGTATTATCTCTAGCTTTCAAGGGATGCAGCGTCTCAGTAAGGAGATGCAAACTATGTTGAATTTGGGCGTGATAAGATTTGCAGCAATGTGTGCAGTGGATCACCTCACATGGGTTGAGGGGGTGATTTGTGGGATATCACCCATGTGAGGGGTGATGGCCAACCTACAAAGTGCTTGCCCAAAGGTGATTTTCATGTTGCTGCCAACACACATGAGTTGGCCATGTGAATGCCAACACAAGAGAGCTGGCCATGTGCTGGCCAGCCCCTCTTCTCTCCACCTTCTGAAGTGTATAAATGGAATGGGTGAGGGGAGAGCTAGAGTGAGCAGAGCAAGCCACAGAGAGTGAGATATGTGAGGCGGAGAGACCGTCTCCCTCGGTGTGAGCGAGGGAGACGGGTGAGTGGGTGAGTGAGGAGAGTGTGAGCTCCTTCTCTATTGTAATCTTTCTGTAATCTCCTCATTGGTATAGTGATAACCGGCTACTCTCCCGTGGACGTAGGCATTGAGTCCGAACCACGTTAAATATGGTGTCTTCTTGTGTGTGGGTGTGTTTTTTCTGCTTGGTATAATTTCCGCAAGGTCTTGGGCGGGATCCCAGATCCCAACAGTAAGAATTATGAGGTGTAAGAATCTCAAGATATGATCTAATAATAGTGATTATTTTCAGACAGGGGAATAGAGGATGTTATGTTGTTTCTTCTACTATTGTTGTGACGCCACAAAACCCTGTGTCTTAAAAAATCTTTTATTTCTCCATCCCAATACATTTTTAGTGAGAGATAATCGTTTCTCAAAATTTCCGTATTTTATAATTTCTACCACATTGTGTAATTGCAGTATAATTATAAGTGCATCAAAATTATGTATCCATATTGAATAAGTTTTGATTAACACTTTGTGCATTGCAATGCTTTGTGGATGTGCAGTTGAACATTGCAGATTTTGGGAAGCTTGTGATGATGGTGCTAGCTAGGCATGAACATTGCATTGCATTGTGGAGTGGAGGTTCTATTTTGCATTATTTTCCCAAGAGGACCTAAATGTTAGACAAGTAATAATCAACCACGAGCAAAAGTCTGCTGAGTTAGCCTATAGAAACTTGTTTGCTTGGAAAATGATTATTAGCTTTGTAACATTTTTGACATTATCAATAATGTTTTGTTCATTGTTTACCTGATGCCATTGTATTGTTTGTCTTTTTTTAAAAAAAAAATGACAACGGGGTGGGCAGGTTTGTAATCTCTGATTTCTGTTCCCGTCACTTACTTCATTGGGGTGACAGAAAATTGGGAAGGTTGTGGGAGCCCGGGCGTGGTCAAGGAAAGTTTTGAGCTAATCAGGTTTGGTTTGGGATGTGAATTGATTTTTTAGCTATTTTAATTTGAGATTAAAAAATCTCGTTTAGAATAAATTTTTTGATTTTTTTAATTTTTTGAGAGAAAAAAATGAAATGATTATACTTTAAATGTGACATTTTTAGCCTAAGGTTAAAAAGTTTTTTTTTTTTTGTGTCTTTTTGTGATTATTTTAACCCCAACCCACTTCAACCCAACTTTCCAAACGAGTGCTAAATAAATTTACAAATTTTGTAAGAAATTTTACTTTTAATTCTAAATTAAGAATTTAAAAAAATGGCAAATTGCTTACAAATTTGACTTTTAATTCTAAAAACTATGAATTAAAATAAATTACAAATCTTGGCAACATTTGAATTTTAATTATAAAAATTAGGAATTACAAAAAATTGCAAAATTGTAAGAAATTTAACTTGTCATTACAAAAATTACGAATTAAAATAAAATTAGTACTCAAATAGCCTAGAAGTTTGACTTTTAATTATAGAAATTATGAATTAAAAATAATAGCAAATTTGTAAGAAATTTTACTTAAATTCTAAAAATTTCGAATTAAAAAAATTGGCAACTTTGTAAGAAATTTGACTGTTAACTTTTAAAAATTACGAATTAAAATAAATTAGAACTAGCTTACAGAAACCAACTTTTTAGTATAAATTTTACGAATTATAAAAAAAAAATTGCAAATTTGTAAGAAATTTGAGTTTTCAGTATAAAAATGACGAATTACAAAAAAAAAAAAGTACGAATTTGTAAGAAATTTGACTTTGAACTATAGAATTTACGAATTAAAAAAAATTGCAACATTATAAGAAATTTGACTTTTAATCTTACAATTACGAATTAAAATAAATTACAAAATTTTAAGAAACTTGACTTATAAATAAAAAAATTACAAATTTTTTAAAAAAAATCCAAATTTGTAAGAAACTTGACCGACAGTTGCTGGAGATGAGAGAGTGCCTGTTTGGTGCAGCTTAAAAGCTGCTTATTTCAACTTTCAGCTTAATTTAAGCTATTTTGATGTGTTTGGTTTAGCTTATAGCTTTTTGGAAGTCAGAAATCAGCTTATTCTTTGAGTGGGGTAGGAGATGCTTAATTTATAAGGCAAAAATCAGTTTATGTTCATAATTATAAGCTATAAGCTGTTTAGGCATAAGCTATAAGCACTTTTCCACAGCTCTACCAAGCAGGGCCAGAGTTGTTAATCAAAGCTGCTGGAGAGTTATGGGTTGGTCAAATATTCAAAGGGTAAAAGTGTCTTTTTACCCTTTGTTGCTTAGCAGTTCTCAGCAACCGTGAAGTTTTTAGGCTTTTTTGTCCAACAGGCTAAAATAGCCTCTTAACTGTTATTGCCAAACACCACCATTATAATGATCCAATCCATTCATATTTTAATAAATAATGCTAGAAATTCATATTTTACTCATAAATTTACCCATAATGATGTGGCAAGGAATGTAGGCCTTATATCATTGAGTTTTTGTTGTTGTTGTGAAAATAACCAACTTTTCAAATTATTTATCAAGCTGACTTATTTTTTAAAATCGCAAGTTGAAAATACAATTTTATGGTGAAATCACATCTTGAACATGTGATTTCATATTAACTGACTCACTTCTACGCACCAATTGGTTATGTTAATATGAAATCGCATTTTGAACGTGCGATTTCATGACAAAGTCGCATTTTGAGTTTTCATTTGAATAAATAAATAAATAAATAGGTTAGTCTGATAAATAATTTAAAAGTGAGTTATTTAAATAAATAGTTTGATTTCTTAGAATATTAAAAAAAAAAACTCTTATTTCATTGGGTATGTAACTAATTAGAAGTTGACACCTATTATACTACATTAATATGGGTCAAATTGTGAGAGTTTTTTTTTGTGGGTCTGATAACAATTTTTTGAAAATTAGGTTGTTGAGCAAATTGAAAAAATGAACTGTAACGCCCTAAAATAAATGCAATAATTCGGCTCCCCACAACATATACACAATGACATAAATAAAGTAGTTATTTTTCATTAATTAGAGTTGATTTACAAAAAGAGTACATACGATATACACTCATATTCATAAGCTCTATCCTGAATCTATAGCATGTGATACCAACTTAATGATTAACAAAATAAACGCCCTACAAGCTTACATCTTTCTAAGATAGTTCTTGGTTACAACAAAAATGGACTTTCAGTCCAATACATTTAAAACCCTTTGGCTATACAAAAGTTAATACAAAAATAATAAGATTGAGCCTTCAGCTCTACAGTCTTCCTAAGCTAAGTCCTTAGTCCGCATATCACCAGCACCTGAAAATAATTTTCCCAAGTAGGGTGAGCCAAAGCCCAGTACAGACAATTTATCACAATATATGAATCTTAACGAAGATATAAGTAATATGCACATGTTTAATGTCTAGTGATAAAATCTTTCACAACTCTTTTCCAAACCATGTTATGCTAAACGTACATCTCAATTCATTTTATTCCGGTTCATTAGTTATACTCACTTCATTTAATCAATCAAACAGAGGATACACCTCACAAGTCTCTAACCAATTTGATTATCATACAAATACATTCACTTGCCATTTTACAGAAATTTCGTCCGCGGGAATTGGCACCCATGTATACATGCAGTTTTCGGGACTTTCACCTTGGACACACAAGCCAACTTAGTTTAATGGAGTCCATCCTCTTTCTCCTCCAAAACATGGAGTACATCACTTTCCTCCTCTCAAAATATCATACATGTATAATGTATATAAATCATAATCATATTCAATGATAATGGTTAAGAGATTTGTTTCAATTTACCTAATCCACATGTACTTTCTACAACAATCCTGGCTATCTTCCACTAATAGCCCAAAACATATATTTCTAAACAGATATACAATCTTTATAATAGATAAATTGTCCAAATTTCCATAGATGCGAAATAATACATATCTAATTCCACCATTTATATAACCATTCATCCAATTTCATATTCCCAATACCAATTTCATATTTATACAAAATAACAATTTAAATCCCTTTTTGGGCAAAACTCTCTTTTATTCCAAAATCCACCACCGGATAGCAAATTCAACAAATTTACCACCACACAACTTCACATTTACTCCCATAACCATTTTAAACACATACCTTTAAAAACCCCTCTTTTGATTTTAAACCAAAACCCTAGATTTGTTCAAAATTATCTCAAGCTCCAAAGTTTCTTACACATCGACAAATGACTAAGTTAAAAACCATATAAGAGTGTAGAAAATTCCTACCTCAAAATTAGGAGACGAACAAAACAAGGTGGAACCTTCAAAAATGCCGAAACCAAGTTTCAATCAGATCAAAACAGAGCTCTTGGAATCCTCTAACTTTTTCTCAAATGCAATAGGGTAGAAAACCCAATGGATCTAGGTCAAAATATAGAGAGAGAGTGAGCTTTAGAGAGAGAAAGAGCCGATCCAGGGTTTGAGAGAGAAAGAGATGAAAAAGTGATAAAAAATGAGGCTGCTGCGAACTGATATACGCATAGTCAGCTCGAGCGTTAGACATAACAAACTGTTCTACTCGAGCGCAAGAAATAAAGATCGAGCGCCGAATAGACACATCCAATAGTTTTTGCAGACAACAGACCAATACTCGAGCGCAAGAATTGCCACTCAAGCTGATCCCGTTCGAGCGCAGAAAGATACACTTGAGCGTAGAATACACTCTCCTAATATTTTGCAGACCTGCAAAAGTACTGAGAGTTTGCAATGTTCACTCGAGCACAAAAAGTGCCGCTTGAGCGGAGGGGCAAAAATCTAGGCAACATGGGTTTAGAAACTAAGCAACCAACTATCTCCAACACAACCACAATAATCCCAAAGCCAAATTTAAGAGGATACAAGGGAGACAAAAATATAAACAACACTATGAAACCAATAAACCCGAGTCCAGGATACATAAGAGGTGGGTCAAAACCGGAATTGCTATAACCTCCCCCCTTCAAGAATTTCATCCCCGAAATTTCAAATCAGGTTTTACAGTTATGCTTAAACCAAACACAATAATGATGGACAATCAATTCCAATACCATGGCACATTCTCCGGTCATCCATTTTCATCAACTTAATACACAAATTCCAATATTGAAAGAAAAATCCACATTTCCCAAAACATTCACAATACTTACATTAAATTCATGTTTCCAAAACATACACAACATATACAATGTTCCCATATATCCAAAACATATACAATGTTCATGATAAACTTGCATTTCCAAAACATAAACAACATATACAATGTTTCCATATCTCATCACATATCAACAATACAATACATGATTAAACATTAACAAACAAGTCCGGATACTTCTCACAGACTTCCAACTCACGTTCCCAAGTTGCGTCCTCAACCCCGTGATGTTTCCACAATACTTTAACCAAGTGAATTGTCTTGCTTCGCAAGACTTGGTCCTAGGTATCCAAGATTCTTACCGATCTCTCCCAAGTTGCTTCCTCAACACGTGCGATGGATCCTACTCATACTTCCGAAGCATGCTAATATGAAATGCAACATAAACCCTGGAAAGTTATGGCAGCAAGGCTAAATGATACACTACCTCTCCAATCTGCTCAAGGATCTCAAAAGGCCTAATGAACAGAGGGGACAACTTCCCTCTCTTCCTAAACCTCATCAAACCCCTTCTAGGTGATATCTTCAAAAAGATAGGCTTGTTTGGTTTGTTTTTGGGAGAGTTGTTTTTGAAAAAATTTGTGGGGAGAGAGTTTAGAAATTTTTTTGGTTTGTTTGGTTGTATATTTTGGAAGAGTTGTTTTTTTGGGAGTTTGGGATGATTTGATATCTTGGGAGAATTTGAGTAGATGTGTATGAGAGAAAAAGTGATTGAGAAGGAAAGGGGAGAGAGAAAAAGTGATTGATTGATGTGTAAGAGAGAGAAAGTGATTTTGAAATTTTTTTGAGAAAAACTCAAACCAAACAATTTTTGAGAAATTTTTTTCTAAAACTCATCTCCCAAATGCAAACCAAACATACCCATGATCTCCCACCTCAAAAGACAAAGGCCTCCTCCTACGATCGACATAATTCTTCTAGCAACTCTGGGCCGTAACTAACCTCTTACGGATAAGTGCAACTTTCTCCGTCATTTCTCGGACTAACTTTGGGCCCAACATAGGTGCATCACCCATCTCAGCTCAACACACAAAGGATCTACATGGCCGACTATACGAGGCCTCAAATGGTGTCATGCCAATACTCAATTGGAAACTATTATTATAAGCAAATTCCACTAAGGGCAAATGCTTCTCCCACCCCTTAAAGTCAAGGACACAACCTCGAAGCATATCCTCAAAGATCTGAATGGTACGCTCGGACTGCTCGTCAGTCTGAGGATGATACGCAGGCTCTGCTACAACCGAACTGTAAAACGCGGATCTCGATCCGAAACAATCGTCACTGGGACCCCATGCAATCTCACTATATCCCTAAGGTAAAGGTCGACAAGATGATCTACCGAGTCACTCACACGCATAGGTATAAAGTGCGCCGACTTAGTCAACCGGTCAATTACCACTGCAGACACCCCCATTTTGAAAGGCCCTAAGACTTGGGCGCTGTGTTTTGACCACCTGATGATGAAACTTGGAATATGTTATTTTATGAATTTCTCAGCAGAAAAATCAGATTGAAGCTGTAATCCCAAACCTCACCCATTTTGGCTAAATTATTTTATATCACTAAAATATTTTTAATTTGTAGTATTTTATAATTTTATGTGTGTGTACATATTTTGAGGTGATGTTATATAAATTGGTACATTTTAGCTATTTGATAAATATAAAATAATAAAAAAAACACAAAATATATATATATAATATAAAAAAATGAAAAGATAGAGTATGGTCAGGGGTATTTTTGGGGCGAAGATATCATTATGAGGATAGGTTTGGCGGAATATATTATGGAGATAGTATATGATAATGTTTCAGGGGTGTGGCACAAGTTGTATTTATTTTATTATTATTTTGATGGTACAGGATATATAATTTGAGCAAATGTTCAAAGCTGATGACTCTCTCTCTCTCGTGGGGCATGAGAGAGGAGCTTTTATCTGAGCCAAAGAAAACATACACACATGGGATGGGCTCTCTCTCTTCACAATGATGGGTCGGTGGCAAAGTGGTATAGATTGATTATTGTTTTGATGGTGGGAGAGAATTTCAGCAAAAAGTTAAAAGCTGTATGGGCTCTCTCTCTCTGGGAGAGTGAATAAAAAAAAAAGAAATGCACATTGGCTCTCTCTCTCTTGGGTTGGAGATAAAAGACAGCATGTTTTTGAGCTAGGGACAGACTGACAAACACACACAGAAGGAGTTAGCCTCCTGGGCTGATCTCTCTCTCTCTCTTAACCCAAAAACCCGAATCTTAGAAAATGTTCCACAAATCTCTAAAACTGAATTGACATCAAACACCCACTCACTCAGTCTAACCTCCATGCCTTACTCTTCAATCTTCATTAACAACTACCTCAGAACCTACCCTTACCTCACCCTCTCTTTCACGACCAAACCCTTCTTTTTCACTCCCTGTCATCTTAATTCCCACTCTTTCTCTCTCAAAGCAGCAATGTGAAATTATAGAGAAAGAGGAAGTAAGTGCGATTGAAAAGAGGAAAATCTTTGTTGCTGGTGCCACTGGAAACACTAGGGAAATGATTGTCCAGCAGCTTCTAGCCAAGGGTTTTGTTGTCAAGGCCAGTGTTCATGACGTTTATAAGGCGAAAACAAGCTTTTCTGGTGGTAACCCAGATCTTCAATTTCTCTACTATCTCGTCTTCACTTGTGCCATCATCGTCTCGCACTAATCCCTCATCTCTTTTTTCTCCTTCTACCAACCTCAACACCACGTGCAACCATGGCAGCAGCTTCAGCAGCACCACTAGCTCTGAACAGAGTAAAAATGGCGACAACTTCACAGATTCTCTGGAGCACAAGAAGATGAACACAGAGCATTTTTTTGAAGCTAAAAACACACACACACAACCCCCGATAACGATTCAGATGTAGTGGAGAGCATAGCTCAGTTTGCTCAAAGGAGCCAAAGAGATGTGTGTGTGTGTATGTGTGTTGAGTGCGAGTGGGACTGTAACAAATGTCACTCTTCGACAACCCTCATCTCCTAGTTCAGTCATAGCCTTGCACGACCGGGACAGGTGGTGGGTGGGAGTGTTATTGGTTCATTGGTTGTAGCTGGACCAGTTATGATGATTGCAGCAACGTTTTCGAATGCTACATATGAGACTGCCGCTGGAGGAGAAAAAAGAGGGAGGTAACAGTGGTGAAGGAGGGCAGCTTGCAGGTAAAACTCATTGATTCTTTGCATGTAGTTTTCGATATAGAGTGGTTGATCTTTTTGAGTTTCTCTGGTCCAATTCAATGAGATTGAATTGAACTTTAATGGAATGGAGAAGAAACAATAATTCAATGAGATTGAATTGAACTTTGATCGAATGGAGAAGAAACAACAAATTTCGATTTTCACAACCGCAAATCTGCCATGGATGATCGGAACAGCTGTAATCCCTTTGTTCTGGGTGGCTCATCTAGTAAGTCATGATGAGGAGAGTACTCGTAAAGGTGATGCATGTTTGAATGTGATGGCCACCTGCATTGTTACAGCTTTTGCTTCATTACGGGAATTTCCTTTAGTACGCTATCCTGCAGCCAAATCCCTTGATCCAACCACATTGACAACATTACGTGATCTAATTCCTACAAAGCTTGTTGCTGGTGTTTGGAATTGGCTTGTGAAATATAAAGTTGACCTCCCTAACTTTCCCCAGACAAAAACATGCGAGTTGCTTGTCATGGATAGATCTGTAGATCAAATTACTCATGTCATACATGAATGGATATATGCTGCAATGTGCCATGATTTATTAAATATGCTGATGCTACTGTAGCACGCCCGCGAGGAGCCTCGATGCCACTGCTACAGTTCGGACTCCCCTGTTTTGTTTGTTACGGTTCTCAATCTGAACCAAAGAGTCCAACTCTGGCAAATCGTTTGAGAAAACAGATTTTTTTTGAAAAGTAGTGCCAAACATGAACTGCTTTGCCAGATACAGAGTCGCCACCTAAATATTTTAAAATGGAAAATTTAGGAAACCCTGACTCGGTGCCGAAGGCCACGTGTCCGTCATCACCAAAGTTGTCTTGGCTCGGGAGCTTGGGTACGATCGGGGAAGGTCAGCTATGAGCACCCCCTTTCGCCCGGTCCGAAGACCGGCCTCTACTAACCGTGATATCGGATTTTGAAAACGTTATGTGTTCATGTTCCAATCATTAGCCTAGAATTACTACGTTATGCGTGCAGCAAACAAGTATAGACTAGATTGCCTAATTTGGAAATAAGCATTGCATATCCGTTCGTTTTGAAAGCGTTTCGGAATTTGCTACTCGCAAGTAGGCTAAAACACGGATTTCAACGAGTTTTTCCAACCCAAGCAATCCAACCTCCACCCACAGGCATTCAAACAGTTTATCTCATATAAGCATTTAGCCACATGGTAATCATACTGTCATGTTAGCATTCACACGCATGGGAGATGCTGAAGCATAAATACTCACATTGTACTCCGTGCCAAAACAGAAACCAGTTAGCAAACATGCATGCCCTAGTTCATGTTAGGATGACTAATGCATTGCATACAGAATGTGATTAGGATAGGCTCAGCTAACTCTAAAATGGCATGTGAAATGCAATCATTCGATGCACGTATTCAAGTTGGATTTGAAAATACAATGCGGTTTGTATGATGTACCGAGCCCGGTGTATGTTAACAAATGCATGGATGCACGCATGCATTGCATAAGGTATGCTGAATTAAACGTGCCCTAATCTACCATCGTAAGCAGGTAAATAAAAGGGAGAAAGAAGTGGGGGTTGGAAGACATGCACACACACACCCACACTTATTACAGATTTGCCCTCGCTCGGAGGGGTCAAAATAATAATACAAATTAATTAACTACGCAAGCTAATTAAATATTACAAATTGCCTAATTAATTAACAAATTAACCACGCTAAGAAAAACAGTAAACCGCCTCGGGGAGAGGGTTCAATGCATGCGCGCTCGGATTCCGCTCGGAATTGCACTGCCATGCCTAACCTGCCCCTGTTTTCCTTGTTTTGCTTCTCTGAAGACTGCCATAGTCTTAAGGATGCCTCCCTGGATACTGGGAATCACCACCGGCTAAGTAGAAAGACTACCGGCAGTGAATTTGTGGTCGTCGGCACAAAATGAATCCACCGGCCATTTATTGACTGCCGGTCGGCACTAAATACTGCCGGCCGGCAATGAATTCCTGCAGAACCTGCAACTCACAGCAGCAGAGGACAGAATCTTGCATAGCAATGCTATTCAAGCTATGTATGCACCAAACACATTCCCTATCATGTTAATGACTCAAGGGAGGATGTGCCTCGATTCTCGGGCCACCAATCACGCGTTGCCATGCATGATGGCCTAAAGAATTAAGTGTGCAACTTTCATGCCAAATGAAATGCAAACCAAACAATCAAATCAAGGCCCAATTTCTATCACCAAGTCAAGGAACAAGGCATGCATGTCTATGTGTGCAATCCTAAGCATGTCAACTAGTATGCAACATGGGATGCAAACAAGAATGCTAGTATGCAAACACACATACAAGGCAAGCATGCAAACCAAGCAAAGGGGTGGACTTAAACATGACTTAGGCAACTCCAAATAGGCCTAAAATCAGTGGCCAAAACCAAAGAAGTGAAGGCTAAAGTGCACACACACATGCAAGCACTCATGGTCCAATACTTAAAGCGTAATGAGGCAACTTTTAAACACATTTAAAAGGGCACAAATATGAACAATTAGCATGCAAGTTAAGCTCCGAAATCATGTTAGAAGAGGTGCCAAACCAACTCAAACAAGACAAACAAAAGCATGCAAATGGCCTAAGTATTTAAGGCAAGCCAAAAGGCATTGAACTACACTTGACAAGACCTAACATGGCAAGACTTAAGCAACTAAAATCAGAATTTTAGCACACAAAATCAAGCCCAAAGGACTACTTAGATGGCATCTAAGTGGCTCAAATTCAAAAGCATGCACAATGGTCAAGACATAGGGCATACAACACATGCTCTCAAAGCAACAAAGAGGCAACTAAGGCAAGCATATGAGCATGTCAAAGGGACTGAAATTACATGTTGGATGGTTCCAAACCACCAAAATGATGCAATCAACACATGCTACACATTCACATACTTGAGGCATACAAGCCCAACAAGCCACAAATGCAAAGGAGCTATACTAAGCATGTCAAAATCGACCCAAACACCTATGGACAGATATAAAACATGGCAAAATAAGCACAAAACATTCACAAGTCTAAGCCTAAAACATGCTCAAACAAAGGCTAACAACCTAAGGCATATTAAGGGATCAAGGAGGCATTGCATGGCAACTATACTAAACATACATGGAGTACCAAAACCAACTTAATACAAAGTTATAACATGGCAATATAAGCATAAAATACAGCCATGGCATGCTCAACACACACTTGAACAAAGACTTCCTTAAAAGACCAAAAATGGTCCCTTTCAAGGACAACAAGGAGAGGGGGTGGCCCTCCCCTTTTGGAGACTTCAAGGCACCATCTCCACTACTGAAATCCCTCAAGATTTCAGTGGTGAAGAGGCCCAAACACCAAAGTCTCGAAACTTGCACAAAATAGCACAAAATGAGGGCCTTTGAAGGCCTAAGGGTGGTCAAACACACCCAAACCACAAAACACTCTTAACAAACAATCAAGAGGGCCTAAAAACAGAACTTTTTTGTATTATACACTAAGCACAAAAACAGCTCTAAGATAGGTAGAAATAGGATGCAAAAATGGGGTAAAAAGGACTAGTTTCTTACCCTTGTTGACCTTCTTCACAAAGGGTACTCTTGTTGCCTCCTTAAGCTCCAATCCAGTCAAGAATATCAAGAACAAGCTCTTAGAACCTCAGTGGCCCAAGGAAAGTGAAGCACTAGGTGCTTGTGTGCAATAGTATGAACTAAAACACACACAAAAGTAATATAGAGATAGGATATGTATTGAACCCTAACCCTAAAACCAGAGCTTCCTCTGTCTTTCCTAAGCAAGGAGCTCTAATTTTTTCTAACCCTAGAACAAGGGAGAGAAGGCCTCCTCTTCTAGAGGAGGCAATCTTGTAATGCTTAGCAAGTAAGCAAACAAGAGGGGCATCCCTCCATACACGTGTATGGAGGGGAAGAAAATGCCATCCAGCTGTCCTAAAATATCTGCAAAAGCAGATGAACAGTAGTCGGCTGGCCAAAAATGTCATTTTGACAAAAATGACTGCCGACCGGCAACAAAGAGTGCCGGCCGGCAATATACATTGCCGGTGGCAACAAAAACCAGCCGGTGGCCTCTAGCTAGTGCCGGTGGTGTGTGGGGATGCCTCACAAGGCATTCCCTGCCCCTCCAAGGCAAAACACAAGTGTTTGGTGCAAAACCAGACACAAAACAGTCGAGTTCGGAGATCCTGAGGCAAGGCGCGTAGTCGAGAACTCCGGGAACTCCAAACAAACACAAACACGGATAATCACCGAGTGTTCAAGCGGTGACGTCCAAGTCTTGAGGACGGTCAAAAATGGGGTGTCTACAGTTGCCCCTCTTTGACAGAACTCGAAAGTCATAACAATGACGGGAGTGAATGTCAAAGCCCAGAGACGACCCATTTTTGACAAGGCCGAAGACTTGGACAAACATGCAAGACAAACAAGGTATGCGCCCGAAGGCAGGGGCAAAATGCAAGACAATGCAAGAAGCCGAGCATAACTTATGATCATGCAAAGAAAGCTGTAACGAAGCACACATGCAACAGTTATAAGCTAGCATACACCAGACTACACTACAATGCAGAAAGGATGTAAGAGAATTATGCAATTCTCAATACTTCTCACTCGGAGGACACAATACCTGTGCGGCTCGTCCGGTTGCACCGGCCTCAAATAAACCGTACATACAATATCGTGCCTGAAAAGAAAACAAACTTAACAGGTACAATGTTGTTAGCAACATTCATGACAAAGCAATCGAAAGTGCGTGACAATGCAAGTCATGTATATGGCAAGATAGTAGGATTGAACACATATGAGTAAAGCAATGCACGCATGCACACAATGTGTATATAAAGAAACTTGAACACATGTGAGTAAAGCGATGCACGCATGCACGCAATGTGTATAAAAACAGGAACTTGAACACATATCAGTAAAGCAATGCACACGTGCACGCAATGTGTATATGAAGGAACTTGAACACATATCAGTAAAGCAATGCACACGTGCACGCAATGTGTATAAAAAGGAACTTGAACACATATCAGTAAAGCAATGCACACGTGCACGCAATGTGTATAAAAAGGAACTTGAACACATATCAGTAAAGCAATGCACACGTGCACGCAATGTGTATATAAAGGAACTTGAACACATATCAGTAAAGCAATGCACACGTGCACGCAATGTGTATAAAAAGGAACTTGAACACATATCAGTAAAGCAATGCACACGTGCACGCAATGTGTATAAAAAGGAACTTGAACACATATCAGTAAAGCAATGCACACGTGCACGCAATGTGTATATAAAGGAATGTAAGGCAATGCGAATGAAGCACGCATGCTAACGAAAGTGTGACACGCATGCCAATGGAAATGAGGAGGCACACGTGCCTATGGGAATGAGGCACACGTGCCGATGGAAATGAGACACGCATGCCGATGAAGATGGGGCACACATGCCAATGCGAATGGGGAGGCACACGTGCCGATGCAAGCGAGGCACACGTGCCTATGGGAATGAGGCACACGTGCCGATACAAACGAGGCACGCATGCCGATAAAAACGAAGAGGCACACGTGCCTATGAAAATGGGGAGGCACACGTGCCGATGGGAATGAGGCACACGTGCCGATGGGAATGAAGAGGCACACGTGCCTATGGGAATGAGGCACACGTGCCGATACAAACGAGACACATGTGCCTATGCAAATGAGGCACACGTGCCGATGAAAACGAGGGGGGCACACGTGCCTATGGGAATGAGGCACACGTGCCGATGGGAATGAGGCACACGTGCCGATAAAAATGAAGAGGCACACGTGCCTATGAAAATGGGGAGGCACACGTGCCTATGGGAATGAGGCACACGTGCCGATACAAACGAGGCACGCATGCCAATGAAAACGAAGAGGCACACGTGCCTATGGGAATGAGGCACACGTGCCGATACAAACGAGGCATGCATGCCGATGAAAACGAAGAGGCACACGTGCCTATGGGAATGAGGCACACGTGCCGATACAAACGAGGCACATGTGCCTATAAAAACGAGGAGGCACACGTGCCTATGAAAATGAGAAATGATGCAAGTGTGATACGCATGCCACATGGAATGGAAAATGATGTAAACGATGCTTAATGAAACAAATGAGACACGCATGCCTCATAAGAATGTAAAATGATGTAAATGTGACACACATGCCACACGGAATGTAAAACAACGCAAATGAACTCGTGTGCGCGACAACGCACGTTCTTTCTTTTTGAAATGCATGATAATGCAAAACAAGGAGATGCACGACAACACGAATGATGTGCGAGGCGATGTATGTATTGAGGTGCATGACAACGCATGACAACGCTTGTAATAAAATGCATGACAATACATGAGGGATGTTGTCACGACCCAAACCCGGCCCTATGGGTTTAGCACCGTAACTGGCCAGTAATCCGAGATTACCGAAGGCCTACTGAACAGTAATGCAGTTGAACAGAGTACAGGGCCTGGCGGAAGCCAATACAGTAAGTAACTAGTGTCCATTGAGCTGTGAAAATCTGTATGCCAAAAACATTTTCATGCATTCATATAGTTCAGAACAGTACAGTCTATATACAGTCTATACAATCATATACAAACATTCAGTACGGGGGCCTAATCCCTCGTTAACAGTACAGTAAAACAGTAGACAGTCTATACAGTAATACAAAACAGTAAGGAGACTGATGGGGGACACAAAAACACCCCAAGCCATAGCATGGCAACTCGGAACCTCGCAGTGAAGCACATAGGCTGGCTTGACAAAACTGGAGCTTACTCCGACGCTTCTAGCTTTGATCCGGTGCCTGTACACCTACATATATATATATGAGCAGTGAGCTAAAGCCCAGTGAATAACATAATGTATAAAGAGGTTAAGAATGTAATGTCCTTACAGTAATGAAAACAGTTCATTAAACAGTATTTCAGTCTTTCAGTCAGAACAGTTATTCAGTCATATGTGGTACACCCATTAGCCTATAAACAGTAGGTCCAAAAGGACCGGGTCTTAACAGACCCAACAGTAATGATGGCCATCAGTCAGTAAACAGTATGGTTCCACAAGGGAACCGACAGAGCTCTGTAACAGTAACGGTGAACAGTAAGTGCTAAGGATGCCACAATACAGTTCAGAATACAGGACCTACATTCGTTCAGTAAATAATATCAGTTCAATAAACAGTTCAGTTCAGTATTCAAAAGATAACCATTTTGAACATATCTTTACACAATCGTTACTCACAGAGATTGGGCTACAGTATGCTAGAGCGCGTCCCCGAGTGCCAACCCTAAACAGTTAACAAATTGAACACACTCTAAGTTTAACAGTTGGGGAAGTACAATAATTAACTCCCTATTATGCCTCGGTGTGTTCTACATCTATATCCTCATTAAGATGTCTTAAACTAGGCCTAAGAATGCCTAGGATGGGATGAGGATGCAAAGATGCGCATGGAACACAATTGCAGAATTTTCAGTGAAACAGAGTCCCGCTCGAGCGCAGGTTTCCCCGCTCGAGCGGACAGGCAAACAAAGGTCCCCGCTCGAGCGCAACATCGCCGCTCGAGCGGACCAAAAAGTTCTGGATAGGTGAAATCTCCGCTCGACGCCCGCTCGAGCGTGTCACCCAGTCCTCCGCTCGAGCGCCCAATACTCCGCTCGAGCGGACTGATGCACAGTGCAAGATGCTAGGAGCTCGATTTCTCCGCTCGAGCGCTACTTCTTCCGCTCGAGCGGACAACCAAAATCTGGAAATTCCAGATTCGAGTCCCAAACTCAAAACCAAGTTCAAAAGCAACATTTTCGATCCTCTTGGGCTATTTTCTGGAAAAACTCTTTTAAACACATAGAATAACATGTTTCAAAACTCAATTTAAGAAATCAAAGCCCAAGGGTGTTCAATCAAACTCATTTTCAAACTAATTTTCAAGAACAACATGCAACATGACATGCATGCTCTTTAAACAATTTTAAGCTTCAATACTAGCTCAATTGAGCTCAATACTTGGAAGACAAAATGAAAACATGGGCTTGAACGAAAACATGAGCTTGCATGTACAATCTATCATGAATTCAACTTCAAAATGCACCAATTCAAACATGCATGCAACAATGGAGTTCCAATTCAACATATATGAGCAAATTCATGACTTAACTTCTCTATAACCATGATACATGCAAGATGGAACTCAAAGACAACAAGAAGAAGATGGATTCACTTACCTAAGTCTTCAATTGAGAGAATACAAGCTCAAGTTTGTAATTTATACTTCAATCCTCTCAAATTCCAAGCATGCAAGATGAATTCCTCCAATCTCCTACCCTCTCTATGGTTTGGTCGGTTAGAGGCTCTCAATGTGGCTGAGGGAAGTGATTTGTCTCAAGTGTATACAAGGCTCAAGAAGGTCCAAGTAGTGGGCCACTAAGTGTGGTAAATTAGTAATTAAGGCAACTCTTGTATTTGGCTCACTTAATCTAATTTAATCATTCCTAATAAATTTTCAGATAAATATATCATTAAATCACAAATATTTTACTGGTCCCAAAACTCTAAACGGTTCCTAATTCGGCCGCCGATAAGGCTTTCAATTAGCAGTTTAAACATAAAACACGAACAAATAAATGATCAATCAAACAGATAGAAATGCAATACAATAGATATACTTATTCAATTTCAGTTTCGATTTCAATCAGTCCATTCAGTACTTCAGTTAATTCAATTATCAGTCATTACCAGTTCAGTTTAGCAGTAACCAGTAGCTAATTCAGTAGTTTATCGGTAATCAGTACGAGGGTTGTTACAGATGTGCATGACGGCGCGACGCAACGCACCGTACAATATGATGAATGCATGCAACGCACGCGGGGCAACTTTTGAATCTTGTAAATGGCAAAAGGATACAAAAGGATACAACAATGCATGAATTTGAGTGCCACGCACAGAAGACACGGTCTGAGGTCAAAACGGAGGCCGGTTGAGCGTCGGAGATACACTTTCTTGCACTTTCTTGGGCTACGAAGACCAGAAACCACTCATATTGCCTAAACAAGGCTGTGGGAACACCAGGTCCTTAAGCTCCAATCCAGTCAAGAATATCAAGAACAAGCTCTTAGAACCTCAGTGGCCCAAGGAAAGTGAAGCACTAGGTGCTTGTGTGCAATAGTATGAACTAAAACACACACAAAAGTAATATAGAGATAGGATATGTATTGAACCCTAACCCTAAAACCAGAGCTTCCTCTGTCTTTCCTAAGCAAGGAGCTCTAATTTTTTCTAACCCTAGAACAAGGGAGAGAAGGCCTCCTCTTCTAGAGGAGGCAATCTTGTAATGCTTAACAAGTAAGCAAACAAGAGGGGCATCCCTCCATACACGTGTATGAAGGGGAAGAAAATGTCATCCAGCTGTCCTAAAATATCTGCAAAAGCAGATGAACAGTAGTCGGCTGGCCAAAAATGTCATTTTGACAAAAATGACTGCCGACCGACAACAAAGAGTGCCGGCCGGCAATATACATTGCCGGTGGCAACAAAAACCAGCCGGTGGCCTCTAACTAGTGCCGGTGGTGTGTGGGGATGCCTCACAAGGCATTCCCTGCCCCTCCAAGGCAAAACACAAGTGTTTGGTGCAAAACCAGACACAAAATAGTCGAGTTCGGAGATCCTGAGGCAAGGTGCGTAGCCGAGAACTCCGGGAACTCCAAACAAACACAAACACGGATAATCACCGAGTGTTCAAGCGGTGACGTCCAAGTCTTGAAGACGGTCAAAAATGGGGTGTCTACAGCTACTGAACGGTTGCATGAGAAGATGATAAGTTTAGTATCAAGGAATAAAGCTGCACAATTTCACCATGGTTCAAGGTGGGGCCTCTATTGAAGATGAGTTTACATGGGCTGAGTCGTTGAAGACAAATGGTTTGTTTTGCTAAGTTGTCGACTTTAAGAGTGGTCAGGGGTTTAAAACTTTTATTTTTATTTTGAGTGTTTATGAGATTTGTTTTTCGTAATATTTATTCATCTCCCTCGAATTTGCAATATTGAAAAATGTTGTAATAATCCCCCAACCCGCTTCTTTCTATCTCATTCTTTAATCGCTTTCCCTAACTGTGCATATATATATATATATATATATCTGACATGTCATGCATATCTATGCTTTGCATCCATGATTCATGCCTAGATTCGACTAAATTTGCATCTTTGTGCTTTAATTGATTATTATATGATTTTTTGCGCTATCGCATGTTTTGCACTGTTTCACATGTCATGTTTTAAACATGTAAGTTTTTATGCTTTAACATCCCATTTGTGTGTGTTTTTCGTACTATGTTTAGCATTCTACCATGAGGCTATTTGCTTATGTGATATAATTCGATGAATGCCAATGGATGGAGATTGTGTCTTTTAATTTGGAATGATATTGATTTTCATGTTTGTAAACTTAATTTATTTGGGTTGTACATCTTCAAAACTCTTTCAAAACTACATGAAATCAAGTTATTCTTCCAAAGTAGGTGACATAAGCTATACTTATATGCTTCACATAGTAAATTTAGGATTTATTAAATAATCAGAACATGAACATATAAAGAAAACAAAATTCGTATCATGGTTAGTAAAGGCTGATCTTTGATTGGGTGAGCGGGGGTGCTCAATTAATGACATTCCCCTCTCATACCTAAGGTTCCAAACTAAGACAACTTTGGTTACGACGAACAGTGGCCTTGGCACGAGTCATGGGTTTCCTAATTTCCTAAAATATTAGATGGCGACTCTAAGATCTGATGACGTAGTCTATTTCTGGCAAAAAGTTTTGCAATAAAATGGATTTTCTAAAAGTTGCCAAATCTGGACTCTCATCTATGTTTTACATTACACTAGTGAGACTAGATCAAAAAGATCGAGGATCCGAACTGTTTAATCCGCACGGGTACCCCTGGACATGTTACAACCACCCAAATTGCGTCACTACCCCGCTGAGTTCTAGGAAGACCCACAACAAAATCCATCGTGACATGCTCTTACTTCCACTTGACTATAGGCAAGGGTTACAACATATAGCGATTCCGATTTTCCTTCCATTTGTATATTGTATTCTGGACTTGGTTCCGTTGTTGTGTCGTTGTCGTTGTCTCATTCTCATTTCCTTCCCTTATTCTTTGTATTTGAGTCTTGGGTTGTGTTGGGCAGGTTTGAAACAGGTTGATTATGTTTTGAAACCTAGAGTTGATGCCCAGATTTTGGCCTTCACGCTCGAGCGGGCCCTTTGTTGTTGCTTCTCCGCTCGAGCGGACGTTTTGACGCTCGAGCGTGATTTTCCACCTCCCAGTACTTTTGTTTGCAGGTCTTCAGACACTCGAGCGGGAGTTTTGACGCTCGAGCATGACCCTTTGTTTTTGTTCCTCTGCTCGAGCGGGGAGTTTGACGCTCGAGCGGGGACCATGTTTGCAAAACTTCTGGAAGTGCGTAATCTACGCTCGAGCGGTGCTTTTGACGCTCGAGCGTGAGTCTGTGTCTGACGCTCGAGCAGGGGTTTCCACGCTCGAACGGGGCGACTGGTATATCACTTCGAGATTTCACTTTTTGGATTACTTTTTCAACACTCTTTCTCTCTCTTACTTTCCTAAACACAGATTTCAGAGCTCTTCTCTCTAAAATCTTACCTTCTCTCTAGGGATTGATCTAGTAGGAGTTGTTTCCTCACCTTGGGGCTTTGTAAAAGTTGTGGGGATTGTTGAGGGCTACACTTTGATTCGAAAATCTTGGGTTTTGGAGCATTTTGAATTTCTTCCTCTTCTTCTTTTGGGCTCCGAATTTGAGGTAGGGATTCCTACTCATTCTTATGTGTTTTAACATAAATATTGAGCTATTTGTATAGATGGTTTGATTTGGGAAGTTAGGGTTTGAAATGTGTTATTTTGAAAAAGGGGGTTTTGTCCTTTTGGCTTATATATGTATATCTTGGGTCTTAAAAAGGGGATTATTGATGTTTTTGTTAATATTTGAGCCTTTGGGTCAATATTGGGAAAGAAGGGAAAAATGCCATATTTGGGTATATTTGGGTCATTAGTGTAATTAATGACAATTGTTATGGAAATATGAAATTAAGCTAGAAATAATGAAGTTGGCTCATTGTGAAATAAAACGGTGGAGTTGGATTTATTAATCACTCGCCTTTGAGAATTTTTGATAAATTATCTGTTGACATAACTATTATCTGTTTAGAAATAATTGCTTTGGACTACTGGTGGAGGGTGGTCTTGATTGTTGTAGACAATGCATGATGATTAAGCAAACTAAAACCAATCAAATTGAGTGTGCCATCGAATATGGCGGCTGATATAATACATGAAAATTTATGTGTTGATTTGATTATGTATATGATATGTGTTTATATACATTGTGTTATGTGGGAGGAGATAGGAGATGTACTCCACGGTTTAGGGAAAGATAGGCGATGGACTCCTAAACCGGATATTGTTTGGGAGGAGATAGGGGATGGACTCCATTGATACAGCAATTTTGTGTATCTATTGAAATATTGATATAGCTAATTTGTATATCATATATGAAGTATGGAAGTGTTTGGTTTGAGATTGATACAGCAATTATGTGTATCTTTGGTTAAGTGGAAGTGTTTTGGTATGAGTTGTTATCTCATTTGTATTGATGAAATAGAAGAGTATTTGACATGAGATATAATCTCATTTAAAGTATGTGGCCAGGTTCTGAGCCAGGATTATGAATTGAGAAATTGGATTAGTAATGAAAATGGAATGAAACATGGACTATTTGTCATGTATTTGAAATGGGTTATAAATTGATTCATGTAAGTTAAACATCTGTCAAATGCTAATGTTTTAGTTATTGCTCATATTATGTTTAGCATATCTCTACTGGGCGTTGGCTCACCCTATATGGGATATCATTTTCAGGTACAGGTAGCATGCCACCTCCAAGGACGTAGCTTGAGAGGCTTAGTGGCTAGGACTTTTTTTTTTTGTGATTTCTTTTTGTATTACATGTATATCAAGCCAAGGGCTTATTTTGTGTAGAGTTAGTACTCTCTTTTGTAACCAAGTGTTGACTTGAAAAGTTGTAAGCCTATAGGGCATTTACTTTTGTTGTCAACATGTAATACATTTTGTAATAAATACTTTGATGATATTTAATTATGCTTTATTCTTTTATATCTAAGCTTGTCGAGAATGTATGATTTATGGATGTTTTGAAGGCGTTACAACTTGGTATCAGAGCGTACCGGGTTTGAATACTTTGATTAGTATCACAATGGGTTTGTCTCGCTTGTTAGAGACATATGTGTAATGTTATGTGCTTATGTGATAACATGCTTATATGATTATTTGGGTATGGGATTTAATTTCCAGGATGTTGATTGGACCCTTGGGTTTCTGTGAGTCTTGTTGGAAAAGCACTTGATCAATGCTGTTTCTAACCGGAACTCTAGTAACGCCTCGGGACTATCATTATCCAGAAATGAAATTCGTAAGTGCTTATGTGATTATGTGCTTACGTGGAGTGAATTACAGTTGTCCATGCATTAGAACGTAAGTGTTTTAGTTTCGGCACATTTATGAATGTGCTAATGTTCTTCGTTACCTTTATTAGGATGTCAGGACGAGGACGTGGTAGTAGGCGAGGTAGGCCTAAGAGGTAGGAGATGCCTATACCGGATGAGATTCCGACGCAACAGGAGGGTGTCAGCCAGGCTAATATGGTCGAATCAGTAGGTCAGCAGGCCATGGGCGCCTTAGCCCGCGAGATGGCAGGAGCATTGAGGGAGTCCATGGGCATTCTCAAGGCTGAGAATCGAGCCCAGGCCCAGGTTGTTGATGCAGGGCCTTCCTTTCTGAAGAGGGACTTCTTCCGGTCTAACCCGGATGAGTTTGTTGGGGATCCTAAGGAGCCACTTAAGGCAGATGAGTGGTTGGAGTAGATAACTAAGACGTTTGAGATGCTTGGCATCGAAGACGGAGCATTGAAGGTGACCTTGGCATCTTTCTAGCTAAAGAGGGATGCGGGTCAGTGATGGAAGTTTATGAGAGGCCGTATTGGTGGTACGTGGGAGGCTTTTGTGAATGCTTTCCAGGAAAAGTATTTATCTCCAGCTGTCAGGGAGAAGTTGAGGGACCAGTTCTGCCAGCTTAAGTAGCTGAGTTCTTCAGTGGCCGAGTTTAAGGCCGCATTCACCAGTCTATCTAGATTCGCACCTGAGCTTGTGGCGTCTGAGGAACGCCGTTGCCTTGAGTTCGAGAGGAAGCTGAGGCATGGCCTCAAGATGAGAGTTGGGGGTTCTATGACCCGGGACTATGGGCGCCTTCTAGATGCTGTGGCCCATATGGAGAGTATGATGCAGGAAGAAGAGGAGAGGCAGAGAGGCTCCAAGAGGAGTCAAGATGGCCAGAGTGATGGCAGGAGACAGAGGGGTTCTAACCCTCAGCAGCCTCTGGGTGGTTTTGTTAGATCTACCTTTCCAGTGCCGAGTGCAGGCCCTGGGAGAGGCAGTCAGGGAGACGTGACTTGTTACAAATGTGGTCAGCTGGGCCACAAGTCTCCAGCTTGCCTGCAGAAGGGCAGAGGGCAAAGAGCTGTTTCATCTTCAGCTAGATCGCAGAGCCAGAGTCAAGGCAGGGGTCAGCCACTGTCTTGTTATCAGTGTGGTCAGGCAGGGCACCTGAAGAGGTTTTGCCCGTAGTTGAGTGGCACATCTGGTGCATCTGGGCAGAGGCAGAGTTTTCAGCCAGCTCAGTTAGTGCAGGCCTCGAGGGCCAATCAGGGGGCTTCATCGTCCCAATCTGTACAGCAGTCTTTTGCTCCTAGAGGTGAGCAGGTTGATCAAGGGCCTATAGGGCGCGTGTATGCTGTTACCGCGCAGGACCTAGTACCGGCTCCATCTGTTGTGAGAGGTACCTTTTTGTTTTGCAACTCGGTTACTAGTGTGTTGATTGATACGGGTGCATCTCATTCCTTTGTATCTGCTGCATTTGCATCTGTTTTGGGTTTGGAGTTGGCACAATTAGCATCTCCTATATGTGTTGTATCACCTGTTGGGGGTGAGTTGATTTTGAAACAAGGGTGTAGAGGGTGTGATATAGAGGTAGCAGATCATCGGCTCCCGTTTCCTTTTGTAGTTATGCCCATGTCAGGTTTCGATGTTATTTTAGGTATGGACTGGCTATCGTCATACCGAGCCGTTATTGATTGTTACCGCCAGAGGGTCATAGTATGTACCTTGAGCGGGGATTGTTTCCATTTTCTGGGGGATCAGGTTGGTAGTGTGTTGCCACTGGTGTATGATCCGTGAGGGCAGAGTGAGCTTAGTGGTCTTCTCGCTAGCCTTATGAGTAGTGAGTGTGATGAGACTGGGGTTAAGTTGCCGAGAGTGATTTGCGAGTATTCGGATGTTTTTTCCGAGGATCTTGTCAGTTTGCCACCTCATCGAGAGATAGAGTTCTCTATTGATTTAGTGCCCGGCACAGCGCTGATTTCTATGGCATCGCGCCGATTTCTATGGCACCATATCGTTTTGCCCCAGCCAAGTTGAGTGAGTTAAAGATTCAACTCCAGGAGTTGCTAGATAAGGGTTTTGTTTGCTCTAGTGTTTCGCCGTGGGGAGCACCGGCCCTCTTTGCCAAAAAGAAAGATGGTGCCTTGAGACTTTGTATCGATTATCAGAAGTTAAATCGGGCTACGGTTAAGAATAAATACCCTATGCCTCGTATAGATGATTTGTTTGACCAATTGAAGGGTTCCCGTTGTTTCTCTAAGATAGACTTGAGATCGGGCTACCATTAGTTGAGGGTCAGGGAGGAGGATATTCCGAAAACGGCATTCCGTACGCGGTATGGCCATTACGAGTTTCTGGTGATGCCATTTGGGCTCACCAATGCACCGGCAGTGTTTATGGATTTGATGAACCGGATATTCCGGGAATTCTTAGATCGCTTTGTGGTCGTTTTCGTGAACGACATTCTGATTTATTCACCTTCGGAGGAAAAGCACGAGGAACACTTGAGAATGGTGCTTGAGTTGCTTAGAGCCCATAGGCTGTATGCCAAGTTTGGGAAGTGTGAGTTCTGGCTAAGAGAGGTTAAATTCTTAGGCCATGTGGTTTCCGGGGAAGGAGTATCTGTTGATACATCCAAGATAGAGGCAGTGCAGGATTGGGCACAGCCTAAGAGTGTTTTTGAGATCCGCAGTTTTCTGGGATTAGCTGGGTATTACCGTCGATTTGTGAAAGACTTTTCCAGGCTAGCTTCATCGTTGACTAGATTGACGCGGAAAGGGGTCAAATTTGTATGGAGTGAGACTTGTGAAAAGTCGTTCCAAGAGTTGAAGGTTAGATTGACCACCGCTCCGGTTTTGATTATTCCGGAGAGAGGGTTGGGTTATACGGTTTATTGTGATGCCTCACGAGAGGGTTTGGGTTGTGTGTTGATGCAAGAGGGGAAAGTGATTGCTTATGGCTCACGCCAGTTGAAAATACACGAGAGAAATTACCCTACGCATGACCTAGAGCTAGCAGCTGTAATATTTGCCTTGAAGATTTGGAGGCACTACCTTTATGGTGAGAGATTCGAGGTATTCTCGGATCATAAGAGTCTGAAGTATCTGTTTACACAGAGGGACTTGAATTTGAGGCAGAGAAGGTGGAAGGAATTCATTGAGGACTATGATTTCGAGTTGCACTATCACCCGGGAAAGGCCAATGTTGTGGCCGATGCCCTTAGTAGGAAATCCATTAGTGATGTCGCTTGTATAGCCATCCGGGAGTGGGAGATGTTGGGTGCACTTGGGGAATTCGATTTGCGTCTAGGCGAATCCGTTGAAGCTGCGGCCTTGTTTTCTGTTGTTGCACAGCCTATACTTGCGAACCGAGTGTTAGAGGCACAGAGAGGTGACCTTGAGGTAGAGTCCATTCGAGAGAAGATCTCCAATGGGAAGGCTGAGAAGGGTTTGTCTGTGTATCCCGACCTGAGTGTGCGATACCGAGACCGCTTGTTTGTACCGGAGTCTTGCCGAGAGGAGGTACTCCCAGAGTTTCACCATTCACGCCTTGCGGTGCATCCGGGAGGCACCAAGATGTATCGTGATTTGGGCCGCCAGTTTTGGTGGCGGGGTATGAAGAGGGATGTGGCAGTTTTCGTATCGAAGTGCCTTACTTGTCAGCAAGTGAAGGCCGAGCATCAGAGGCCAGCGGGTTTGTTGCAGCCCTTGCCTATAGCCGAGTGGAAGTGGGAGCACGTCACTATGGACTTCATTGTAGGTCTTCCGAGGACTCAGCGAGGTAGTGATGCTATTTGGATGGTTGTAGACTGGTTGACTAAGTCGGCGCACTTTATTCCTATGCACGTAAGAGATTCGGTAGACCATTTTACCGACTTGTATATTCGAGACATAGTGAGGTTGCACGGGGTCCCAGTGACGATCGTCTCAGATAGAGATCCTCGTTTTACTGCTAGGTTGTGGCAGAGTTTGCAGAGTGCCTTGGGCACTAAGTTGACCTTTAGCACGGCTTATCATCCTCAGACTGACGGGCAGTCCGAGCGTACTATCCAGATCCTTAAGGATATGCTTCGAGGTTGTGTTCTTGCCTTTGGTGGAGTTTGCCTACAACAACAGTTTTCAGTCGAGCATCGGTATGGCACCGTTTGAGGCCTTGTATGGCCGACCGTGTAGGTCTCCAGTTTGTTGGGCCAAGGTGGGTGATGTACCTTTGTTAGGCCCGGAGTTGGTGAGGGAAACGACGGAGAAAGTTGAGCTTATCCGTAGGAGGCTTGTCACAGCCCAGAGTCGCCAAAAGAGTTATGCCGACCGTAGGAGGAGGCTTTTGGCATTTGAGACGGGTGATCATGTCTTTCTAAAAATATCACCTAAGCGGGGTTTGATGAGGTTTGGGAAGAGTGGGAAGTTATCCCCTCGGTTTATTGGTCCTTTTGAGATCCTTGAGAGGATTGGAGAGGTTGCTTACCGTTTAACTTTACCGCCGCAGTTGTCCGGAGTACATGACGTGTTTCATGTTAGTATGCTTCGGAAGTATGAGCCGAATCCATCACATGTATTAGATTGGAACGACTTGGAGGTAGATGAGGATGCCTCGTATAAGAAGAGACCGGTTCGGGTCTTGGATAGGCGGAAGCAAGTCTTGCGAGGCAAGACCATTTCCTTAGTAAAGGTTTTGTGGAAGCATCACGGAGTGGAGGAAGCCACTTGGGAACGTGAGTTGGAAGTCCGTCAAAAATATTCGGACATGTTTGTTGATGTGTAATCATATATTGAGATTTTGATAGTATTGTTGAACTTTAAGAGCATTGAATATGTCTTAAGTTGTAAAACACTGTAAATGTTTTGGTTTATGGAAATATATGTTGGAACTTGCCTTAAAATGGAAGTTATTCTAACATTGTGTGTGTTAAATATATTATGGGAATGCAAGCATGATGATAATGTTGCAAATGTTATAAAATTGATGAGGATGTGTTGAAATTGGTAAATTTCACAGGAAAGCATGTTAATGATGCATATTAAATTTTATATTGTGGAATGCCTCTTGAATAGAGATGGAATGACCGGTAATGGGTCAAGTTGTTGGGAAATTAATTATAATGTTATTGAGAATTGAGAAAAACTTGTTTTTGAAAACTTGTACTTAATTTCAGGGACGAAATTCTTTAGGGGGGGAAGGTTATAGCGATTCCGGTTTTCCTTCCCTTTGTATATTGTATTCCGGACTTGGTTCTGTGGTTGTGTCGTTGTCTCATTCTCATTTCCTTCCCTTACTCTTTGTATTTGAGTCTTGGGTTGTGTTGGGCAGGTTTGAAACAGGTTGGTTATGTTTTGAAACCTAAAGTTGATGCCCAAATTTTGGCCTTCACACTCGAGCGGGGCTTTTGACACTCGAGCGGGCCCTTTGTTGTTGCTTCTCTGCTCGAGCGGACGTTTTGACGCTCGAGCGTGATTTTCCACCTCCCAGTACTTTTGTCTGCAGGTCTTTAGACGCTCGAGCGGGATTTTTGATGCTCGAGCGTGACCCTTTGTTTTTGTTCCTCCGCTTGAGCGGGGAGTTTGACGCTCGAGCGGGGACCATGTCTGCAAAACTTTTGGAAGTGCGTAATCTACGCTCGAGCAGCGCTTTTGACGCTCGAGCGTGAGTCTGTGTCTGACGCTCAAGCAGGGGTTTCCACGCTCGAGCGGGGCGACTGGTATATCACTTCGAGATTTCACTTTTTGGATCACTTTTTCAACACTCTTTCTCTCTCTTACTTTCCCAAACACAGATTTCAGAGCTCCTCTCTCTAAAATCTTACCTTCTCTCTAGGGATTGATCTAGTAGGAGTTGTTTCCTCACCTTGGGCCTTTGTAAAAGTTGTGGGGATTGTTGAGGGCTACACTTTGATCCGAAAATCTTAGGTTTTAGAGCATCTTGAATTTCTTCCTCTTCTTCCTTTGGGCTCCGAATTTGAGGTGGGGATTCCTACTCATTCTTATGTGTTTTAACATAAATATTGAGTTATTTGTATAGATGGTTTGATTTGGGAAGTTAGGGTTTGAAATGTATTATTTTGAAAAAGGGGGTTTTGTCCTTTTGGCCTATATATGTATATCTTGGGTCTTAAAAAGGGGATTATTGATGTTTTTGTTAATATTTGAGCCTTTGGGTCAATATTGGGAAAGAAGGGAAAAATGCCATGTTTGGGTATATTTGGGTCATTAGTGTAATTAATGACAATTGTTATGGAAATATGAAATTGAGCTAGAAATAATGAAATTGGCTCATTGTGAAATAAAATGGTGGAGTTGGATTTATTAATCACTCACCTTTGAGAATTTTTGATAAATTATCTGTTGACGTAATTATTATCTGTTTAGAAATAATTGCTTTGGGCTACCGGTGGAGGGTGGTCTTGATTGTTATAGACAATGTATGATGATTAGGCAAACTAAAACCAATCAAATTGAGTGTGCCATCGAATATGGAAGTTGATATAATACATGAAAATTTATGTGTTGATTTGATTATGTATATGATATGTGTTTATATACATTGTGTTGTGTGGGAGGAGATAGGGGATGTACTCCACGGTTTAGGGGAAGATAGGCGATGGACTCCTAAACCGGATATTGTTTGGGAGGAGATAGGGGATGGACTCCATTGATACAGTAATTTTGTGTATCTATTGAAGTATTGATATAGCTAATTTGTATATCATATATGAAGTATAGAAGTGTTTGGTTTGAGATTGATACAACAATTATGCGTATCTTTGGTTAAGTGGAAGTGTTTTGGTATGAGTTGTTATCTCATTTGTATTGATGAAATGGAAGAGTATTTGACATGAGATATAATCTCATCTAAAGTATGTGGCCAGGTTCTGAGCCAGGATTATGAATTGAGAAATTGGATAAGTAATGAAAATGGAATGAAACATGGACATATTTGTCATGTATTTGAAATGGGTTATAAATTGATTCATGTGAGTTAAACATTTGTCAAATGCTAATATTTTAGTTATTGCTCATATTATGTTTAGCATATCTCTACTGGGCGTTGGCTCACCCTATATGGGACATTATTTTCAGGTACAGGTAGCATGCCACCTCCAAGGACGTAGCTTGAGTGGCTTAGTGGCTGGGACCTTTTTTTTGTGATTTCCTTTTGTATTACATGTATATCTAGCCAATGACTTATTTTGTGTAGAGTTAGTACTCTCTTTTGTAACCAAGTGTTGACTTGGAAAGTTGTAAGCCTATATAGGGCATTTACTTTTGTTGTCAACATGTAATACATTTTGTAATGAATACTCTGATGATATTTGATTATGCTTTATTCTTTTATATCTAAGCTTGTCAAGAATGTATGATTTATGGGTTTTTTGAGGGCGTTACACAACAAACCTGCTGGCCTTTGATGCTCGGCCTTCACTTGTTAACAAGTAAAGCATCTCGATACGAATACGGCTACATCCTTCTTCATATCTCTCCACCAAAATTGACGACTAAGATCATGATATATCTTTGTGTCTGCCGGATGCACCGCAAGGCGTGAATAGTGAAACTCTCGGAGAACTTCCTCTCGGCAAAACTCTGGCACGAACAAATGGTTACAGTATCTCACACTCAGGTCAGGATATACATTCAAGCCCCTCTCTACCTTCCCAATGGAAATCTTCTCCCCAAGGGATTCTACCTCATTGTCACCCTTCTGTGCTTCTAACACTCGGTTCACAAATGTAGGTTGTGCAACTATTGAAAATAAGGCTGCAGACTCAACAGACTCGCCAAGATGCAAGTCCAACTCCCCAATAGCACTCAACATCTTCTATTCCTGGATAGCAATACAAGCTACATTGCTAATGGATTTCTTACTCAAAGCGTCGGTCACCACATTTGCCTTTCCTGGATGATTATGTAACTTGAAATCATAATTCTCTATAAACTCCATTCACTTGCTCTGCCTCAGATTCAAGTCTTTCAGTGTAAACAGATATTTCAGACTCTTGTGATCAAAAAACACCTCAAATTTCTCATCATACAGGTAATGCCTCCAAATCTTCAAGGCAAAAATCACTGCCACTAACTCTAAGTCATGAGTAGGGTAGTTTCTCTCATGTGTTTTCAGCCGCCGCGACCTTCCCCTCTTGCGTCAAAACACAACCCAAGCTTTCCCGTAAGGCATCACAATATACCGAATAACCCAAACCCCTCTGTGGAATGATCAAAACTGGAGCAGTGGTAAGTCTAATCTTAAGCTCTTAAAAAGACTTCTTGCAAGTCTCATTCCACACAAATTTAACTCCCTTCCTCATAAGTCTAGTTAACAGTGAAGCTAACCTAGAGAAATCCTTCACAAACCGACAGTAGTACCTAGCCAACCCCAAGAAACACAGATCTCAAAAGCATTCTTAGGTTATTCCTAATCTTGCACTGCCTCTATCTTGGATGAATCTATAATCACCATTTCCCCGGATATCACATGGCCTAAAAACTTAACTTCCCTCAACTAGAATTCACATTTTCCAAACTTAGCATACAGTTTGTGGGCTCTAAGTAATTCAAGTACCACTCACAAGTGTTCCCTATGCTCTACCTCAGAAGGTGAGTAAATCAATATGTCGTTCACAAAAACGACCACAAAGCGGTCTAGAAACTCACGGAAGATCCGGTTCATCAAATCCATAAACACAGCTGGTGCATTAGTTAGCCCAAAGGGCTTCACTAGGAACTCGTAATGGCCATACCGCGTATGAAATGCCGTCTTTTGGCATATCTTCTTTCCTTATTCTCAACTGGTGATAACCCGTTCTCAGTAGAAAAGCAACAAAACCCTTTCAACTGATCAAACAAATCATCTATACAAGGCATTGGATACTTGTTCTTAACAGTTACTCGGTTTAATTTCTGATAATCTATACAAAGCAGCAATATACTATCTTTTTTTTTAGCAAAAAGAGTCGATGCTCCTCAAGGCAAAGTACTAGGGCGAATGAAACCTTTATCTAACAGTTCCTAGAGTTGAATCTTCAAATCACTCAACTCAGCAGGTGCAAATCTATAGGGTGCCATAGAAATCAGTGTCGTACCAGGCACTAAATCAATAGAGAACTTGATCTCTCGGTGAGGTGGTAAATTAGTAAGATCCTCCGGAAAAACTTCCAAGTATTCACGAACTACCCTTGCAACTCAACTCATACTTCATCACACTCAGTGCTCAAGAAGTTAGCAAGAAGACAACTAAGCTCACTCTGCCACGCAGATCATACACCGGTGACAAGGCTTATCAACCTAGTCCCCCAAGAAATAAAAACAATCACCGCTTAAGGTACATATTGTAACCCTCTGACAATAGCAATCTATAACAGCCCGATAGGATGACAACCAGTCCATACCCAATATAACATCAAAGCTAGACATATTAATCAATACAAATGCAAATGGAAGTCGGCGACTGACAACCTCTATGTCACAATCCCGACACCCCTGTTTCAAAACCATCTCACCACCAATAGGTGACTCGACACAGAGAGGAGATGCTAGTTGAGCCAACTCTAATCCCAAAATCGATGCAAATGCAGACGAGATAAATGAATGGGATGCACTCGTATCAATCAACACATTAGCAATCGAATTGCAAAACAAGAAAGTACCTCTCACTACCGAAGGCGCTGGTACTAGATCTGGCGCGGTAACAACATTCACACACCTTGTAGGTCTCTGCTCAACCTACTCACCCTCGGAGCATAAGCTTGATGCACTGATTGAGCCGAAAAGGCTCCCTGATTGGGTCTCGAAGCCTGTGCTGACTATGCGACTGGTGGCTCTGTATCTATCTCGAACCAAATACATCGGGTGTACCTCCCAACTGGGGGCAAAACCTCGTCATGTGCCCCGCTTGCCCACACTGATAACAAGTGAACGGCTGCCCTCTTCCGTGACTCTGGCTCTAAGAACGAGCCAAGGACGATGCAGACCGTTGCCCTTCTCCTCTCTGCAGGCAAGCTGGAGATTTGTGACCCAACTGGCCACACTTATAACAAGTGAAGTCTCCCTGACCACTTCTCCCAAAACCTGAACTCGTCATTGGAAAGGTAGACCTCGACTGTGCTGCCTGTGATTGTTATGGGTTAGAACCCCTATGTCTCTTACTGTCCCCCTGAATATCCTGGCTCCTCCTGGGCCCCTCATCTTCTCCTCCTCCATCTGCATCACGGTCTCAGATGAGCCGCCGCCTCCACAAGGCGTCCATAGTCCCTAATCATCGACTCGGTTACTTTAAACATGAGCCCGGTTCTCAACCTCTTCTCAAACTCCAAACAACGACGCTCCTCAATCACCACTAACTCCAGTGCAAACCTAGAGAGGCTAGTGAATGTAGCCTTAAACTCGGCTACTGAAGTGTTCAACTACATAAGCTTGGAAAACTAGTCCCTCAACTTCTCCCTAACCATGGAGGTAGAAACTTGTCCCGGAAGGCGCTGAAAAAAGCCTTTCAAAGTCGCCCCAATGCGCCCACGCATATACTTCCACCATTGACCCACATCTCCTTTTAGCTGGAAGGATGCCAAGGCCACTCTCAACTGGTCATCCTCGATGCCAAGCATTTCGAACGTCTTCACTATTTGTTCTAGCCACTCATCTGCCTTTAATGGCTCCTTGGGATCACTCAAAACTCATCCGGATTCGAACAGAAAAACTCACACTTCAAAAAGGACAGCCCTTACCTCAACTACTTAGGCCTGGACTTGATTCTCAGCTCTAAGAATGTCCATGGATTCCCGTAATGCTCCGACCATTTCGCGAGCTATGGCACCCATGGCCCATTGACCAACAGGTTTGGCCATATTGGCTTGACCAACCCCTTTTTCTTGTGCCAGAATTTCGTCTAGTAGAGGCACCTCATGCCTCGCTAGCCTACCACGTGTACCACCATAACGTCCACGTCCTGACATCCTAATAAAGGTAACGAAATAGATTAGTACATTTACAAATGTGTCGAAGCTAACTCACTCGTGTCCTAATGCGGTGGACAACAGTAATTCACTCTACATAAGCACGTAGTCACGTAAACAAATACGAATTTCATTCCCGGATAACGACCGTCTCGTGGCGTTGCCAGAGTTCTAATTAGAAACAACAGTAATCAAGTGCTCTTCTAATAAGACTTATAGAAACCCGTAGACTCAATCAACATCCTAGAAAAATCTTATACCCATATAATCACGTGAGCATGTTATCCTATAAGCACACATCGTTTATACTAACGTCTCTAGCACGCGAGACAATCTCATTGTGGTACTAACCACTTCCCACATACCCAAAATATTCAAACCCGGTACACTCTGATACTAAGTTGTAACGCCTTGAACTAAAAGCGATAATTTGGCCCCTAACAACATATACACAATGACATAAATAAAGTAGTTATCTTTCATTAATCAGAGTTGATTTACAAAAAAAGCACATGCGATATACATTCATAAGCTCTACCCTGAATCTATAGCATGTGATACCAGCTTAATAATCAACAAAATAAACTCCCTACAGGCTTACATCTTTCCAAGATAGTTTTTTATTACAACAAAAGTAGACTTTCAGTCCAATACATTTAAAGTCCTTTGGCTGCACAAAAATTAATACAATAAATAATAAGATTGACCTTCAACTCCATAGGTTTCCCAAGCTAAGTCCTTGGTGGGTGCATATCACCAGCACCTTAAAATAGTTTTCCCAAGTAGGGTGAGCCAAAGCCCAGTAGAGACAATCTATTATAATATATGAATCTTAACAAAGATATAAGTAATATGCACATGTTCAATGTCCAATGACAAAATCTTTTACGACTCTTTTCCAAACCATGTTATGCTAAACATACATCTCAATTCATTTTATCCCGGTTCAGTAGTTATACTCACTTCATTTAATCAATCAAACAGAGGATATACCTCATAAGTCTCCAACCAATTTGATTATCATACAAATACATTCACTTGCCATTTTATGAAAATTTCATTCGTCGGAATCGGTACCCATGTATAGGTGCGGTTTTCAAGACTTTCACCCTGAACACACAGACCAACTTAGTTTAATGAAGTCCATTTCCTTTCTCTTCCCAAACATTATACATGTACAATGTATATAAATCATAATCATATTCAATGATAATGGCGAAGAGATTTGTTTCAATTTGCCTAATCCACATGTAATTTCTACAACAATCCTGGCTTCCTCCACGATAGCCCAAAACAGATATTTCTAAACAGATATACAATCTTTATAACAAATAAATTGTCCAAATTTCCATAGGTGCGAAATAATACATATCTAATTCCACTATTTATATAAATATTCATCCAATTTCATATTCTCAATACCAATTTCATATTTATACAAAATAACAATTTAAACCCCTTTTTGGCAAAACTCTCTTTATTTCAAAATCCACTCCCGGATAGCAAATTCAACAAATTTACCACCACACAACTTCACATTTACTCCCATAACCATTTTAAATGCATACATTTAAAAACCCCTCTTTTGATTTTAAACCAAAACCCTAGATTTGTTCAAAATCATCTCAAGCTCCAAAGTTTCTTACACATCGACAAATAACTAAGTTAAAAACCATATAAGAGTGTAGAAAATTCCTACCTCAAAATTAGGAGACGAACAAAACAAGGTGGAACCTTCAAAAATACCGAAACCAAGTTTCAATCAGATCAAAACAGAGCTCTTGGAATCCTCCAACTTTTTCTCAAATGCAATAGGGTAGAAAACCCAATGGATCTAGGTCAAAATGTAGAGAGAGAGTGAGCTTTAGAGAGAGAAAGAGCCGATCTAGGGTTTTGAGAGAGAAAGAGATGAAAAGTGATAAAAAAATGAGGCTGCTGCGAACTAATATACGCACAATCCGCTCGAGTGCAAGAGTTGATGCTCGAGCGTTAGACACAACAAGTTGTTCTGCTTGAGTGTAAGAAGTGATGCTCGAGCGGCGTAATTTGCAGACAACAGACCAGCGCGCGAGCGCGGAAAAATACGCTCGAGCGTAGAATACACTCTCCCAGTATTTTGCATACCTGCAAAAGTACTGAGAGTTTACAATGTCCGCTCGAGCGCAAGAAGTGCCGCTCAAAGGGAGGGACAAAAATCAGGGCAACAAGGGTTTAGAAACTAAGCAACCAACCTGTCCCAAACGCAACTACAACAATCCCAAAGCCAAATTTAAGAAGATACAAGGAAGACAAAAATATAAACAACATCATGAAACCAATAAACCCGAGTCCGAGATACAAAAGAGGCGGGTCAAAACCGGAATCGCTCTATAAATCATTTAACAATGTTATTCAATGGTGGAGATATTATTCTTCTATTTTTCACAAAATATCATTTGTAAGCTCCATTTAAAATATTAAAAAAAAAAAGTATTGCCAAAATTTTGTTATTGTTTTGTCAAAAAGTTTAGCAATACTAAAATTTGACGTTGCTATCTTGCCTAAATTTTGTTATTGTTTTGACACAAGATTTAGCAATACTTAAATTTGACAAGATTTTAGTTATTGATTGGGGAATTCAATTGTGAGTTTCATGTCAAATTTGAAATACAAAAATTAAACTGTTACCTATTTATTTATTTTTAACTATTTTAATTGGAACTCAAAATAAAGGGGTGTCTTTACTTTAAACTTGAAAACAGAATATGAATGTACTATTTATTAAAGTTGAAAAAAAAAAACAATATAATGACAAATTTGATGCATAAGACAAAGTGCTTATTGGTTTGATGACCCTTTCATGTAAACTTTTAAATGAATTTGACATATCTAAGTTTAAAATTTGGAAATTTTAGGTTGGAGATGATATAATAATTTCAACTTTAAACTTAGGATTGAAGCCTCCTACTCGAACAGAATAATTGCTAT